>JAWMRA010000078.1:39222282-39481270 GCA_035584735.1 Pseudotriccus pelzelni | reverse complement strand
CGCGGGAGAGGCGACCCCCCCCCCCTACCCCAAACACTCCACCCCGGGGCCCAGACATGTTAAACGCGTACTTTGTCAGACCGCTTATATAAGGCTCGGTTTATTTATAAAGTTGGAACAAAATGGAGGAGGGAGGGTAAAGGGGGAACTCGCCCCGGTCCGGCGTGCGGGCGCCTTCACCGAGGCGCGTGGAAACGCCGCGGTGTCACAAAAGTTACCCGCGGCTCCGTTTCCACCCCCCCCCCTCCATCCACCCACCCACCCAGGAAGGGCCGGGCTCCCCCGCCCGCAGCCGCCGCCCGAGCCCAGGTGAGGGCCAGGTGTGGCCCCCGCGCCCCGGCCGGGAGCCTCACACCTGCCACAGATCCCAGGCGTGCAGGACCTGTGTCAGCGCTGCGATCCCAAATATTTATCCTCCAAAAGGCTCGAAGGAAGAGTCTGCCTCGCAGCAGGACCATAAATCACCGGGGGGAAAAGTGCGTGAATAACAAAATGTTTCCTCTTGCACACAAATCCCAGCGTTTCTCCTTTTTTAAAATAACTTATTTCTTTAACATGTCATCAGATTCCTGGGCCTTTCTACAGTGGCTTTGCCTATTTATAAATTTTGGGGGAAAAAAACGTGGAGCAGCAGTTTCTTTTTGTTTTTATTTAAATCATCCATAGTATTGCAGCAGGATTGTCAGCTGCTGTATTATCAACCAAATTGCTTTAGAAAAAAAAAATTATAGAAAGGGTTTCTTTAAAGGGACACTTCTCAAGGCTGATAGAACTAAAATTAGACTTGCCAGCTGTGTTTTGGTTTGTGGGCACGTGCTTGCACATGACAGGAACATGAAAATATCACGCTTTACTCGGGCAGTTTGCCGCTCTCACAAGCAGAGGGTTTTGTTATGGGTTCCTATAACTGTCCCATAGCCAGTTAGTCCATAAGCAAAAGAAAGCAGCTGAAGGAAATGGGCAGTGTGGGAAGCCATCCACATGCTCAAAATACTGCCTATACACTGTGCTTCCATCACCAGGCGTTAATAATCACTGGTAGTTAGGTACCAGCCCTGTGCCATACCGGTCCTGTGCTTGCATAGGTATTGGCCCCTGCTGCAGGAGAAAAACTTTGCAGAACAAGCGTTCTGTGCCCAGAGCACTGTACAGGCATTAACCAGGTTCTTGCACGTCCAGATGAGCTCTGTGGAGCACTACCATTGCCCTACCTTCCAAACCTGCTGAAGCAGATTAAAAAAAAAAAAATCTGGTTGGGTAAACTATTGAATATTTTCACTTCCTAATGAATTCCAAGCCAGCCAGGACCATGTGGTTCCTCTTCTGAGGGTCCCTCTTATTCATTCATCTTCTCTTCTGAGAAGTGAATTTAGAAAGAAGATAGAAATGGGAGGAGAAGCCTGCAATCCCCGCCTCCCGGCCCCACAGTTTATATCACTGCTCAGCTTTAAATATACTGCCTCTCCTCCTAGTGCATGACACACCAGTGATACTCTTGCTTACGCTTTCTTCTCCACCCCCCAGCCCCCCCCTCCACACACACTTTCCCTGAGGATGAAACAGACTATCTGAGCACTGGTAACTGCAGAAGTGAATAGTGATTACTTTGACCATACGTGATACTTTGAGCCGAGACAACTTTCAGATTGTTCTTTCAACTGCCAGAATTAAGTTGTTGTGCTTCTCTCCTCACCTTCTCAGTTTTCCCTCAGGATATTAACACAGTTTTTCTTTCTAAGCGGTTTGCCTGTAGAAATGAACATAACCAAATTTGGGAGAAGATAGAACCATTGTGTATAAAGTGAACTAAAAGACAAATACTAAGGAAGTAGAAAACTGTGCATTCTGACCAGGAAGGACTGATTTGGCTATATCATCTGACTACAATGAGTATTTCAAATGTTGTCATAAAATTTCAACCCAAGATTTCTACACACTGCTCCATCAGATGCACTGGCCAGTAGCTCCAGCAGTTCTCATAGCTAAGAAAAGGTGGAGATCTACAGAAGGCAGCAGACTATTATCTGAGTGGGTAACAGCTCCACCCTTCTCCTGCTCTCTCTCAGCAAAGATCTTAAACATGCAGATGGTTTAGATTTCCTTTTTCACCTGTAATCCTGACCAGGTGCTGAGCAGCCTCTGCTGTTTGCTCTGAGCGCTCAGCATCTTGTATGATTGAGTCTTCAGAGATTCAAGATAGAATGGAGGCAGCAAAAATAGGAATTCAGTATAAAAGAGTGGGGGGCCAAGGGGAGAAGACAGGAGGCAATATAGCATAGCAGAAATGCAAATGAACAGCCACAAAAGCAGATTTAGATAGCATACAGTCTCTGAACAAATGCTAGTGCTGGAAAATGGAAAATTTCCATTTGCAAAATACAGACATCAAAAAGATCATCTGTGACTCGGGCACACACTGTTTAAATAGAATCCCCTTCATTTTCTGGCCTGTGCATTTGAATAACTGAATCCACTTGCAAACTGAAATAGCAGTTTGCCTACCAAGTGTTAAGTATAAATGTTCCTCAAAAGAAAAGACAAGCTGTTCGATCCCAGTGAGCAACAGCCAGCAAACTTCACAACTTTTTTTTCTTCCTATGGGAGGCTCATTATCGAGCCCCAGCCAGGTCCACTCCTGGGAACCCAGGGAGTAAGCCATGTCCCAATGCATTTGCAAAGGCACTGGCACCACTGGCATCGCTGACTTGAGGGGAGATTCACAAGCCAGGTGAGCAGTAACAATCCCTTCAATGGGAACTTTAGAAATGAAACAAAATAAATGGGAATACATCACCTGTAAACCCAACAGTCAAGTACATTTGAAGGCAGGCACCAAATGATATTAACTGAGTAACAACCAAAGCTGTGGATAAGAAACCTAGAGTTAACTGACAGAAAAAATACCACAACAGAATCCTTCTCATGGCAGCCTGAAGTACAGAAATTACATATGTTTGGACGTATTTTTGCCTTTCATAAAATGCAGATTCCTTCATTCACAAAAAGTGAGTTAAAAGAAAAAAGCAGATACCTAGTAAAAAATGTAAGTCAGGGGTTTTTATTTCCTAACATACAATTCTACTTACACTTTCTTTTTTTTTAAATAAGCTTTTTACCTATCCTATTAAAACCTTCTAAAGTTACAGATATCAGAATCAGCTAGCAATTCAAACATTTTCTACCTCCTTGCTCTTGAAAAGCAACAATCTGCTTTAACTTCTGGCAAAGTTATGTCAAAATTGTCTAAGTCAGAACTAAGGAAATACAGACACCACCACCAAAAGCAATATAATAGATTGGAGAAAAAAATAGTAACTGTTACCTTGGGCTTATGTTTTTAACATTGTCTCTCTAATTTTATTCTATTTACTCATTAAAGCTATTTCAAAGGACACCATAGTGATACTTGACAGATTGTTTACAATAGGTTACAAGAAGAGTACTGATTTTATTTCTAGATCTGTCAGCACCTTCAGTTCAGCTACCTTAAAACTGTATTGATGAACACAGAATTTTACTATTTAATAGTCCATTTGTCAAGCTGATTTACCTAAGGATAGCTAACTGAATTTCTAAGAAGTGCATCCCAGCGCAACCATCAGTGAAGCACAGGATAACTATGGAGGGGGTGGGGGGGAAAAGACACAGAGGTACAAAATACTTAGCTGAACAATGACAGCATTAAGTGTCTGGGATTGACAGAGCTGGGGAGTGCCACCATTTTCAGATGTCTGCCTCTCACAGGAGGAATACCACTGAAAGTGGCTTTCCCCACACATGCACACCTCCCCTG
Source organism: Pseudotriccus pelzelni (assembly GCA_035584735.1). Taxonomy (NCBI): domain Eukaryota; kingdom Metazoa; phylum Chordata; class Aves; order Passeriformes; family Tyrannidae; genus Pseudotriccus; species Pseudotriccus pelzelni. The sequence goes on along the minus strand of JAWMRA010000078.1, from coordinate 39,477,477 downwards.
CCTGCATGAAAAAACAGTCAGGCTTGCTCTCCAACCTTCAGCAGTAACCTTCGTAACACCACAAAGTCTAGAATTAGGCAGAGCTGCAAATGGCATAAAGTAAATCTGAAAGAGTAAATGTATAAGATTTGGGAAAACAGCAAAGGCTTGCCAGCTATCATCATATTTCTTTTTTTTTTTTGCCCTTTATTGTCTTCTGTTTTAATACTATGGCTCAGGTATTTCCATTGATCTACTTTTACATAATGTAAAAGACCCAATCCTAAAGGAAATCTTCGGACAGCAGCAGAGTGAAAAATTTTAGGAGAAAAGTGAACAAGAGTCAACATTCACTAATACTAACTGTTTCTGTTTTGCATCTGATATAATGTTTCACATGCACGAGCAAATGAAACTAGCAGTCATTTCTACAGATAGAGTGAAATTATGCATTAATGTCCTCTTTTGACAGATGTTAATGGATACAACCGAAGTAAATAACATTATCTTAGAGTTTTATCTAGTTTGCATTTCAGAACACTTTGAAAGGGTTAATTAATCTTGTGATTCGGAAAAGGATTAAGTAACATGACCAGTCAATGGCAATGCCCCAGTTGTCACAAAGAACGGTAGGTTCCTCTCGCCTCACAAACCCTCATTGCAGGGTAAAAGCCGAAGCAAATATGACCAGTGGGGAATAGGACTTTCAGTTCTGGAGCAGATTCATGGGGAGACAAAATAGTGCTATGGCAGAGAAATGCAATGTGACGAAACAGGAGAGAGACACACGACAGCTGTAGCATATCATAGGATCACATGTCAATAGTTTAGGGCTTTCAGAAAATACCAGGATTGTGCACGGGTTAGAAAACATGTCTTTCAAATATATTTTCTGTATTTTCTATAGCAACTCCACATGACAAGTCTGTAAATATTACATCTGGTCTCAAGTCTGAAGTCTTAGGATAAAAAGAGCAAACAAACCCCCAAACAGTAAGAGGACTAGCCAAGGCCACTTCTCATATTAACTTCATACTACCAGCATTAGATGTGGTATGATTCAGAGGGAGAAAACTCTTCACCTCCCACCTTCCCCACCACCACCATCAAAGTCCTGCTTACTAGTCACTTTCCCCACCCTTCTGTTTACTTAGAATCAGATTGTAATCAGGGAACATGAGATAATTTTTTTTCTTAAGGAAGTTTATTTCTGAAGGTAGTGGGGAGACGTAAATATGCTGCCTGTTTACTGAGGCTCATAAACACATACGAACACAGGCAATTAATTGTCACTGAGAGAGTTCCAGCAAACATGGAAAATCCTAGCTTTTTAGGGCATGTTTAACTAAATGTTCACCCATCATGTACTGAATTACTTAGTGAGATATTAATTTTGTGCTCCAGCTGAGGGTAATCACAGAACAAACTGGCATTATTCAAGTTACTCTACGAAATTACACCAAGGGTAAGCTTAAGAACAAAGGCCAGCAGGAGTCGAGCCTCTCAACTTGAAAGGAATTATCTTTTCCTCTAATTGAAGTGAGGGCTGTTTTGTTTTGCTTTTTCTTTCCTTCCTCTTGCTAAATTTCCAAAAACACTCCCTGGCAGAAGGTCTCCTTGCAACTGGGCTTTCATGCTTAAAGCCCGAGAGCAGGGACTCATCTGCCTGGGAAAGTTTACTAATGTAATTACACCAGCATCCTCGACAGCTAGAGTTACACCCACCTAACGCTACATGTGGGCATTCTCACCCGGGAGTGATTACGCTGGTAAATGCCCCTATTTACATAAACCCAGAAAGACTAGACCTCCGGGTCCAGTTTTCCTGCTGGTGCTGCCCCTGACCTACGCCATAACCTTGGACAAACCACTTCTCCTGCTCCCTCCCTTCTGTCTCTCTCTCCCAAGCGTTGAGTGGAACTCTTTCTGTTGAGAACAGTCTCTATGTTTCTACAGTGCCACAGGGGAACCCAAATTTTGGTAGGGTACCAGAACAACACATCAGAAATCTGTAATAATCTATGTAAACAGCTTCTTTTTCCACTGTCCAGACGGCTGCTATTAGTGAGTTCACAGGCTGTGGTATTTCTTTAGCCTGGGAAAAAGTTAACAATAGGCAAGAATGGAGGGTCATCTCAGGCGACATTCCATCACTATCAAATATAATACATTCTGCTTTCTCTATACTTATATAGTCCTCAGCATGCCAAGACACATTTCTTCTTGTCTCTTTCATATCTGGCAGGCTTATTTGCCCACTAAATAACACTTTATCTAATGCTGGCTGTAAATAAGTCCTGAAGGAGCCTTTGCTAATAATTTCTATTTCATCTCCTAATAGACCCCCTTCTAAAATGCATTACAATTATGGTACTATCCTAGCAATTTAGTCCAAAATCTCATTCAAAAGTGTTTGTAAAAATAATTTTTCAGTACAACTACTGCAAATTTTATTGTTTTGATGAAATCTCAAAATATAACCCTTTTTTTCCAGTTCAGTTCAAAACTGATTTTTTAATTTAATTTTTCCATTAAAATTCTTCCTTGACCCAACTGTAATAAAAATTTTCCTTCTTGATTCCCCTGAACAAGGAAAAATCAAAGTCTAAAAACTGTCTCTAACACATTTTCAAAAATACCTTAAGCAAAAATTATCTTTTTTCTCTACCCATGTAGGAAAATATTATTTAGGAATTATACAAATGAAATACCATTATTTAAATCATTCTCTAGGGAGTGTGTTTATCAGTTGTTCGTTTTTAATTGAAATTCATGACTGGGAAAAGCAATCTGCAATTTAGCTTGCCCCAGTAAGTCCTTTAGTAATTCAGAATCTACTCAGTCCCAAGTATTTTATAAATAAAGGTCACAGGTTACGAGAATCTGTAATCTTCAGCCATAACAAAATGCTATTCTTCTCCTTCTCACCTAAACACAAATGGAAACTCAAGTGGAAAGAACATAAAAAACATGTACTAGGACCTCTAGTGCCTTCTTATCAACATATAAAGCTTCCCTGAAAGCATTACAAGAAAAATTATAAGTGTCCACTAAATATGGAATCAAAAGACTGTGAGCGATGATTCCCAACAGAGGGGGAATTTCCGGCTCTAAAATTCTGTCTCACCCAGACAGGGAGAAAATGCATAGCAAATGGAGAAGTACAGTACTGAGAGCTGGATAAAAAGTTCCACGTGCAGGTAAGCTGCAGACTTGAACCAATTCTCCATTTTTCAAATCAGTTCACTCTTTTATAGGAATAATGGCATTTTTTTGTAATGGACAGTTTCCATTTACCACAGAACCAATGCAACCTGCCGTGCAAAATCAAACCATATGTCACACTAGATTACTGTCCATCATAACCAAAGAAAATGTATTGAACTGAATATATTTGGTTCAGGAAATCTGTATTTTCTCAGCTGCAGTATAGCTCATTGTCCATTAAACAGTACCAAACCCGTTCTAACCAGAGCGCACTGTAGAAATGTTTAACCTCCTAATTCTGTACTTGTCTACTTGCCAGAATAAAAGGGAGGGTGATACATGACATCTAACAAAAAGAGAGTTAGGACTGACACTTTCCTGTACCAGAGAAATTCTTTGGTAAGAGATAATTTATTTCCTGCAAACAGACAAATGCTAATTATAGGTCAAATCTTCCTCTTTTTTTCCTCTACTGTTTTTTTTTTAACTTTTCCTTCCTCCCTTCCTTGGTACATCTTTTCTTCAGTCTTTTTTTTGTCAAATATCTTTTGCCTTCAAAAAATCTCATCACATCTCTACATTCTCCTTCATCTAAAAATTATCTGGTTTGAGAATAATTTGCCTGCCTTCTTTTATGTATTCCAGGTGGAGTTTTTAATAAAGCACAAGGATTCAAGGCTACTGTATTTTTATTAGGAGATGGTGGAAACTTTATAATGATTTCTATTCACATTCAGCAAACGCTCTTTCCTATTGTTCTACCCTATTCACCTCTCCCAACATCCTATTCCCAAATCGTTTTTACTCTGTAATCCTTCATCCGTTTTGTCTCCTCTTCATTCCTGTCCCCACCTAACCCCCTGTCTTGCCAGCACAACTACTTTCTTTTCCTCAGTCTTTTCTCCACCTTTTTTTTTTTGTAGCCCCGATTCCTCAGTCACAGATGCTTTATGCTCCACTTTATTACTTATGCTGCAGTTCTTTGAATGTAGAACCAAAATATTTGGGGGGGGAAGATTTATTCTTTTTAATTTGGAAATCAATCCTGCTGGATGGGAAGAGAAAGCACTCTATGCCATAAACATCTAAATTCATGTCAGCCGAGGTGTCTCAGCAGGGCTGTGGATAGAGTTAAGGAGTTTTAAACATAGTAGAAGCTGAAGATACTAAGTTCTTTAACAGAGGAAGAATTTGGTCTCATAAACCGAGGATCCAATCAAACTCACCTCTTACTGACTACTTTTCAACAGAGGATTTTAAAGATGTTTCTGCTGCGTATACATGTGCACAGCTTGCCTTCTGCTCACAGTTGCAAGTTGTAAGTTGTACACCCTTGACATCAACATGCTTGTCTTTTTAGGATACTATGGCAGCAAAATGTATATCAACTTACAAACATAAAAACGGTGTTTGCCAAAGATTTCTCACCTCACAGGCAGAAGGTTAAGAATTACAAACAGAAAACGTTTAAAGTGAATAGGAGTTAAATATTAATCTTTTGATACAGTTTTTCAGCTGAAATACTGACACAAATTCAGCTTGCACATAATTTGCACTTTGGCCATTTGGTACATTCCCACCAGGCAAAGGTAGATGTTTCAGAACTGTGAAACGCTTGTAGGAAAAAAACCCAAACTTAACAGTAACTTAATTTCATTTAATCTGGAAGTTGTATTTTAGCAATAGATATTTCTTTGTGCTACTCATCTTATTTGACTGTTTTATTGGAAGGGCTAGGAGTGCTCCGCCACTATGGGGCTTGACCTTTCCCATGTTATCAGACATTCATTTGAGCGAACTACTGGTTTGTCAGATCTCTACCATTGAGTATTTCCATCCTGTAGATCACATTCTCCCTTCAAATTCATGGTGAGAAATTTCAGTAAAACCATTTGTCCTTTTTGCATTTCTCAAGAAAGATTTGGGGTTTTTTTCCTGTGTTGGAATAAAGTGGATTCGAATGCAGGCAAAAATGTCCAAGCTCATCCAACTGCTTCTCCCTGGATAATGGCTGGAAGGAGCCTGAAGGAAAGCAAGGTTTCTTACAACACGTGGAAGACCTGAAATTTGGTCAAATGGGTGACTCATTCTGCTAGGGATGCACCTTCTGCCTTTCTTGTGAAAACTTCCCAGGTTTGGCCACATGAGAAACATTTGAAAACACACAGTTCCTGCATCCTCAGCAAACACCTCCCTGGAGTTCCTATACCTGCTTCCCTCCCAGCTTCCACAGACCTCTGCAGACAGACATAGAACGGCAAGACCCTCTCTCTGTAAGGAGCCCTTCCTCCACCATAAGGAAGTGTGTGCACAGGAGCTGCAGCTGCACAGAGCAGGAGACAAGGATCGCAGGTATGACAGGAGATAATGGCACATAAGTCAAGTAGTGGGGTATTGCATTTTGTTTGCAATAAGATACTGCTGTGCTGTTGGGGTGCTGCCCATCCCTCACGGAGATGAGGAGCTGTGGAGAAGGTGGCACAGAAGGAAATTGAGGAGTAAAAGGGGGATATGCCTCGGTTACAGGTGGAGGTGAAGACCGTACATCAAGGCACTGGTGTTGTAAAAAGAACCCAGGGTGAATAAGCATTACAGTCTAAAGCAGAGAAGAATCAAATGGGAAGCTGGAAATACCTGTGCAAAATGCGATGCAAGATTAAGAATCAACTAAAATTGAGAATGAAAAAGCAGCAGTGATGGCAATCAGGCAGTTAAGAAGTGCCAAATTGATCTGGGGGCGTAGGCAGGACATGAGAGGAACCAAAATGAGGAAGAACAGAAGTGCACAGAGAACATGTGTATGAGGAAAGAAGAGGATAGCCCTTTTCCCTCTCCATCCTGGGTGTAACCTCCAAATTCCTGATGTTGACCACTCCTCTGTTGTCAACAAAAATCATATACGCCCAGCTGCAAAGCAATCCACCCCCTTCTAGCACTGGTCCACACAGACTATTAAAATCTAATGTTGCCAGACTCTCCATGTCTCTGTGATAAATAGGAAGATTTCAACCTTGCTGACAATCCATTTGTCAATATGCCATGGGATGGCATTTTCAGGTTTTCAGTTTGTTGGTTTTTTAAAAGCTAAAACCTCTTTCACATGTAAATTAAATTAAAAGAACAAGAGGGAAAATTCCATATGATCCCACATTTAAGGTTAATGAGTAATGGGATAATTATAATGAACAATAAAAAGATAACAAGTGTTCACAGAGAAGCCCATTACAACTGTGTAGACAACCATTACTCTGTAATTTTATACCTTTTGAACACTTGACTTTGCAACCTTAATGCTTTTTTAACATTGTTTTTGCCCGTGTAATGATATATAACAATCTCCAGACACCATCTGCAGTCTTCATATTTCCTTGATCTCTTTCAAACAAATTTTCACACTGAGTATGAGAAGAGGTAAGTGATTATCTCACTGAGCTATAGCCAGGAGATAGTGAGGGATGCATTTGGTTGTTGCCTCTCTACACATTCATAATTCCTACCTCACCAGCTGGGACCACACTACAAACTCTTGGACTTGGTTTGTCTTCTTTAGAGCCTCTTATTTCATGGCATTTTTCTCAATATTTCTTGATTCTGCAGTTTGCTTCTCCCATTGGTTGGACAACTAAACTCAAGTTAACAAGGCTTTAGGATACAATTAAATATTGTATCCTTATTTTATTCAGTAAGGTTGTGGCCAAGAGCATGGCATCAACCATTTTCTTGATTCCTTTCCATCTGACACTGCACTGATAACCTTAGTTGTATGTGCTGTCCTTCGCTGCTGGACCTGGTACTAGACACAGTACTAGGCATAATGTTTAATTGTAAAGAGGCACTCCATGCTTACAGATTATCATAATATTTCAAGTTTACTGTTAAGAAAAGCCAATATTAATAAAGGTTGCTTTTGCATTTCTTTAGGCATTATGTATTTTAGCTGCAAATGTCAGTTCTTAGCAAGGTCTTAGCTCTTGTTTCCAATGTATTGTAGTATTAATAATGCCCTTTAGGACTGTCCCAACTCCTTGGCACTCTAGCAGCTCTGGGTCACCTTAAAGCCCCTGCAAGTCCCTAAACATCTGCATCATTCAGACTGGAATCCTAATGTGTACCATACAGCAACCAGCGCTACACTACCTGCATGCTTATATGCAGGTGGTTCTCTTGGCAGCTGAGATTTCTATTTGCAATAAAAGAAAAGAACTGTTTGTAGTAAAGAGCAGACGCTTTGGGGGACCAGCTCAGTGAGCTGACTACCTGTGGAGCATACATTCTCATTTCCAGCTGCATGACCCTGAACTAGTCATTGCAGTCTGAGTGGAGAAAGGGAGCTAACACTAAATAATATTAGATAAGAGCCAATCTCTACTCAGCACTCTTCAAACAGCAAGAGAAGCATGTCTTAGGTGTAAAGTGAGAGATCAAGTAGGAAGAAACAGTAGAGAAGAATGATAGGGCAAATGAAAGGCCCTCTCTGCACGCCTCTCTGAATCGGTTTTTTCTATTATTAAGTTCTTGGCTGTAAGAGAAAGGTGACTGAGATCCCATGCTCTCACTGTCACAGCAAGTCATTCACTTGTTTTTCAGCATCACAAAGAGCAGTATATGAACTTCACCATATCTATATCTCTAATTTTATGCAATAATTTAGTTGCTGCCTCCTTGTATGAAGGAAACACAGTAACACCTAATTCAAGAACTAGTCTTGTAACAGCACTAACCAGCAAGGCAAAAAAAGAAAAAAAATCACGTTGTGTAACTCCTACAAAGATGAATGAAAACAGATACACTAAACTTGAATGTGCTGCTTTAAAAAGGCCCGCCTCTGAACTCTGAGATGACGGATGACTCCCTATACACAAACACTTATACCGATGTAACTAACCCATGATCCAAGCAGACTGGTAGATCACAGCATGCTGTGGCACACTTTGGTCCCACAGGACTGTCTGGACGCAGTTTGACCCGGTGCAGTAGAACTCCCCCCTAAACACCACAATTGTTTCCTGAACCAGGTATTAAAAACTCTGCCACTTGCTCCAGCTCCCCTAGGAGGCCTACAACCCCCGTGGCTCTGCTTGAATGCGGCTCTGGAATACCTTCAGTGCTCAGTCCCCCGCTCTGGCCTCCTCCTTAGCACTGGCGGTTGTTGCATGACTGCCAGCACGAATACCAGTGCCTTTTGGCCGAGGAAGAGGTGTCATACCAGGCCTGGGATTTCTGGAATATGATACTAGGATTTCTATATTAGCCTGATGGAGCTTCTAAATTTCCACATTGGTTGCTTTATATAACACAAAAGAAAGTATATTAAAGGCAAGTTGCAAAGTGAACAGCTAAAATTTCTGGAACACTAGAATTGAGACTGCTCTTTCAACCTTAAATACACCCTTGAGTCTCTTCATTAAAATAAAGTCTTCAGAATCACACTGAATTCTAATGGGAGGGCTCCTTGCCTTGTTCTCAGTGTTGGATGGGCACTGCTAACCAAATATTTCATATTTTATTTTCTCATCACTTTTTAACGCCATACCATATTTCCTGTACAGCATTCAAACTCTGCTCTGAAGACAGAGTTATTAATGTTTGCGTAGACTCTCAAGGAGGTGTGGGGTTTTTTTCACTACAGTGATAACATGCTTTATAACACATAAATTTTTCCTCCTAATACTTGAGGAGACAGAGAACTATGTTCATCTCCAGTTAACAGGTTGGCAACTGAAGCACGTACAAAATTAACTAAAAAGTCAGCAATGAGTTTTGGTTTCCCTTTTTTAAGGACAAGCCCTACATTTTCAGACTACCGTGTATCATGTGGCACAGTTCTGCTCAAAGCCCAGGCTTCTGCCAGGAGACACATGTTTATTGGTCCCAACTCATACTTAAACTGGGGGCTTCAGGTAAACCATCCCTGCTGTCTTGCCCATTAAAACCTGCAGTTCCTTCTCAAACAGGCCTCAGCCACAAACGGTAGCAACAAGGCCTTCCTGTCCTTCTCTATGGGATCAGCCCACCAAACTGCAGCAGCAAACCTCAGGGATATCCTGGCAGCAGAGAGACCTGCTGAGCCTTAGCAGGCAGGTACTGCTCCAAGCCTCAGACCAGCGTGCTAATCTCAGTCTTGCTCAGTAAACTTAATCCTACTCTTATAGCAACTGAAAAGAAAGATTTGTCATGGGAAAGGATGGGAAACCTTAACAATAAGCAGTTCCATCAGTTCTCTTCCATATATAAAATTAATGATACTGAATGTAAAATTATTGGAGAATGAAGCAATAATTTTAAGGAATAGAGAGCTACAATACACTCCAAAGGATTAACATCCACAGTAGATTATCCCCTCCATACTAAATTGGGTAATGGATTTCTCTGAATAGGATATTTCTTTATAGCAGAAGCATAAGATATTCTTTTAAAAAAGATCTGTAATGTCTTACTCTACATATGTCTTGTGTTTTCTTTTGCTATTTCCTTCAGTCATTTAAAAGTAGTGATCTTGACTGGTGACAAAAGCGCATATTCTTGCTGAGATGTCATAATGTAATGGGGAGGAACACACAAGCCACATGTGATCATCTTTGGAAAGCCAGAGCAAAGGTCTCCGTGTGAAGATTTCTAGTCGCTAATAGAGTAGGGTGGAACACAAGTAGGCAAAAATAGCATTGTGGTTAAGATATTGGATTAAACATGGAAGATATCTTTTGGTTCCTGGCTCTGCTGCCAACACCCTGTGTGTCCTTGGATAAATGCCTCTTGTGAGGCTAATTTCATTTATGTGCTCATGTACATGGTAATGAGCCTCATAAACAGCCTATAAATATAATCACTTGAAATAATTTTTAAGGTACAATCTCTCATATTCAGTGAGGGATTACATATTCTCTTGGGAAATGAAAAAGTGTTTTCTAGGCTGAAGGCATGAGATGGGTTTGGATCCATCTCAGTTTCAGTGGCATCTGTGTAGACATTTAAATTTGGCATGTGCAGACCATTACAATAAAAAAAGAGTATGCATTATTTGCACTATATCTCATTTTCTTGCTCGGACTGGGATTGTTCCCATTTATAGGAATGCTGGCTGTGAGAAGCAAGGAGAAAGACATGTATAGATGATGATATCTTCGAAATATGTACTGGCTCTGTGTCCTTTTTGTTCAAAATTCTTGGAAACATCCTTAAAAATCTGTGTGCACGCACAACAGTTGTAATCATTCACATAGACCCTACTGCAAATCACAGACTCATATGTACGTCTGGAAGTTACTCGTCTCCACACACACAGAGAGCGTAACTATACAGTTCACAAATACACTTCTATAGGAAGGGCACTCCTAGAGCCAATGCACATCTGCCAAATCTGCTAGCTAGGGTGGTATTTCACCATTTGTGGTGCAAACTACTCCTTTACTGCTTCAGGGAGGTTGTTGGCGCTCTGGCAGCCTCTGCTACAGACATCCAGGTAAAAAAATGCTGCTCACAGCAGGTCTACATCAGGTGGGATGCAACTGCAATACACTGTGGACCCTGGGACTAGGCAGCAAACACAAACTGTGTCAAGGTTAGACCACCATGGTACTCCCAGTTTTGTTTGTGTATTCTGATTCAGTCACTTCCTTTTCAACAAGAATGATCTCCTTCAACATATATCCTTGCAGTTGTTGACCCTCTGTGGCTTAGAGGAAGCATAAGGTCTCAGGAAAAAGTAAATTATACAAGTAAAATTTTTAAGTCTATATCTACAGTCTGCACCTACCGCCTATGATTTTGTAAAAATACAACTACCTGCTTTCCAAGGTAGACATCTCTTACTTGGGATATGTCATTATAGAAACCTTTTTTTTTTTTTTTTTTTTTAATTTAACTTAATATATCCAGTTAGAAAGCTATGCACATGCAGTCATTTCTGTACGGATTACTCACAGGCAAAACATTGTCTGTGTTTGAAAACTCACTCCATCAGGAATACATTTGCCATAAAGGAAAGTGTTTAATAATATGAAAGTATAGCTGAAGATACTCTTGATGATAAGCTAGGAACTGGTGTTCATTATTAATTTGTAAAGTAACTATTGTTTCCCTTAAATCTCTGTAGCATTCCTTGCATTGTTTTCAAATAACTAGAAATGCCAATACCTTAATGAATCAGGCTACTACAAAATAGTCTAAGACTGTTAGAATACCAAAAAATAGCAACTCCTAACATAAAAGGGAGGAGGCAATATGACAAAATTAAGGCCATAAGCAGAAGAGACCTGCTGTCTCCAAATGAAAAGCATCTAGGTGCAATGCAGCTAGAAAAACCTTGACTGCAGCTTCTACAAAAGCTGATATTTCAAATGTGATCACTTAGTATATCTATGTATGTGTGTATATAAATATATATATATATATATAAAAGCAAGTGCATAACTACTGTGATAGGTTTGGTTTTGGTTTGGTCTGATTTTTTTTCTTTGATGGGAGTTATAGTATATTATAGTTACTCCAGTGAATTCAAGGTCATTTAAGGGCAAAGGTATGTTTCCGGAACTCCTCCTGCTGTCTGATCTGTGGAAAAATTAACAGCCCAAGCAATTAGGAACAGAAACCTTAACAAGAAGCATCCTTTCATTAGGGCAAGGAGAGAAGACATGAAATTAAGAATGTGTGGCCTCTTTCCTTGCCTCTCAGGAATGGCCTGAGCTATTTGTTAAATGCCTTGGCACTGGGATGTCTCGGGAACAGTAAGGCCAAGGCAAGAATCTTGACACTCCCAAGAACTTGTTAATTTTGGCAAGTAAGTTATGTCTGGGGAGCTGAAGTGAAGAAATGAGATGTAATAATGTCATATTGCAATATAATAACATCGTGAATAACATTCATACTGCCATCAGATACCTTCCAAAAGAAGGCTTCTGATATAGAAAAAAACCCACTCAAATATTGGCTCATATTTTATTAAAGCTGAGGATACAGCGACAGCTCAACAGTAAACTGTATGTAACAATTACTCAATAACAGGTTGTACAGAAGGCCTGGCTAGTTTCTAGTTTTTATCTTTTTGGCATTCTTTTTTTTTTTTTCTTTCTTTTTTTTTTGTCGTGTAATGACAAGGACATTGCTCATGTTCACTAAAATACCTCCAACTATACAAGCTGTGATCAGTAACACATTTACAAGTGTCTCACACTGCCCTTATATTGCTATTTTCTATTTTTCAGGGAAATACATTCAACACACATGCACAGAGTAAATCCAAAATGAGCCTTAAATAATCTTGTTCAGGGCAACAGAGAATAATGAGTGTGTCTTCAATGAGGGGCATAATTACAACAAGCTGTCAAAGGAAACTTTAAGAAGGTTTGGGGGCAGGGGGAATTAAAAGCTATTTACCTCTATCAAAGCAGAATGAATAAGGGTAATGAGTAATAACCCTGAGAAAATGACAACAAAGGGGAACAGTTTCAGCACCATGAGTGGGAAATTAATCAAGTCCCTCTTTTGTTAACAGGTGTTACACAATAAATTCCCTGTGTTCCACCCTGAAAAAGCATCCGTAATACCAGAAAAGTTCTAAGTAAACAAGAAAAATGCTACCTTGTCCTTACAATATATTGTTTGCAAATGTCTCAAGGCATCTTTCAGTTCAACACAGTAAAAGAAATACTGAAGCTCAGTGTCTTATGGCATTTGGATTTAAATTTATAGAGAAAATATATTAACATCTTAAATTAACTGGTAGGCAATGGATTCCTGACTAGGAGATCCATTTGGACAACATCAAATGATTTTCAGGAAGCACCATGTAACAGCTAACAAAGTCCCAGTGTGCCTACTGGAGATATGCAAGCTTGAACATCTTGATTACATCTACAACACTTCGGTCCCCTAAGCCAGGGAAAGCTTAGTTCAAGTCACAGCAGCACAATCCAGTTGTGTAAACAGAAGACTGAAAATCAGGAAATTCTTAGTTCTAAAATGAGATCCAACTGTGCCCCTTCTTCCTGCCCACAAAAAAGTTAGAAGCAACCTAAGCAATCTGCCCTGTCCTCCCTTTTGGATAGAAAAAGAGTAGTATGTAACTACGAGCCTCGGCGAAGTGTCGGATGGATTAAATAAATTAACATGGATAGACTGAATAAGTTTGCATCTTTAACATATTGTAAGGAAGAAAAAAGGCTCCAAAAGCATTAAATATTATTGAAAAAATGAGATCTTTTCAAGGGGAAATTACTATATTTCCTTTCTTTATATATTGATTAGTCTTTAATGCAGCAAAACACAGAAAGATTAGATTTGACAGTTGTCAAGGAATGGTTTACACTCTTACACATGTTCTTGATTTGACACCACAGATAAAAATGTTATTCAGTGGATCCCAATCATGTTCCCAAACCACTCCTGGAGGCCACAATTTTAAGACTTTCTGTGCAAATTATAATTTCTGATGTCCATTCCAGCTTACTCTTATTTACGTACATACATTTGAGAAATAGGCATGCACAAAGCATGCTACTGCTGCTATTAGTAAAATTATTTGAGGACAATTAGTATAGTTGCTTACTCATTTCAGAGATTGTGAAATATGCTTTGTACATTTAGATTTATCTATAAATCCAAACTACTACTTACTGTGAGCTTAGAAAAAGTTCAGCAAACAGAAACACAGGATGAACACTTTGGCAAGGTCATTTTGCCCTTTATATCAAAGGGCAAATAATGTAAATATGTCATATTTACAAAATGCAGTAAATTAAAGATTAAAAAAATCTCAACCAGGCCAAAAAAAAAAAAAACCAAGCCAAACAAAACCAACCAACAAACCAACTAAAAAAAAAAAAAACCAAACCCACAAAAACCCCAAAACAACAAAAAAACCAACCAAAAATAATTAAACAAAACAAAAAAACCAAACCAAAACCAAACACAACCTTTTCTTCCCTTTTTCCATGTAGGCAATTGCTGTAGTTCTGGTGAATGATGTAGGCAGCTGAATGCCAGTAGCTAATATAAATGAGACTGAATAGGAGGGCAATGTTTGGAAAAGACCCTCTAGAAAGAAATGAGCCGTGTAGAGAAAACATGAGAACCCTTTTACAGAATACAAGGCACAAAATTGCTTTTGAATTTTACTTTTCTTTTAGAAGCTATTTGAAAATAAATAATGTTCTTCTAGTAACCATAAATAATTTCTTTAAAAGGAGAATTGCTTATACCTCCTGTATAAGCAACCTCAGTGTCTAAGTCCAAAGAGAAGGAAAGGGTTCTACATGAGCCTTTCTCCTCCATTTGCTTTGGAAAGTCTCCCCCTGAAAGCTTTCATAGGTTTTTTTATTATGCAGTTTTGCTTCTAGTTGAACAAATACAATTAAAAGTAATAGTATATAAATATAAGAGTCATGGGCCTTAGCTAAATCAGTGAACCTAGCTGCACACTTGGCCCTTAAATGAGATTTCTCATGAGCATATACAAGCTTTATATCCTGTATTGCCCTGCTTTGTCTAGAGTAAGACAGGAAAGTTGATCCAATCACACTAAATTTTGAAGAACCAATATCTGTCTGGAAGCACACACATTACTCAAACTACATGCTTAGAATGCATCCAAACTTTCTGTGTATCATTGGCCATGCTGAGCAGACAGGCCTATGATTTCTAATCTAATCAACCTCAGAGTGACTGTGAAACCAACAGCTGTGTCTGAGCAACTGGAAAAATAGATACAGAACAAAGGGGAAGACCCATCTCATCAGGGCTTCTCCCTAAAGTGCATAAACTCAGCTTCAGTAGAAAGTATAAATATTTCATTCACTATTTTGTACTGTATTTCTCCTGGGATTTGTGCTCCAACTACTTTCTTTTAAAGGTGCATTAATGTCTTCTTTTAACAGCATCCCTTCTAAACTTTTCCCCTTGCTTAATGGGTCTGAAGGGATTAAACCCTTAGCAGAAAAATGCATCTGTTGTACATAACATCACAGTATTAGACTATCATAATACCAACTCATTTATTTTCATTTTGTGGAAGTATACCTTCCCTTGAGAATGATGCCACAGGGTATATTTTCTTCCTGATGCTTCCTTTCATGTATTGTGTGATGTTAAGGAGAAACACTTGTATTCAGACATCAGAAGCCCAAGGCCCACTCTTTGCCTTGCATTTTGAGGCCACATTATGCCAGAAAGGTACCTAGGCTGGCTATCAAAGAGCTCCAGAAATTCTACCCATCTCAGAGAACGTGCAACGCACGTTCTTTGCACTTGGCACAGTTCTGGACATGGACCAGACAGAACTGACTTAAATTTGCTTTTGCTTTGGGTGACTTCCTTGTGCATCAATTCAAGAAAACCGAGCTTAACGTTTCAGTGAGGTCTGTTGTGATCTCACTGCTTGAACATACACCACAATAGCCGACACCAGCACAAACAATGGTGCCATTTGTCTTGTGTTGAGCAAGGCTTTGTCTACACACAATTACAGCTTCAGTAGTCCTTTGGCTTTGCATTACATAGGGTTTCCCCAGCAAGGAGGGTTCATAGTCTCCATAGTTTACAAAATCAACACCAGGTCACCCGAATAGCCTTGAAATCAAGAAATTAGAGGGACTACAGGTGAAAAGTGGTAACTACTCTTGGTTACTTTGGTAACTTAGCTTTGGTAAACTGAGTAAAAATTATAATTCATCTGAATGATGTTACTTCACCTGTAAACTAACTTCACTTTAATCCAGATAAAAGAAGTTGTTTATACTTGGTGCCAGAATCATAATTACTTAATTAATCCATTACTTAAACAGTTACATGATGGTTCAGTGGGATTTTCAAAAAGCATCTGGACACCCTCTCTGGGCTACATGCGTGTGGATTTTGGGCAACTGGACATCTTCAATCACTGGCATCTAATTTGTCTGGTTTAACCTCTTCCAGAGTTATATGCCAAAGCCTACCTGCTTTCCCAATGCATTTCTAATGGGTATAGTAATGGCACAACCATTTGGAGATCAGTGAAACTCTTTCAATGTTTTCTGTGAAAGAGAACCGGCATAGCACAAAGAATTTCCTAGGCATCCACAGAAGTAAACTCTTCTGGAGCTACAGCTGCTGCAGGCAACAGTAAGGGCAACCCTCAAACAGAGTGGAGTTTTCTCTCCTGAGAGATTAAAAGTCAGGCTTTCTCTCATTGCTGTAATAAGCAGGATACAATACAGTAGGTCAGAGGAATTACAAGGAGTCACTCATTCATTATATAGCACCAAGTAACATTCCACACAGGGGCTGGCAAAATTTAGGACAGAAATACGTGAAGTTAGAAGTAATGTAGTACCTTGCTGCCTACTAGGGCAAGAGAGGAAGGACAGTCAGGCAAAATTTTCCAGGGGCAGTTTTGAAGAAATTGTTTGTTGAACTGAGTGGAGAAGGGTGTTTAATTCTCCTAGATAACATGACAATGATCAGAAGGAAATACAGAGCCAATGCGTAGTGGTTCAAATGGAAGTGCTGGCAAGGAGATTCTTTCAGCATGAGACAGATCTGCAGTGGTTTACACTCAATTTTGATCTATGTTGAACTGAAAACCCAAAGTGCTGGAGAGGGAAAATGTACCAAATTTTCCTGATTGTTTCTCTGTGTAGGATCCTGCATTCTTCCAGGTCTAAGGGCAGTCCTCAATCTTACCTTAAGAGAAAATTAAGATGTCTGGTAAATAACAAAGGCAAAGGATGGAGGAGTGGGGGAGAGAGCCATTACTTCTCTCACTCAGTCAAAAAGTAGATTATACATGCTGCAGTATGCTTGCAATGTGACAGGTTTCCTAGAGTACACAAGTGTGTTAGTCAATAGTTAGGATCTGTCTAAACGTATAACAAGCTGTTTTGAGAACTCATATTATCCAAAAAGGGGGTTAATGAACATCAGCACAAAACAGAACTATGGTTGCAAAACCTTCAAATGACAGGGAGAGGAAAATAACACCAACTTGGAATCATTGCAGGCTTAGCCACTGAATGATGCTGAGAAGGGCACAGTCCCTGTTGACTGAAACTAGAGATGAATTCAAGCCACACAAATTCCAGCTCAATTTCAGACTTGCCATTATTTTTGCAACCTTGCACAAATCAGCAATCTTCTGTGACTGGATTGCCCTTGCTGTCCTTTTTCCCAGTGCAAATAGTGGAACAGTCTGTTCTGCCTTAACGCACAGAATTACTGAGAAGAAATCTGTGCTTCTTTTCCCTTTCTCTGACTTTCCTGTTTAACGTAAAGCTTTTCCCATTAGCAGAAAAGACAAATGCATTTGAGTTCCATCTTGCAGCAGGGTATGGTTGCATAATCTTACAGTCTGGTCAGCTTTCCCACTTGCCTTTCATCTTCCCTGCATAACATCTGTTTTTCAAAGACAACAGATTCTGCACTGTTGTCTTGGGACAACAGTAGGATATCTTCCCTGAAGACGACATTTTGTTGCTCTTTTGCCTTGTGTAAATTAACAGTGATTTCTTCTGAGATTCTTGCTAAGCCTTTGGGGCCATTTTTTCTTTAGAAGGTGTCTGACTAAAGTGTCAACTGTGTTTTCACACTGGACAGCCAACACATACTGTTTTGTTGGTGCTTTCATTATGCTGAACTATATAAAAAACAAGGGAAAGTGCAAAAGGCAGAGCATAACAGTTGCATTATTAACAACAGCCTCTGAAATATTTTCATGTTCATTTATCTCAGAATATGGATAGGATACCATAATCAGGGTGGCAACTGTTATTAGATTACTCTTTTTCATAACACCAATACATGTCCAGCAAAAATACAGAGCCCTACTGTGCAATTTTGTGGTCTGTTTTACTTTACCCTCAGCTGATAGTTCTCATTTATTTCTTGACATCATAGTATATATAATGTGGAAGCTCCAGAGACTAAGAACTTTACTAGGACATAAAAATTGACTTTTTGGGTTCTTCCTCCATTATGAAGAAATGTTCAATTAGAAATCCCCAAAAGACACCAATTCTTTAATGTTTGGAGCCTTGACACTTTTAGAAAATCAACCCATTTTTAATTGCCTCTTGTTAAGCACTGAGGATCAAATTTGTTTATCAGTTTTGAAGCTACGGATATATCTATCTATCTATCTAGCCATAAAATTCCTCTTACATCCATAGCGCTATCCACGCTTTTAATAAATCTGAGATGGGTCCAAGCCTGTATTGATTTCAGACACTGGCTGTGTATATTAATCTGAATTTCTTTTTTCAGGGTGCATTTCACTCACTGACAAGGGTAATTGGACCACGGGGTAGGTCTAAGGCTACAACCACACCTGTTTCTGCATAAAGCTCCTTCCTGATTGCATTTTAATTTACTTTTCCCCGAGTCTCCTTCATCAATAAGTGTTGACATTTTTGCCTCAATGGAGGATTGCCTGAATCATGTAGAAAAGGAATACGTGAAATTACTGGACACTTGTGGTGGCTGGCCAGAAAGGTTATAAAAGCAATAAGCACCTGAGTCAGGTGAAAGGTTTGAATACGTGTGCAATATGAGAATATTCACATAAATACTCTGTTCTAGTCAAATCCGCAATAAACACCATGGTGCAGGTTGCATTTCAACTTGTCAAACTGATCAAAACAAGCATGTGAACTGAAAATTAAGAAGGAAAAAAAGTTCCATCAGGCAGTAATATGTAGTTCATCTTTCAAGTGAGGAAATAATGACTCTGCATGCATGCCTTTCTGTGGGATGAAGGCTGCATTTTTTGTGGAACATAGGTAAAGGTAAGACTGGAAGTTAGATTTAGTTTCTTACCCTTTAAGCTGCCACAAAACAACAAGTGTCCTAAGGATTTCTAACAGGAAACAAAGGCTGAAAACTCTGCAAAGATTTCAAGGTACCATAGAAGCTAAAGTTGAAAACATTGAATCAGTATTGGGTCAAGTCAGACTAGCATCACTCTCACTGCAGGGACAGTGTTAGCCAAATTTCCTGATCACCAGAACTCAGGAATCACCAGGTGGTGATGTCTGCCATGCTCCAATAGGAAGATCATTTCATTGCAGGGTCAAATTCTGAACTCAGATGTATTAATATAGAGCTACTCCATCAAAAGCAGAAGAGCTATTTCAAGTTATTATATAAAAGAAAAATTACAAATTTTACCTGGATATAAAGAGGCCATTATTTTATTTACTTGCACCTATCTGAACAGGGCAAGTATGACATTGAATTCAAGAAGACCTCAACATGCTTATATCTCATAAAAGAGAAACTTGACCTTCCTACATGCTCCTCTGTTCTCCCATCAGATCCCTGCCTGATTTCCCAGCTCATGATCATTGCTCTCCAAGCTCTCTCCCTCCCATCCCACTTTTAAGCACTGAGTGAGATAGCAGGAGATGGAGCCCGAGCTGAAATCCTGCAAGCCTACCTCACGTAAGGCAAAGTCAGATGCTGAGCATTCAGATCTTCCTAAATTCCTGCTGGCTGCCTTGCACAGCAGCACGAAAGTGCAAACCTGCTGATTGACACTGACTGCCTCCTGCCTCATGCATAGATTGCTCAAAAGCAAGGGCAGATATATTGTATGAAGCTTCCTTGGAAAAGGATTCTCCTAACACTCTGAGTAACATGGCAGAATTGAGAACGTGTGTGTCCTTTTAATTTGGATTTAGAAACTTTAGCTTCCATTTTGGGGAAGCTCCATGAGGTAAATCCCCATCTCCTCATTCCACAGTCTGAACCAATAAATTCACGGAAACTCGATCAACTATGAACACATGGTTTCCATCTTTCTTCCTAGTTAGCTGGTTAAGTAACCAATTCTTCTTAGAAGGACTATTTCGTGTTCCTCAACTATTCCCATTGCTCTTTTCGCCAAGAAATTTCATAAAGAATAGTTTGCTTAGAAATGTCATTTAAATTGACCACCAAGAGTAATGCAGTTTTCATCTTTCCTGTACTGGAGGACAGTAATCAATTTTATTTAATCACAAATTTCACCCAAGCTATATTTCTGTAAAGTCAACCTTCTAACCACTCTCCCAAAACAATCTTCTTTTTTAAAAAAAATCCTGTATTTGCCATACCTAAGGATCACACCAAAGCTTTGAAGTGATTTAACAGCAGGCAGCCACTAGCCAAAAAAATCATTTCAAACTTCATAAGCTATAGAAATTCACTGCTTCTTTTAGCTGATTATAAGCTTATAGCTAAGATTATACAAAACAAACTTTAATTATTGCTAAAGAGCAATAAGTATAAATTCAAACCGGGTCTCACAGAAAAAAAAGTTAAACAGTCTATAAATAGTATCTCAAAATAATATGCACTAGCTATATTCTGTGCTAAAAATAAATGATCCTGCTATTATTCTAGCGAAATGGTTTTTTAAAATCTCCTAAAGTGTGATCCAAGGCTCTGGGATCCACCCCCACCCAATAAAGCTTTAGGTTAGGAAGGGAGCAGATCCAGCCCACAACTGCATAGTTACCACAAGAAATTCTACATTTTGCTTGTGGAAAATAATTCTCTCTGCTGTGTAATAACATATCGTCTGCCCAGTTTAGCGGCAGTCAGACCACTGTAAATATCCAAATTATCTAATTTCCAAATCAGGCAACAGGTTTAAACCCAGCAAAATATTAATAATTGTTTCTTCGCAAAAAGCATAAATAAACATTGCTGGAAGACAGCAAATAGACCGAAAGCATGGAAAAGCAGAAAAATCTTAAGGCCGTCAGCAGTTACCAAATACTACGATTTACATGTAACTGGGATAAGGAAGTCAGACACTACCAAAGGATGAAAACAGTATTACTGGACATGTCACTATATAGGTCCTATTAACATAGAACCTGTAGGCTGTTCTCTGTCTGCGGACATGACCAAGAACTTCTCTCCACCACTCTCCAAGACACCTGGATCAGGTCCTCCTGGTTGAATGGACCTTGCTCTCTCCTGAAGCCCCAGGGTACCTGGGTATGTGCATTTCACACTGTGAGCATTTGGCACAATATAGGGTAGGTAGGGTAGAGTAGGTAGTCTATAATGAATAGAGATGCTGAGTATTATTTATTTTATATATAATTCTAATTTTGAATTTTATTCATTATATTCTCTACAATTTAAATTTTAAAAATTATTTTCCTTTGCATACCTACCAACATGGACAGTTTCCCATCTCATAGAATATTATATTAGTCTAAAAAGAAAGAGGAGAAAAATAACAGATGTACTAGAAAATGTTTAATTAATGTGACATTGCTCTTCATATTGACAACTCAGTCCAGGGGTTTTGATGATATAACTAAAATTAAACCTAACTTTTTGTCTGAAAACCAAGGACTTTGTTATATTTCAATTTTATTTAGAAAATATCATTGGAACAGGCAGGTTTTTAAAAAAATATTACACTTTCTTTTTTTTAAAACAAAATTATCCTCAGATTTCAAGTTGTTACACTTGTGAAGGTGGTTGTACATAACCCCAAGAGCTACTGATGACTACTGAAACACTTTACTTGGAAAATAGAGTGATAGTTTCAGTTTAAGTGTTTGTTCAGATGAGAGGTATTGAGTCAGTTGGCATTAGCTGAAGTAAAACCTCAGGAAGTACTTGAGCCCTTCAGCCATATTCAGTTCTTAACCCTTCAAGCCCATGGGTATCTTGACTCCAGTTTTGGTACAATTAATGGGTGTTACATCTTTTACTCCTTGGGGTAGTGTCTCTTCCTCTTTCAAGGCTTCAGGAAAGAGAGGCACCTGAGCACAGGCGAGTGAATAATGACACTTCCCGCAGAAACAACAGCAATCTATCTTTCTAAGGAGATCCTCACTCTCACATGCAACAGCTAAGTATTATTTCTTGTTTTGTACTGGTAAGTCAGCTCCTGCTTGCAGTTTTAATCTTGGTCACCACTGGTTGTGTATTATATTGTCAAAACCACATTTTCCTCTGACTGTCCCTCACAGGAACCGCCTAAGAGAGGAGTTCCCCATAAAAACCATTAACAACAACCGTTTTTCCCATTTTTCCTCAGAACTCGTGTGATGCCTCAGAAAACAACAACAACAACAACAACAAAAGGCCAAAAAACCCACAAACAAACAAAACCACCCCAAACAACAACAACTTAGGAAGCACATCAGCTGCAAGCTCTCAGAGGCTGGGAGGGCAGCACTGTCTGGCACTGCAGGTTTGCCTGCTCCATGTTACTTCTTAAGACAACTGTGTTGCCACCGGTGAAAAAAGGTAAGACATATCTTACATTTCCATGCTATAATGTCAACCAACACCATTGTGTGGCTTCTTTGCACTACTCCTCTCTTCCTGTCTGCTTGCTGTCTGTCCTGCCAGCCCATAACTTGCTTGTGGCAAGCATGGCCTTTTTTGCTCTTTTCCAGTTCTGAGGCAGCCTGGCAAGGGCTTGCTGTACACACTGGGGCCCCAGGGTCTGAATTTAAGAAAACAAAACACAACAGCAGCCTCGGGGTAATTTCTCACCAGATAAGCAGGCAACCTTTGAGGTAATATTTTGAGATAGAGCCACAACCTTCTTCGCAACCCCTAAGCTCTTCCAGAGCACTGGGGAGTCCGAGCACAGGGATTGACATGCAAAGCCATCACATCAGCTAATGAGTTGTTCCTGTCACTTCACTGGCAGCAACTTCCAATCCTGTCCAGACTACCCAAGCCAAACCCACACGACCTCAGGTCTGCCCTTTGAAGAACATCGTGGGAAAATGCCTCAAAATGGAAAGAAAAAGTCTGAAGCATAAACTTGCAGATCCATACTACTTGCATGAAAGTGAAGGCTAGAAAAAGTGCTAATGTACATATTTGGGGAGTTATACTACAGATCACTATTTTAAAAGCTGGTTAAAATTGTTACTTTGTCATGACATTACTAGTGAACAGCACGAAAATCTAAGGCTACTTGGCTGAACTGTTCTTCACAAAATACAAATTCCTCATTTTTTTTTCAAAGTGTCCTATGTCTAATAGATGTTCAGGCAAATAATTTGCTTTTTTTTAAAGATGATAAGCTACTGTTAGCAACATTTAGAAATACCATAAACTTCCTGTGGCATCAAATTCTCAGGGCTATTCTCTTTACATGTTTACTTAGATTTGAAACTATATTCATGCTGGTGGCTGCCTTAGGCAGCTTTCTCAGTTTGCTGCTTATTTACAGCAAATAGAGCTCAAATGAAAAGTGCTTCTCCTTCTGTACCCCCAAAATTAATCCTGATAGATGACTCATTATAAGTAGTTTGAAAAAAAACCAAACAAAAATCCCCACTACCCTCCCAAGTGCAACAGCTCCTTCTTGTATAGCAGGATGTCCACATATGCAGGAAAAGGCTTTTTAACTGAAATGAACTGTCATATTAATGGCAAGTGGAAATTGTCTGTTTCAATCTGTAGCTGATTTCTACATCATCTGAATTTCTCATTATGAAGAAAGACAAAATCACTTGGGAAATTAGTTTCACTTCTCACCTTCTCGGCGTTCAAAGCAGAACTTAAAAATCTGAATTCAAAACCAGTAATAATTGACAAACTATTTCCCCAGCGAAGGGTTATTATGGAAACACATAAAACTGGACAAATATTCTAAATTCATCCTATAAAAAGAAAGCAAAACATTTTTTTTGTTTGCTTTATAGAGGTATCAAATAAAAATTTTTCTATCCTACAGAATACAGACTTGCAAAGACACTCTAAAATGTTCTATTAAGATCTCACTTTTTATTAGTGCTGAATTCAAATTAGTTTCAAACCTACTGAACTATCACTTTGCAACATATTACTCACCCAGGTTTACTTTAATTTTCATCCAGTGCTACTAAAAATTCAGCTCTCCTCCTCTGCCACATCATTGTGTACTTAATGAAGTTTATGATTTCTTACAGGCACAATCTATTGGTTTTGGTTTGACTTTCAGGTAGTTTTCCCCAAGTCATTTTTCAGTAAATGAAGAAAGCCCAAACACAAGAACTCCCCTTATGAGATTTGTCATCTTATGTTATTACAAGACAGGATACTTGGACTTTTAAAAGACTGATGTATAGAATGGGTCTTTGCAGAGCATATGCTCTGAAGTGCTCACCCTCATGTCATCTCTAATTTGTCCAACAGCATATTCTTTTGGAATTAAAAACCAAACAAATAAACAAAACAATATACTTGTGTGAATCCTCTGAATCATAGATCAATTATGAGGAGGTTTCTGCAAGTCTGCGGAAAAAATACTTTACTTGACCAGGTCAGATTTCATTTGACTTTGTACTTTGATTTTCAAAGTGAGAGATCAAATATGTTGCGGGGGGGGGATATCCTGAATGCTGCAGGGTGATCCATGTGGGGAGTCACCCTCATCTCTACCTCAGGCAATCTCCTCTATGCACAGGGATTTAATGCTGCCTCAGAACTGATATTAGTTTCAAAACATCAGGATGGCTAAAGGCAAGTATTACTGCATCATCCTGCCATGGGGGAAAATACTACAGAAATAAATGGGTGATACCTTCTGGTACATTTAGCGAAGTGGTAGCTAATAAGAAACATGAGTACCAATCTCAGTAATGCTCCTCATCTAATTTCACTCTACATCAATTCTTCTAAACTGTAGAGGAAACATTCTTCCACTGAAATACTGAAGTTAACTTCTAATACTTTCAGGAAGCTACAGAATCCTTTTAGTAATTAATTTCAAAATTATATCATCATCAATTTCAAAAAATATCATCGACAAAAGTCGATGAGGCAGGGGAGCCTCATAGTTCCTGGATCTGGAGCCTGGCCTTCTTTCAACAGCCTGAGTTGTCTCAAAGAGGACAAAAGCAATTTGCAAATAAAAATGGTGGTGAGAATGTATCTTCTAAAACTACCAAAATAATTTCTAAAAACTTAGCCAAAAAAAAAAAGAAAAAAAAAGTGCCAGCAAAAGAAAACAGCAAAGGTATTTTCCGTGAGACAGAGCTGGGTGCTGAGAGAAGAGCTGAGGGATAAATTCCAGCTTTGTACAGCTCTGTAAGTGGGTGGTTTTGTTAAATATACTTTATTTCAGCATTTTTAAGCATTCTGAACACTTCCAACAAAATAGTTGGAAATAAGAATGATCCACAATTGACAGAACAAATGTAAGCAACAGCAACCATATAAGCAATTATGTAAAATGTGTCTAGGGAATTTCTCTCCATCAACTGAGAAAACAACACTGAAGAAAACCATATGGGGATGGCGTATAACATGAAAATATTTTAACTGTTGCATCAATAGGAAAAGTGCGAGAATTTTCTGTGGGAGCATTTTCTTCTATGCCATTTCCTAGAGACTACGCATTTGTCTTCTTTACCAACTGCAGGAATACTGTTATTTTTATATTTGTGTAATTTAAAAGCAGATACAGATGTGAAAGGTAAATTTCTTAACCACACTGAGAAATATTCTAAACATTACTACTTATGCATTCTGGAAGTGATGCAGCAGAGTATTATCAAGGCAGCCTCTTAAAATGAATAGTGTTACTAAGTCTCTCCCCACCCATCCTGGAAAGTTAGATTATTATCATGCAGCACTCCAGGAAAATTATTGCTATGTTACAATTTTATTTATAGATCTTATTTAATAAAATACTACCAAGCTAAAGATTTTTTTTCTCCAAGCTTTTAGGTTTAGATCAACCTATAATAAAAGTGAATGCTTTGCAGGATTTCATTTAGTGAGATTTGGGGGCTTTAAGGATTTGTCAAAATGTTCAATGGTGTTAATGCCTACAGTAATTAACCTCAGGAAGGTTCTTTTTTGTTGTGTTGGTTTTTTTTTTGTTGTTGCTGGTTAGTTTGTTGATTCGTTCTGTTGATTTTTGGTTTTTTTTCTCCTTGTGTTCATTCGTTTTTACTGTGACACAGCACTCTCCCCTCAGTGCATAAAATCCAATGGAAGCAAAGTGACTAGCCAAAAATAAGCTAATTTGTGGGGGGTACATTCCCATTTATAGCTGCTGGTCTTTGAATTTTTCACCATTTGCTGAGCACTTCATTTGGGCTGGCAGATCTGGTGAGTGATACGGAGACAATTCTCATTTTTTGCGGCATCTGAAATGTCCACTCATTACATCACTGACAGCTAAAATTAGATATTTGGCAAAGCAGTCCTAGGAACTAAGGGCTTGATTAAGTTGCCTAATTATAGCTGCCTAGTGCCATTTGAGATGGCCTAGAGTACCTCCAGCAACCACGGAGACCTGGCATGTATCACACAGAACCTACAGGAGATCCGTGGTCCTCCAGAGTAGGAGCTGCAGGCAAGGAAGGATAACCCCTACGACATTTTGAAGGGCACGGGGAACTTTTATTTCAGACTCATTTAGGAACAGTACACTGCATGCCTGCCACTGGGATATTGAAGAGATCAGTTCTCCTGTCTTAGCTTGTTCTTGCATCGTATTCCCTCTCTTTGCAGGCAGGTGCGTGAACTCTCAGTGCTGCTCTGTGCCTGCTCTCTGGCACACAGCCCAGGGAATACAAAATATGAAAATAGGTCAGAGCGAGCATTAATTTTGGTGGGGTGGAAAGGAGGGGCAGAGAATCTCTTCCAGGGAGCGGAAGGAAGCACTTGCATACTTTCTCCATATTCATCTCATCACTGTTTACTAGATGGAAAAGGAGGTTTGCTTAAGGAATTGTTCATGCTAGTTTCTATTGTGTCATGTGTTTTCCTTGGAGGTGTCCAAAGCAGAATCCAGTCTTGCTTAATTTGTGAAATTTGACATGATTTCAGACTGGGGTTGATAAGGTTTGTGTTTAGGGAATCCTGACGGCATCTCTGAAGATTGTAATTCTTCATCCCCCTCTCCTTCCTGACAAGATTGTATAAAAGTAGAATAAAAAACTGCTTTATTCTTCTTTTCCACATTAAGCAGAAAATGGCTTTCTTGAGAGTATGCATTTGCACTGGACTTAAGAAAACAGACCCCTGCGGAGCATGAAATGACATTGGGGAATATATTTTCCTTGACATACTGGCATTTTTCATCTGGCTGAAGCAGCTCTCCACCATCCCCCCTCCTCCTTTTATTTTTAACATAGTTATGCAGTACCATATATCAGCACTCATTCTTAAAAATGAAAACACTTCTTTAAAAAGAAAATGAGCACCAACAGTACAGAGGGACAAATAACAGTTATCATAATAAAAACACTGTCTCAAAGAACAGAGCACTATTTGGAAAATGGTATAAAAATTATAATGCTCACGTAGTTTCCCAATGCCCAAAATTTCACATTTACTCATGAAGGTGTAAAATATTTCCTAGAAACCCGTTTAAATTACATGAAATCTAATAGTTCGATGCCCAAGGCAGGGCTAATAAACTTTCCCTGCTTCTGCCCAACAATTCTACTGCCTGAATAAGCAATACTCAACAGCTACCCCAGCTCAAGTGTCTCCTGAATATTAGATCCTTTTCTCCAACAAAATAACCCTCATTGAGGCCAATATTTATTCTGACTGGCATATATTTGTCTTTAGATCAGCCATTTGCCTTTTTTTTTTTTTTTTTCAAATCCGAATCGATGTACATTGGTCTTACATTTTTCCAATAGGGAAACTGCTTCCAAACCCTTCCACTTTCTGCATTAACTTGACCTGTTCAGCTGCATAATAGATTGGCTAAGATCATCATTAGTGATATGACTAAAGTTGTTCTGCCCGCCATCACTATTAAAGTGCATTCAGAGCATGAGCTAGAAATAACATGTTTAAAGAGTGGCTAAAATAGAAAAACTGTTTAAAACTAGTATGCAGTTAATGAACAAGTATATTCATTGAAGTACTTCCCAGTCAGAAATGGAGATAAAAACCTTGCTGTTGAGCAACTATCATTCGAGATATTTCAGGAGCCAGTGTAGACTGGTGGTGGCATGAGAGGCATTGTAAGAGTCCCTGGCAGCTGGTGACTTCTGTGGGGTGAATTGTCACTAAATGGTACAACCTCATGGGCCTAAATGTCACCTCGCTTTTGCTTCCACAGAGGAGCCAGAGAGGTTGTGGAGTCTCCCTCACTGGAGATATTCAAAGAGCCATCTGGACACAATCCTGCCTGATGTGCTCTAGGAAGACCCTGCTCGAGCAGGAAAGTTGGACCAGATGACCGACTGCGGTCCCTTCCAACCTGACCCGTTCTGTGATTCCGTGAACTCTGTGTACCCCACATTCAGAAGGAACAAGGTTACGGGAAGCGCAGTTATTAAGGCACAGACTGAGTGAATACATCAGTGTTTTGTTAGAGTTGGTTTGGTCTCATTTTAGTACCGAAAAATTTACACACTCCGGTTTGAACCATTTTATTTTCTTTATAACAGCTAGTAATGTTTTTATGAAAACAGAAAACTGATAGCACATCACAAGTTTATGCTATCTTAATTTTAACTTCAAGGAAACTTTGTATTTGTTTCAATATTAGTAAATTAAAATGTAGAAAGAGAAATATACTGATTTAACATATTAAAATATATCAACCATATTTTTACTTAATGTATTTAATGGCTATCCAACATTTAGCAGTCCCAAATGGTTTAAAGTAATTCTGGATACAAGGGGTAAGATTTGGAGAATTTTGAAATATAGTTAGCCTATTGGACAAGATTTTGAACAGATTTTAACAAATTACTTTTGGATTAAGAAGATTACGTATTAATTTATTTATGCCTTATGTTTCAGCTTTGGTCTTAAATCTGTCATAACGCTACAGAGAAGAAAAATATTTTAAGATGGACAGAGATGGGAGAGTAGGAGAGAAAATGAAAAGTTTATGAACTGCTCTCCTATTCCAACACTGTAAAAAAAAACAAACCACACTTCCTATTAAAACCCTGTGGCACCTTGATGCGACTATGACTTGAGTAGCATCTGGCAATGTCAGGTAGAGTTTCTTGAAGACTCATATATTTTTGCTTCTAAAAGAGCAACAGATAAGCCAAAACAACATTCTCTTCCTGTATCACCGTACCAGGCTTACACAATCTGTACAGGGAAGCAGATTTTTCAAGGGATTTTGTATGTATGACACCAGAGAAATGATGTGGCATCTGAACCACTAACATACATCTGATGAAAAGGTTCCTTTATCTGCTGTGTGCATTGTTTAAAGGTAAACACACAAAGAATTTGACAATTTTAATCTTTTTATCTGAGAAACTGTACAGCTATGCCTTATACTTAGAAAGAGATTTCCTGTCAGCATTCATGAATTTCTCTCTTGACCCTGAGCAGCAAGAGAAGCAGCCTGAGATATATTGCAAAGGCAAATGTTTAAAGTTTGTATCAATATACACGTGGGACGAAGGTAATTTACTCAGTGAAGGAAGAACCCCCTGCTACATTTAATCATGCTCAAGTACATGGGAAAGTGCCCTTACAGCTGTTGTTTCTCTCTGCCTTTTTAACCCAACTATTGAGAAGCCCTTTTCTTCTCATGAAACACCTTAAACCCAAAGCCTAATTAAACTAGTAAAACACCATTAAACCTGGTGGGCAGACTTATCTCCAGCCACTACAGTTTGCAATTAGTTTTTGGGTGAGGGTAGAGGAAATCAATGTTTTGTTGACCCCTTAATGAGAACATAAACACTTCAATATTAAAAGATTATTTTCTTAAAATCCCCACAGGTAGGAGAGAGACTCTTTCACCTGTGAAAGAACAAAACATAGGAAAGAAAATAGTGTGAAGAAAAAAAAAATCTCTTTGCATCATGTGAAAAAGGTTTTTCCTTTCTCCCATGATCTCAGAAAAGCCAGACGGGGGGCAGAACAAAACAGTATATATATATATGATCAAAGCAACATGGTCAGGGCAAAACTCAGAGCCATTTTTCCTGTTTTTAGAACCACCAAAACCAGGTTTGTTTCAGTGTATTGATAATAAAAGCACGAAGACAAAAAAGTCAATGTTGTCATCAAACACACCTTCCATCTACTTTTGGTCATCAATGGATACAAACAGGAATGTCTTGGTTGAACCAGCGGGACTTCATCACCTCTGATCACCTGAGAATTTGGTTGATCGTATTCTCTACACAGAAAGACCACGCATATACCTCGGGGTTTTATAGAGGGGAAAGCAGAAGTGAAATAGCTGTGGGAGACATTTTGCACAGCAATATAGATCATCACCTCTTCAGACTGGAATCTGCATTACAAATGTCAAATGTCCAATATATCAGCAAGGAGCTTCATGCTCAGCTGCAGATCTGCTGATATCACTACCATCACCAAACATCAGTGTAGGTAAGAACTTCATTGAATAATTTTTCCCTTCCTCACAAAACTTAAGAATTGTGCAAAGAAAGAAGAAGGCTTCTCCTTAAGGGTATGTTATTTGCATAGGATGACTCTTAACTTTCTACTCCAGTTCCCTGTTTGGACCAGCAACTCATCCCTTCACAATCATTAGCCTTATTTACATCTGCTTTTCAGTTTATTCATTGTAGTTTCAAACAGAATGAAGTATATTAATTTTCGATGTAGAAAGGCTAGATGTTTTTATTCCTCCAGACATATGACTTCTAAAACTGTACAGGGTCAGTTTAAAAAGTCTTCCTTGAGTGTGAATGACATCTCTCTCAGGTCTTGGGTTTACCTGAGTTTTTTTCGCAGGTGAGGGGCAGAGTACTGGGTTTTTTAAGACAAACTTTAATATGGTGAGAAGAAAATTCCTTAAGAATGCTACAGACAACAATCTCAGTTCACTTTTGCTAGAAGAGATTATATTTAGGTATTTTCCGCTTCTCTTTATATTTGACATTCTGTTTATAAACAGTTTAGTTGTTTCCCCCAAAGCATAATTTGATTGGCACTCTCCTTTCTCTGTGGCTTTATCCTTCCTTTTTCAGAGGAAAAAAAAATCTTCCCCTTCCTTTTCTGGTCTAAAAGAATGAAAAATATTTTCAATCATGCCAGTTACTCTATCCAGAGAGACCCCCATCAATACAAAGACTCCTAATGATGTTAACATGACTAGGAAAAGGTGTTCGTTCACATGGAACATCTTAGAATAAAATATCTAAATCAGACGTAGTCATTCAAATAAATTATTTTTAGTCAGTTAACTAGATTTCAATGATGGTTACCCTTTGAAAAGCAGTTATTTATGAAACCAGGCAACTTAGCCATCACAAAAGTGCTAACATGCTTGGCTTTCTTTTATTAATGTTATGTGAATTTTTTTTCCACTTCACTAACATTTCAAGAGAAACAAAGTGATTGTCATGTGGTACACTCAGTCCTGGAACAGCAGCACAGCTGTTTATTCCCAGATTCTGAGCATTTTTTTGGATCTACACAGCAGTCTGCATTTTCTCTGAAGGGAATTACACATCTTACCGTAAGAAGATATAATTTCCATAGTCACTTTGCCTATTGTACAATACTTGACTGTAAGAAGAGCAATTTAAATGTTTTGCCCTCTTTCTATTGCCCCTTTTAGCCCGAATTAACTCCTCTGGTAATAAAAAAAAAAAAAAAAAAAAAAAAAAAGACAGATAATCACATAATTACTCTGTTTCGAGTTTGAGAAAAGTCAAAATGACCAAGTTTCTGCTTCAGACCCCCTCTACTGGAAAGCATCAAGTTTATCTCTCTGCTCCTGAAATAACTGATCATGTGGGTGGGAGTGGGGAAGCATGAATGTTTAGCTGCCTGAAAAGACTGGTATCTATTCTATAAGTCATTACACTTAGTGGGAGGAAAAGACCTGATAATTAAATTATTTATTTCAACAAAGGTGAGAAATGTGTATCAATGCGTAGCAATTTCTTTGATTACGAAACAGCGAAAGGGACTCTATTCAAAATTCTGTGACAACATCCCTTTAGCATCAGACCAGGCCTCACAGGTTTCTCTGGAGAGGTGCAAGTGTCATAAACTTAACAGCAAGTAAAAAGAGGGACTGAAATGAAAAGACTTAACCATGATACACACAAGCAGCCAGCATTTTCAGGTAGAAAAAAGGTCTTGAAACTTGAAACAAATATCTTTAAATTAAATCTCTTCATTTTGTGCAATTTTCAAGCAACAAGTATGATGGGACAGAGCTGCTCTGCAGTTCTAAGTGACCACAGCTAGACACTCTGTTTGTTTACCCAATGCAGAATTTTGTTCTCTAAGCAGATCGCTTCCATCATTAACTTATTAAATATCTATTGAATATACTTACTCTGGGTTGAAACCTCTAAGTGGCCTGAGTATCTTACCTCAGTGGTGAGCAGGGTTGCACTTTAAGGACAGGGTGAGAACTTTCACTCTTCAGAAACACATTCTGAGCTACATTTTTGGAATCTTGGTCCCTATTTGCATCGTGATGAAAGAAAAGAAATATTAAATTATCTAAGTAATGATGGATCTACTATCACTGCTTTAAAATCTATATACCAAGGAACTAGTTGGAGAAGGTTCACACATTCTTTTTCTCACATAGCAGGGCCAAGGTGTTTTGATCTTAAAAGTCTAAAAAGACAATTCTATCAAGCTTCAATCTGTAATTAATTCTTTTACTTTCCTTCTCCCAAACAAAATATTAAGATAAACAGCCTGACT
Source organism: Pseudotriccus pelzelni (assembly GCA_035584735.1). NCBI lineage: Eukaryota > Metazoa > Chordata > Aves > Passeriformes > Tyrannidae > Pseudotriccus > Pseudotriccus pelzelni. Next base: position 39,444,720 of record JAWMRA010000078.1, on the reverse strand, counting down.
TGGTACCAGGCATTGTTCATCATATGCTATCCTTGATGATGCTACAGCTTGCACAGTTCTGTTTGACTTGCATAATGTACTGTATGTGGGGCAGTGAATTACATTCCTGTCTAAGAGACCATGCTGAATTACTATTCCTTTCCCAGGACTCAGAGGTGAATAATTGCACCTGTCCTCCTTAAGCAGACAAAAGACATTAAGTAGCAGCCAAATAGAAAGAAAGATTTAAAAAGAGAATCACTTTATAGTTTGGCAGGAAAACAACTCAATCCAACCTTTCACCCAGCTGTATACAATATAAGGATTTCTACTAGTGCAGCTTCTGAAGAAAGGGAAGTCTTCAAAGAGGGACTAACCTGACAACAAAGCAAAAATTGAGGTGCTTTCTTGAAGTTTAAAAGATTCTACCTTTAAAATAAATCATTGACAATACAAAAAAAAAAATTCAGCTACACATCTAAATGTTTGTGGGCAAATGTTCTCATTTACATGATACAGGCAAAGAAATACAGCAAGAAGGGGAACAAATAAAACTGCACCGCTTTTCCAAGACAACACAGAGATGCAGTAGTAAAACCTAGCACAGAGAGGACGTGCATATGCTGGAATAGACCACAGCCTAGAACTTTCTGGCAACCTTCACACTGTGTCACAAACTCATAATACCATTTAGGTCGGGAAAGACCTGTAAGACTGAGTCCAGCCATAACGAGTTTGCGACCAAGCCGAACTTAAAGGCTCTCACTGACTGAGAGTTTTGCTCTCACTGACTGCAAGCACTTGGCAGAGAGACCCGCAGTGGCTCTGGTTTCAGCAGAGCAAGCCATGCTGGCACACATCCAAGGACAGGTCACCGGGGCAGAAGGACAGAGGCTCAACACAGCATTTGCCTTTGGTGCCAGGAAATTCCTAGCACCTGACCATGCCAGAGGGCTAATGCTTAAAAAGATGGAAAAACAAAGCGTGAAAGGTGAAAATACTGTAGAGAATCTCTGTAAAGACCTTTGCAATGTTTCCAGGTCCTTTCAATTTTTTAACTCTTGCATGGAAGCTGACTGTATACCCAAGGAAGACAGGTATTTGTACACGAATGGATCAAATGGAAAAATATTCTACTCCTTGTGAAACCTAAACTCATTCTATTTGGCAAAATTCAGCCAGTCCATCTTACAGCTAAAAAGGGGAATGCCACGGAAAACTATATTAAAATACTGACAGCCCCTAAATAAAATAAAAACAGAAACAAAGGAAACAAAGGAGTGATGCCTTGGGGGAAGATGCCCTTGCAGGAAGCAAGTCTCTTTTCCCAAAAGCACAAATATCTGTATTTAACATCCTTAATGAGAACCTGATACAGCTTAGAAGAGAGACACTAGCTGAAAACAAAGGAAATAACTAACTATACCTGCTTTCAGCTACAAGTTTTGGTCTGCAATAAAACACCTCCACCACTTTATAGTTACAGGTTTTAGAACAAAAGTAAACACTGCCTAGTTATATACTTGTTAAAAATACAGAAAACATGCCCGGTTTGACAGATAAGGCACCAACGTGAAATTAATGAAAACCAAAACTTACTGCCACTCTTTTCCTCCAACAGCTGCATGACCTTGGGTACGATCCCGTCTTTTAGTGTCCCTGCTTCCTTTTTTACTTTCTGTCTCATCTAGCTACATGCTTTAGAACAGGGACCCCCTTTTACAGTATTTTGGTACAAACATGAGGTGAACAGACTCTTTATCGAAGAAAAACTCAGCACTGTTGTGAGTTGTTCCCTGATTATCAGAAATAAATGAAGCCTGTTAGTTTGAGGATCTCTGTTTTCCCTCTCAAAAACTCCAGCTCCCTCCTTCATGTGTCATGTAGAAACATCTTTCACACAATCAGCTTTCAATCTCCCCAACATGAAGTTAGTTTTCACACAGTAACCTTCATCTTAAAACTGTCCAAAAGTAGAGGACTTAATGAACAACTTGCCCAACACAGACACACAGATCATGCTGTCTCTCAAGGTGTTTCTTTTTAAAGGAAATTCTGTTAATAAAAGCAACAGAAACATTTGACAAAAGTGACAAAGATCAAAATTTAGGTTACTTAGAAAATTAAGCATGGTCATGCAAATGAAATCTAGGATTTTGATGGTTTTTAGATCATGTTCTCTCAACAAAGTGCTTGAATCACTGGTGGAACATATGCCAGAAATCAGCAAGGGACAAGTGATCTTTGGTTAGCATTTGGGTTTACAGTAAAGCAACATTTGAAATTTGTCAAGGGTAAAAAACCCTGAAATGTCATCAAAAGAACATTTCAATTTACTGACAATTTCAATACTGACAAATCAGTATTTCCCACAGACACGTACTTTTTCCATCACCCTTTGTAAACAGGAGTTGCTGTTGACAGTGCTCTTGAATAGCATCCCTGGTGTAAATAAAACCTTGAGGCAAGGAGGTAGGTCTAAGTGCAGAAGGAAAATTTCATGTCCTATGCTTTCACTGAATTGGGTGGGTTTATATTAAATCAATAACACCAATTAAAATTAAGAGAGAAGGGAAAGACTCCATCAGCAAAATTATCCAAAGCAGTATTTGTTCAGACTAGTCTAAAACTCTTTACCCTGGGAGGCTGCAATACAACAAGGAAGTTGCCGGAGTGTGTTAATTATTTAAAATGAAAGGAACGCAGTTGCTAGCCTTTTGAAATAATCAATCTTTCAAAAAGTGCCATGTGTCTCCAAAACATGTGACAGGTTGGCAGTTTGTAGCATCTACTGTCAAGCCCTAAGACCAGGATTTTCTCTGGAGCCTGGAGGAATTCATCACCTTTACTAACAAATCCTAAAGACAACCTGTCTGGCTTACTGAAAATGAGATGGAGAAGCTAAATTAGAACCACAGACCTCCTATTTGCTAAATTAAAGCAGAAAACCAAAACAAAAATAAACAGTGGAAGCATGTATATACATATATATAGACACACACTTCTATGAATACAGACATAAATACCTATAGAGATATGTATAGGTTGATATGTGTAGCTGTAAATTACAGACATTTACTAGAATCTGTATTTACTGCCTCCTACAAGCCTATTTACAGTCTAAATTTAGGGAATTTTCTTATTGTCTTTAAAAAAAAAAAAAAGTAGCATCTGGTCTGTCTTTTTAAAGCATATTAAAAATAACCTTCTTTCTGTGTATCTTCCCTTCAGTATTCAAGAACAAAAATGTAGAATCAGCAAGAAATATCTTACAAAGTCTGTTTATAAACAAAAATTCCATCTCCAAAATGGTTGACCTTGTTAGCACTTGGAGGTGGTGAGTACTTATTTTACCAGTGATATGGATATGTAAGTATTTTTTTGTTATTTCAAAGATTTCAATTATATTTTCCACAAAGAAATCTTTCTTCTTGAAAATAAGAACACTAGTTATATACAGAATTTTTTTCCAACATTGTTAATAATAACTGTTCAGAAAATATTTTGTCTTGTGGCTTTTGCAGAAAATTTGATTTTTTTCCTGTTAAATTACATAGTAGAAACAAATCTATAAAAGACATCAACAGATAATCCACAAAACTCTTACCCTGTTGAAAAACCATAAGATCACCTAATATGTGTGGTGTGTAAATGAGTAGCGGATACAGAAAAAACCCCAAACCCACAACATTCACACATAAAAATCAGATTTTTGAAACCAAAGATCTCCAAACTCAAATTCAGGTGAAACTTTCCATTTCCCCAGACTTTTTGAAAAATACTTGCTGCAATTCATTGAAGCAGTTTGTGTCACCAGTTCTCTCCCCTTTGAGAGGCACTGCCCTTTTGGAGCAGGGCATTCAACTTCCAACTGTAATTGCCATCCACCAAAAGTCCTGAAGAAAGGAAAAACTCTCTTGGTCTACCTGAACCACCCACGGGCAGTGGCCTTTCACACACTCCACATTAGCCCTCTCTGGTCTGCCATGCAGCATCCACAACGCTGTACCTTTGCAGAAGCCAAGCAGAGCCACAGACAGCATTTAACACAATCATTACAACATCATGTGCATATTTTTGAATAAAACTACACTTCAAGACAAAATGCAATAAACTACTTTGGCGAGAGTTCTATTCTACTGGTGACTTTTCCCTACAACCCCACAAATTGAACAAAAGTTCAATTTCAAAGCGTAATACACAAAACAAATATGCTGAATACCTCAAAGGCTGAATGTAAAACACATTGGTGGATTTTGTGATTTTTTTTTTTTTTTTAAAGACCTGGCCAAGTTTTAATGGGCTGTCACACACGAACGATTATGAAAGCGCTACAATGAACTGAGCTGATAAGCTGATCTGATCAGAATTAACTGCATGTGATTGCTGCTTTGAAAAGCTGGCCTAAAGAGGCAGCATTGAAAGCAATCTCACAAGTCACTGGTACCGCCTGCCTCAGCTATAAGTAAGCACAGATGGTGAGAAAAGTTAATTAAGAGACATATTTGTTTGGGGGTTTGAAATTTCCACCCTCTCTTCTCAAAAGAAGCCAAGCCACAGTGAAAATGTGTTTTACGTTTGCGGCCTAATAAGTTCATGTTTTTGAGGCTCTGTTCCTGTAGATGGAGGTAACAGATAAACAGAATAATTTATGTCAGCAGTTAGCATATGGATTTGCAGTTGATCACTAAGCTCCCCATTTCACCTGATAGCTACAACATCTTGTCAATTAAAATTATTCCTTTCTCCACAATCCTTCATTTACTTTCCTCTTAACTGGCACAGCTTTTCTCTTATACCATAACTGATAGCCAGCAATGGAGATGTCATACTTTTTATTCTCACTTTCATGACTGCCTCTTCATTTGCTCGCTCACTTCTGCCTGCAGTATTTCAAAAGGAATATATCAGCAATTACAAAAAATAGCTTCTTGTGATAAATCTCTTTTAACTCTAATTGGGAACTTTCTTTCCCACTTCTTTCCAGCTCACACTCGAGCTTTCCCCAGATTATTAAATGGTTGCTGAAGCTGGGGCTATCACCATCTTTAGAAGATCAAAATACATCCCTTACACTTTATATACTGTAACATAAAAGATGATATAAAAGGCCCTTGAAGGTAAGAAAGGGTTAACACTAGGGACAGAGAAAACCAACTGTCAGAACTTCAAGTGAAATTGAGAGGTTCTTAGAGAGACACTTTCAATTTATGCCTACTATACTATTTATTTCCGTTCCCATCATTGCTGATTATGAGGATGTGCATGTGTAAAAGGAAGTTTCTTAATCTCTAATCAGACCAGCTCTACTCCATGAATCCACAATCCACTGTTCGTGACATTACAAAATGAATCAGGCAGGAGGCTCAAGCCAGACCAGAAAGTGACAGCTTCTGTTTAAACAGATATCTTGGAAATTAGTGATGACAGTATTATAATGCATAAGCACTTCACTCTTAGCACTGTCTCGTTCTCTAAGGAGAGATGCAACAGGAATAGTCACTGGAAAGATATTAGTATTAAAAAAGTGATAAATTGGAGTGCTGATCTGTTCTACTTATATTCCTAGAGAAGTAAAGGAATGTTTTGAATAGGACATTCATGCTATATGTATTGAACACTGCCTGGATTTAAAGGAAGAGGCTTCTTAAAACATTACCTTTGCATTATAGGATATGGTCAATCTTTTGAATTTGGCATGTATATTGCTTCTGTCAGTCTTATTTTGGTGCTATAGAACTGACTCTGAGTAGGATATTACACTTACAAGAATGTGTTCTCTAGCTGGGCTTACACTTCAGAAACAGGATCACATCAGAAGATTAAAGATTGACACCCAACAACAGCCGTGCACTGAGAACCTCCCTACACCATTCTGCAAAGATTTTAGCCAAAAGCTTGACCTGTGTTATATATATAAATATATGTACACTATAGACTAATAACTTAGCCATTAGATATGTATATATGTGTACATAAAACTGATAATTGTACCTCACATGTCCAGGTGGTCCCTAAACATTGCATCATCTAATCACATAAAAATGGCAAGTTTTCTAATTTTATAAATTTATACAAAATAGGTTGTTAAAACAGTCATTTACTGAAATCTCAGTACAGATGTTAATCTACTTTGTGTGGCAATAATGAGAACAGTCAGTTTACAGAAAGCATTACAGCTGTGCAGCACTGCAGTCTGGCAGGTCTGTCATCAGCAACAAGGCTTACCTAGCTGCCCCTGGAAATTTTTCCAATGGACTCCGCATAGTCATGCTGACAGTGAGTAAGACCTTCCATTAGTGATGTCCACAGTGACAGCCTTCCTCCCTTTCTGCTTTTCTGTCCAAGGATTGTCAGTGGAAATGTGTAAAAGGAGCTATAGCTCCTTCTACTGGGTCTTAAGATTCCCAAGATTAAAGATTTGAAATCCCACTAGGGCTCAGAGAAGTGAGTGGAAGGATGCCAGTTATATCTTATAGAGCTCTCTATCACTTTTTTTTTTTCAAAGTTCTGCTTTGCACATTCCAACTAACAGCATAATTTCAGAAGCAATCACATATTTATGGAAGTTAGTACGAAGAAGAAGGGGACAGACTGTAGGAATGGGGACTGCTAAGGAAACTGATTTTCTGATCCATATATGACATCTCAGTCATGTAACAGCTTGTAAACATTATGTGTAGAGCTCCAAATAATAACTTTACAGATTTAACCAATCACGCTTTGAAGGCTGTCACTGATCTACCGGAGCATGACTGAATCCCGTTAGAGTGCAGAATAGATTCTAGCTCAAAGTCTTACATATGCTGAATTGCTGCATTGACTCTGCTGAGCTGGAGTTCACTTCCTCACGGTAGCCTTCCCAGTGCTGTGCCTTGCATTGGTAGCTAGAAGGGTGTTGATAACACACCAGTGTTTTGGCTACTGCTGAGCACAGCACCAGCACCGTAACATTCCTTCCTCAGTTGAGGGCAAGATCCTGGGAGGGCACACAAGCAGGCCAGCTGACCCAAACTGACCAAAGGAATATTCCATGCCATTTAACATCAGCTCAGATATAAAAGCTGAGGCAAGGAGCAGGAAGGCAGGCTTTCCTTGTCTCCAGTGGCTGCCTGCTGAGGAACCGTCACGCGTGCTGAAGCCCTGCTGCTCGGGAGTGGCCAACCATGGCTGCTCAAGGGAAGCAGAGAATAAACTGTGTTATCTCTCGCTTTGCTTTTTGCGCGTGCAAGCTTCCACTTACTTTTTGCTTTAAACAAACTGCCTTATCCCAACCCAGGAGTTGTTTTTTCCACCTTACTTTCTCCCTCTGTCCAGCTGGGATGGGGAGTGATAGAGCGGCTGGTCACAGTGGGCACCTGGCGTCCTGCCAAGGTCAACACACCACAGCTGCATATCTAGATAGGGATTTCAAAGACATCATGCATGCTACAGAGATGTATGCACGTGAAGCAGTTAATGCATGCAACAGAATTCATCGTCCCATGGGCATGCAACAAAGGTTTCAAGTCCTCCAGGGTAACACAGTCTGTGACAGTACTGTGTGCTTCATCAAAGACTAACACATTGGCAAATTCCTTCATAAATAAGGACTGACTTCTTCAGATGTGAGCGTAGCAGATACCTGTGACTGCTACATGAATATTCAAGAAAGACATAAGTGACATCCTTGTGATTTCAGCTGCAGTAGTCTAAAGCTGCTGAGATCTATGTTTTGTTTGCCCACTTTATACATGTACTTCTTTAAAACGACAGCACAGTCTAAGTGGTCATTTGTTAGAGTTAATTCAATGGACAAGATTTCTGAAGACCTGTGAAATTCTATCGTACTTCCAGCAAAATGTGGAGAAAGGTAAATTAAGTGTTAGAGACTTTGGAAAAAGCATGGGTAGGAAGCCTGCATAGATGTGAAAGTTCTCAAAGGGCTGTTTCTATCTTGCCCAAGAGGGATAATCAGAATTACTTTGTCTATTTTTTATCTTCTCGTGTGAAGGAAGCTCAAGAGAAAAGCATGTTAGATGACTATGTGTCTTCTCCTATTCTGAGCACCACATGCTGTATTTTTCTGGCTGAAAGTCTCTGAATATTAATGCCAGGGGAAATTTTAGCCCGTAATATCAAAAATCATTTACTTTGTAAGGGCTATCTACCACATTATCACTCATATTAGTTTACACAGATCTTATAGGGTATCCTGTCCACCAATATAGCTAGAAGTTAGCACCTTCTTGTTTGTTCAAAAACTGCATTTCACTGTTGAATGGGCTGATATGAAGCCTTTTTCTCCCTTAGATAACTCCAAGAGCTGAAAAATTACTCTGTTTAAACAAGCTTCCTGTTCTTTCCTTTCCTAGGGTGGAAAGACTGCTTTTAACCAATGACTGTGGCGCTGTGGAAGACAGATGCCAAGTGTGCTCTCTGATAAAACAAAATAAAACCCCCACCTTTGACTCCAATGTATTTCTCAGGACCAGCCAGAGTCATAAGGGTCTCCTAACACTGCTCTTTGTAAGATATTTTTTCTTTCATTTAGATGAAAAAAAAAAGAATTAGAGGTGTTTGGGGTTTTTTTTAGCTACATTTTGCCCAATTAAAATGGATCTTTTTTGTCTCCTTCAGCTTTTCTCTAAACAGTAGAGAAATCCAAGGCTTTTCTCTTCGTGCTGTCTTCGGGGACTAATATCTTTAAGTACTTCAAGGCCAGATCCAACTCCCTGACATTTGTCTGCCTTGAACTCGCAAAGAGCTCGTAAGTTTGTTAGCCTCCAAAGTGTCAAGGAACCACAATGATCTTTAGACATGTTCTATGTGGGAGGTTTTGCAGAAACAGCTTCATACAGCACTACAACCTACAACTTGTTCTAGTGAACGTGTGTCAGATAAGGGCAAATAAAATCCCCTGAAGTAAAGTAGATATCCAGTTGAGCATGTAATATTGGGAAGATTCACGAACAAAGGAGCTCCCCTGCATCCAACTTTTATTGTTGTCATTTGCCATAGGAAGGTTGGTTTGAGCTCACATTAAACAAATCTAACTTAGAAACAGGAACCAGACTAATTATAACTTTATCATGTACAATGAAACAGATATTCGAGCAAATATTAAGGTATCGTTTTTCTCGGAAACTTGAACTTCACCTGACGTTGCAGGAGGGAGGAGCTGAGTTTGCCCAAGTGCCTTGCCCAGGCCATGCTTAGGGCCTCCACCCTCAGGGAATATAAAAGCATGGAAGGTACGGAAAAAGTTTGTGATCACAGTGGCACTGCAATGGCAGCTAATAATCTGTTACAGGTTTTTACCAGCAGCCTGGGAAATCAGTCCAATCTCTGCTGAGCAGCGTTGCAACAGAGCTCCCCAGATAAGCAGGAGCCAAGAAATGGGCCAAGTTTTGTAAACAGCTGAACCCAGGGACACTGAGGCCCGGATTAATTGCACAAAGGTTTATGCAAATCTGCACATTCTTTCCAGCAATCAGATAAATCAACTTCCAGGCTGAAGTATCATTTCCAACGACTACGTAGTAAGGTGCTCAATGAAAAAAAATACTGTATAGGTTGTATATACATAAAATATACAAATATTGTACTGCAATTCTTGTTCAGCTACCATCAACTTCAGTGTAAATAAAGAGGAACTGTGGAAGTAGCTTGAAAAAGACTGACACTTCAATTCAAATTTTACACTCTTTTCCAGGACAGTTAGCATTGCTCTTGTATGATCTTTTGCTTAATAGAGTAAAAGCTAAGACTCACAGATCGGGGAGTGTTTATTCTAAATTATCAAAGTAAAGGAGCAGTTAATGATTTGAATACCCACAGTTTAAGTTAGATTAAGCTGTACAGGGACTCTTTTTGAGCCATCATTCTAAACAAGGAAAATATCTGTGCCCTTCCAGTGCCAAATATGTTTTATTTCTTCACAAGAGTTTTTATCATTTCTAATGACACTGCAATGGATGTTAGCAAACAGCAGGCTCCATAGAGATATATAGTTCACTCTGAGAACTCATCACCTCAGAAAAGAGATATGATTTTACAAATTTATTCCTCTCTTTTATTTCAATTACCATGTTCATGTTTGAGACAAACCCTAACCCAAACTTCTGGCCAGAAGTCTGTTGCCAGGTAAGCTAGCAAATCTAAATCAAATCACAAAGATCTTGCAATAGGACTGCATAGCATGATTCCACTCTGTAATAAAAGCTTCACAGCCCTGTTTTCCTATTGGAATTCACTGATGGCAAAACTTGATTATGTACACATGTCAGGAAGTTAAAAGACTATGTCCTTTAAGAAGTTCTAAGTTCAAATGTCCAAAGCTAAGTTCAAATCCAAACACCAGAAAAACAAAGTGTGGAGTAGGAAAAAATGAAGATTGCTTACACTAATGAGATCTTCCTCCGTTAACTCTCTCAGAGCCTTTCAAAACCAGAAACTAAAAGGCTCTGCTGTAAGCAGTCAACTTTATCAATGTGACAAAACCCACCATCAGCCTGCAGTGGTGACCCTTTCATGGCTGTCAAATTAAAACACAACAACAGTGAGCACCCGCCCTTCTTTTCAGCCACCAGTTCATGCAAATTACAGAAGACCAGTAGTCTTTGCTTAGCAACAAGACTGCATGTTCACCACAGATCAAATAATTGATAAAGTACTGACTATAAACAAATCAAATCATGAAAAGAGATGCTCTCCTCCACTGACTCATCCATGCAATTTAGAATCTCTGAAATAGAAAGAATAATCCATTCATCTAACAGGCTCACCAGAAACAGAAAAGAGGCCATCTATAATGCTGCTTTCCAGACCACATCTCTGACACTGAAACCCAGGCACACAACAATAATTTCATGCAAGGAGAAAGATTCCTAAATATACAAAAAATTATGTATTTTTACTGAGCCATGAAACTTTCCCATTTGCTTATGTCTAAGACTCATTCTGTTATTTTCTAGAGTTAGGATTAGTACACATGAGCTGTCCTGACTGCTGTGGGACACAAAGGGCACTGGAGAAGGGTACTGAACTGCCAGCCCCTGAGCGCCTCCACCTCCCAGGGTATCACAGAGCTCATTCAGGTAACTGCAGAAAAAGTTTTAATTACTTACAGCAGGATGTCCAGCACAGTAGGTGTAGCTAGCGTGAGACTGGTAGTGCAAGCTTGCTCTTGGAAAGGTGTATGTATTCCAAGCAGGTTGGCTGCTATTCCACTGGGAGCTAAAGCCAGGGCTCATCGTCACTCTTGATTTACTGTTTTGGTACGTCCTCACTGTGGAGCTGGACTATCAAAAAAGAAAGAAATGCAACATAAAAATAGCTGTTAGGGTAGAATACAATTAATGCAGCTACATATCATCATTGTGCATATATATATATAATGACACACGATCTGGAACAAACTTCAGTGTTTCCTGTAAGGAACTGGGACAAGAAAAAATGGATTCCTTCAAAGATATCAGTGAAAGAGCTATGTCACTGTAATGCCCAAAAGGAAGACTGATGACTGTTAGACTTCATGCTGGGATATAAATCAAATGGATAATCAATAAGTGATAGAAGTAAGGGGATGTTCTGAAAATGTGTGGAAGGTACAATACCAAGATTAATAGTAGAATCTTCCATATTTTTTTATTATATTGACATTTATTGAACTCCTGATCAGATATGTCCGTTTTATGGTAAATGGCAGTTTGGGGCCAATGTTTAGATGTATTTCTTGAAGTCTTGAAATCCCACCTAGTGGCTAGGTAAGGCCAAGCCATCACAAAGCTACATTTCAAATATGTAACCTGCTAAACAGACTAAGAAATTTCATGACATGTTTTAATTACTTAAAACACAGAAAAAAAATCCAAAATATTAAATTATGTTTTAAAAACTTCATCTGCAAGCAACACAAACTACAGATGGGTAATTCACGTGCATTCTTTCTGTCTTTCATTTTATTTTATCTGCAGCTTTCTGCTTCTAGTCCCTGTATTATAAAAAATATTCCTAATAATCACCTGCACTGTTATGGATGTTCTATTAGTGCAGAAAAAATATATCAATTTTTTAAAAGAGTAGAAGGTGCATAGAAGTGGATGCATTTTTAACAGGTATTTAGGCTGGTCTTCAAAGACATGCAAATGTACTTTTTCCTCCATATTCTGCTCTGCATTTGGGTTTTGCTTGCTTTCTCTTATTGGCAAAGGTGTTCTAAATTTCCTATGCAAATTTACCCCAACTAATTGTAATTATTATGAAACTAAACCTGTTCATTTTAAAGCATTAAATTTACAGTGACCTTGTTAATACGGTGAAAGGTTTAGAAATATGAACACAAATAATATTTCTTTGAAATGCTTATAAATGCCCCTGTTAGTAAATTGATGCTATCAATTTTAAAAGCTATACTCAAGAATGACACTTCATTTATTTTTACCCTCCTTTCAAAGACAACTTTTATACACCATATATGTAGCATTAACCAAATATCAATATGGGCCACCACCTAACAAGGTGTTTCACACAGTCCAAGACCATCCTTACCCTGAAGCATTTACAAGATAAATGAGAAGGTCAGGGAAAGTACGAAAGAGCAGTGTCTGGTGCAGACGCACAGAAAACAGCTTCATAAACCTGATTTTCAGTTTTGTTTCAATGCTTCAGCTCAGTTTCACTGGGAGAGAATTAGAGAAATGGAAGAAAAAGAGGACAGAGAAGACACACAAAAAGGTTTCAAGAACATATTCTAGCTATAAAAATATGTATCCTGTATAATCTTTTCAATTTTTAATACTGTATTTAGATGAGCTGGTTTCAGAGACTACAGGCCATGCTGGCATGGGCTAAACATGCCCTCTTCATTTAATTTTCAAAAGTTTAAGTACACAAAGTTTGCCTCAGTTATCAATTGCTGTATAAACTTTAAGTTCAAGAAAAGGCCAAACGACTTCCTGCATGTGTTTATTTCCTGCGCCGGCATTTAGGAAGCCTGAAAAGAGCAGTTTCCGCTCACCAGCTCCCAATATCTCGACAGATTCGTCTCCCGCCCCCACCCCTAAGAGAAGGATTCCTGCGGTGTGATTTCTAAAGATTTAACTTACGACTAGCTGAACACAAAGCGTATGAATGAACACTAAAACCCACACTAAACTCTCATTAGTCTCTGTGTGTGACAAGTGGTTACTTTGTTCTTACAAAAGGCTTTAGGAAAAAAAAAATCTGCCCCTACAGTTAAAGGGGCTTATTTGAAATAAATCTTTTTATATGAATTTAAATCATGACAAATCAAAGGAAAGAGGCTACAGCTACAGCTAGGAAAAAAAAAATAAGAGCAGTTTTAATTTTTTTCTTTTTTTTTTTTTTCTTTCCCCTTTTCCCCTCTTTCCCCAAGGAGCAGAAACTGCATTTTCTTTCCTTTGACGCGTTACTTATCTTTCAGATCACTCCTCAAAGACAAATCTCTCTTTCTGGGCCCTGGTAGACTTTCTTCTACATGAGAGATGAAGGCCAGGTTTTGTTTCGGTCAGATCAAATAGGTTTTTAGCCACAATGTACTTCCCTGTATAAATTTCTCCCCTTTATAAACATCAGGTATTCAAGTGTGGCTGCTTATTAACTCCTCTTGAGAAGTTCATCCCCCATCGAATATTCTGTGAACGCTGAGCTGCTCTATCCCAACAATAGCTTCACTCCTTCTTATTATTACTGATCAGTTTGCATTGTATGGACCAGTGGAAAGTATCTGTGGCTGATAGGACGTAAATATGCACCGGCACCTGTGATAATTGTTAACTGATTATTTTCACTATGGCAGAGAACTCCACTACAGTAAGAAGAGATGCTATTGGCGCTACACAGACATGCACAATATCTGTTCCTGTATTTCAGAACAGGAGCAAAAATGACCCTGTTTTTTAAACAGCCTGCCTTAGTTGCTGACCAGCCTTCTGTCTGTTGATTGAGTTTTGTTTCTTGCTTTCGTGCTACACAGCACACCTTCCCAGATCTGCCACCATGCTGGAGGAATGGTTCAGCCCCAGCGCTAATTCCAGGCACAGAGAAGAGCCCCTCTGCCTCCTTTCTATTCCTTCACCCAGGTCCTTCCTCACACAGGGTGCATTAGGAACAGTGAGCCATTCAGACCACCAAAGATCTGCTGGTTGTCCTACCCGTGCAGGTCCCTCAGGATGCAGAGGCAGGAAGCGAGATGCTGCTCCCCCTCAGGGCAGCTGGGAGCCACGAGGGGAAGGTCCCCAATAGCAGAACCCTCTGCTCTGAACGGCTTTTGTGGGAGGCTACCGTGTCTGAAAGCTGCACTCTTTCCGTTGGATCATATCCAGAAAAAAAAAAAAAACACACAAAAAACCCACAAAGCAAAACAAAACAAAAGTCACTACACAAAGACGTTCCCAGGATAACTGGCCTTGAAATCTTGAAGAGATCCAGACTGTCAGCCAGAGCGGAGAGATATCCGCACCACCAGCCGCTAAGTCTGTGACAGCCTCCTACCCTTGGGTCATTGGAGAGCTAGCAAGTGAGATCAGGGACCTCAAAAGTTTATTTTTTGAATTCAAGGTGTCCTCTGATCTGCAAAACACTGCACATCTCTGCCGCCTTCCCAGCACACTGCAGAGACAACTGTACTGTGGGAAAGACACTGAACCGACTGGAAGAGCTGTGAGGGAACAGTGGTGTCCTGGGGGCAGGTGCCCAGGTATCGGCAGTGCTGGGCAGCTTCTGTGGCGTGATGCCAGGGCTGCACCAGTGCCAAACACAGCTGGTTCCAGCTGGCTCCCAGTGACCCACCTCAGGGCATGGCTGAGCCCTGAAGCAGGGACGGCGGCACCTCTGGGAAAAAGTATTTTAAAAAGGGCAAAACAGTGCCTTGGAGTGAGGAAAAAAAGTGAGAAACATGCCTGTGAGCACTCAGGGAGGAGGCTGAGGAGGATCCCCTTCAGACCCTGGAAAGCCCACCTGGAGCATGTGTGGGACAGGATCTATGAGAAATCCCATACTGGAGGATGTGGAGATGTCCTGAAGGAGCAGGAGAGAACAGCTGCAATTCCCCATACTCCCTGTGCCAGCAGGGGTGAGAAGCAGGCTGAGGCTCAGGAACAGAGTGAGTCTGAGGGTGGGGAAAAAAGCAGGGGAGGGAAGGGGTGGGTATTGTCTTAATTTTCCCTTTCTTCTCACTAACCAAATCTATTTTAACTGACAATAAATTAATTTTCCCACATTGAGTCCTATTTTGCTTGTGAAGGTACCTTCTTAAAGATTTCCCTGTCTTTATCCTGACCTACAAGCTTTTTCACCTTATTTTCCACCCCTATTTTTGGGGAGCAGGAGCGAAAGAGCCTCTGGGTGGGTGTCTGGCAGCCAGCAGAGGCCAATGGACAGGTCTTGTGGCACACAGGCTTTTACTTGGGATTTAGAAGTGTATCTGTTTCCCCTCAATTATTCCAAACAAATTCCATCAAGAAAAGGTATCACTTCTCCCCATAATCCCATCTTATTTTTTTATCTCTTAGTATGTCAATGGCAGACCACCGCTGCCACTTCTGGAACAACCTGGTCAACTTGTATCAGAAAACTTCTGCAGGAAGTTATCAGATCACACAAAAAAACCCCAAAAACAAAAACAACAAAAACCCAACAAACAAACAAACAAACCAAACCAAAACAACAGCAACAACAAACAAACACAACAACAATAAAACCCACAACTGTTGCCCTCCTTGCTATGCTTTGCCGGAAACAAAAAATATTACAAAGCAAAGGAAGAATTTTCTTTTCCTTTAATAAGTCAGTCCAGTACCTTTATACCCTAAAGGCCTGATGCAATCTAAAATTGAGATCAATAAAATTTAAATGTCTAAGCATATTTTAAAGTATAACCCTTTTTTTCCTAGGCCTTAATTTCTTTGGTTTATAAGTGCCGATAATCTTACTTTACAACTTCAAGACTAATCTTTTCCTCATGTTTGTAAAAGTTTTGAACATTTTTGGACATAAGCATGAGTGAAGTACAAAGTGTTATTAGTGTTATTACTCCATCTTGAGCTTAACTGCTTTCAGTTCTTAGTACTTGTAATAGCTGATGTGTGAAGTCTTAACAGTGGAAAAAATAGAACATAGTATTTATGGAACCATTTTTATCATTCAAGTACTGTGCAAATTTTAAATGGCGGCAATATTTTTGACTGGTGCAACATTTCCAGCTTTTAAAGATGTTTATAATAGGTGTATTTGTATGCAAATAAAGCACACCCTTTGACTAGGATGTTAGACAACATGGATAGTTCTGACATGGCCTTAGTCTTCATGTCATCACACCTGTGGCCTCCACTCTTTGGCATTACAGCATCACCATGCCCTGAACTAACAGGAAAAATGTGTGTTAATTTTTGAAATTCTACTTCACATCAGAAGCAAGATTTACTGCCTCTATCAGACACCTTTCTGTCAACTATTCAAAGCTGCTCTGATTATTATCGGCTATGGCACTCCAAACGAAGAGAGAGGCTCAAATATTATCCTCTACGTTACCTCTCGACTAACATCGACTTTAAAAAATAAACTAAAAAAAGGCAAGTGAGATTAAAGAAGTGTAAATAACATCTGAATTCAGCCTCCCACTACCTCATCTTTTAAAAGCAACTTCACAGAGCTATGATGTAATTTTCTTAGCCCACACAGTTTGAGTTGTTTCCAGTCCCCTGGATTTTGATTATAGAATGATTCTGTATTCAGCTGCGTCTTCTGAGTTTTTTTCCTGAAAGGAATTGTGATTGAATGGGTGTCCACCCTCTTCCCGCTATCTCTTCAAGGGATTTGACATCCCTTATTTTGGATGCGAAAATGATCACAGGAGATGGGAAAAGCCAAAGAGAGAAACTGCCATTCTGGAGATCCTGCTTGCAGGAACTCTATATGCCTCTATTTGGATCAGACTATGATGAAAAGCATAGTCCTATGCTCTTAAAAATTTGGATGCTTTACAAAATACTACCGTTCCCATAGAAATCGAAGGTTTCCTATAACCTGTAAAAGTAAGAAATGAAAATAGCTGCCCTGGAACGTTATTGCATGAGCTAAAATGCTGCATTTGTTTTCATGCTCAGAGAAAATACAAAACTGGCAAACCAAATCTGAAGTTAGTTCATCACAAAATCCACCTGAGAGACCCTAAAGATTGTGTTATTTAGGAAATGAAGAATGAAAGTGTTTTTTCTTTTGGGGTTGTTATGAAAACTAAACATGGAAGATATTGCAGATTTATTTTTTTCTTAACAGCAGGAAAGAGGAATTTTGTGCTGGTACTTTTCCCAACATAATGATTCACTATAGCATGCAAATCTTTTACAGCCTAAAACCAGATTCTATCTGTTTCAGTAAGAACTGAGCTTCTAATATTTGGCCACTGGTGATTTCAAGTTTATCAAGTTTGTGTCATAACCGTCACAAAAAAACTTCAGAGACACAACCAAATTTGAGAGAAACATTGTTTTTCCAGACATGGGATTGAAACTCAGTATGCTTTACCTGGAAAAACAGGATCAACTGAAAGAAATAGCATTCCACTGAAACCACAGAGAAATGATGAGGTTGTATTTCATATCTCAGCATACTTGTAACGTTATAGCTCATCCACTGGATCCAAGAGCACTGAGAGCTAGTCCACATCATGCCAAAACTTGGGGTGTGCAGCCCATCTGCCCCCTCCCAGTGGGTGAGAGAGAAATGCTCTCCATGGGATAGCCTTCCTTGGCAGACAAGCTCCCCACCAACGAGGTGAAGAGGACCCAGGCCCGCACAGCTGGAATACTTAGAGCTGGGGCCCAGTAGAAATACTAAGTTGAGAGACTTTTTAGGATAGGACTCAAATAACTCTTAAGGAATGCATTTTAGAAAAAGAGTTTGCCAGTCATTGTTATTTTTCCCCAGAGTTATGCCTTGAAAACAAAATATATATGGGTTTCACACTTTTCTTGTTAGAATTGCTGTCATTTCCAGTGACTCAACACTGTAATTCATGTTGTACTTTTAACTGTTACTTGAATCCTAAGAGCATTTTTTTCCTGGGCAAACTATGAAACATTGCTCTTGTAGTCACAAGAGAGCAAGAAAGGGAGCTGAAAAAAATGAAAGCCTTCACAGTTTGAGGACCAGGCCATGAAGAGCCTGGTTTTCTTTCATCTTATGTCCACATCAGCATCAAGGAGCAAAGAATAAGTAACAAAAGATAGGCCAGTGGTAATCCAGATTAAAGATTTAAAGACTCTTGGCAACCTGCGCGGGACACCTCTGTAATTCAAAATTGCTGTTACCTGATGGCTCTCTAGGCAAGAGACAGCTGAGTTTCAGTCATCTTCTGCTCGCTCATCACCCCCCTCAAAAGCAGTACCAACAGCAGTATCTCAGCAGGCAAACTCAGTGCAAAGGCCAAGCAAAAGTCTCAAGAAATGCTCCTGTGCTTCAAACTGACTTCTCCAGAATAAGAAAAAGAATTTTGCATGAGTAAGAGACACTTGTATTGGTTTTGCTACTCATGTTGTACCTAGCCATAGGGAATGGGGATACTCATGCTTCTGGGCTGCTCATTTGTATGTCTTCCTTCCACGGAGAGTGAAAGGAGACTTTCCAAAAGATGTTTTTCTATTTGTTTATCTTTGTTATATTCTTTTTAAAAAGTAAACTGGGATTAAAGCATATATTGTTAGATGGGATTCTTTTTGGTCTTGTTTAAACCTTTAATTTAGGTCTGAACACAGTAACTACCTTGACTCCAAGTAAGGCCATGTCAAAGTTTCCTCTGATCAGAATATTATTTAGTCAATCTATTGTGATAAATTTAAGTCAGAACAACCTCAGAAGGACATTGAATATGACCTTGTAATGGTAGGTCATTAAGTAATTATTTTCTGAAAATAAAACACACTGGAATCTGTCAAACTTACTCCGACCCTTTTTACAACACCGGGGTTACAATTTAAAGTAGTAAAGCATTATGTTAACCCAAGAGGAGCACGATCTGAGTGTTCCCAGTAAATTGTGGTAAGTTAGCACCGGTTAAGACCCTACCACAGACGACCTGCATACTTGTATTTCTAGAGAAGTCACCCACCTAAAATAAATCACTCGGTGCAATATGTCTATGCACATACTGCTCGTCTGTGCAGAGCGACTGGAGAAAAGGATGTTCTTCCATAAGTCACAGAGGCAAAGAACTTGAAGGAGAGAATTTATTCTAGATAAGAAAGTCTAATGATGAATGCTGTTCTTAAGGAAAGTTGTTGATTACATACAAAGCATATCACATTAGGTATCGGATCTCGGCAGATCTCCAGAGTAGCATTTTTACGAGGTCTAAGAATCCCTCCCTCACATATGACAGCTGCCAGTCTTGAGGGACTTTTCTGCAAAGTACACAGCAGTATTTGGGACTTGCAGCATTCCCTTGTTAAAACAGAGGACACAAAGGGATAATGCAAAACTTGAAAAAATTATCACTGTAAGTGCATTTCCTAGAATCCCCATTTGCAGGTAGAGCTCTTGCATTAATTTTGTGGTAATTATTTATCACTGACTGAAACACAAGCTCAGGAGCTTTACTGGTTAACAACTGATTTTAGCATTTACCTGTGTGCTAAAGTGGAACCTTTTACAGACAGCTAACACTTTTTTGTGAAACTCATTATTTCTCTATAGTTTGGGAAGAAAAATAATTATTTCATTAACACTTGAATCCTATCCCCTTTAACAGTACCCAAAAGCATGTTTCACTGTGTTCTGCAGTATCTTTTTTTCCTGATGTATCTGTTTACTACATGTATATTGAATTACTCCCTGAACAATAAATCAACCAATGTCTTGGATACAAAATGATTTTCTTCACACTAGATCTGCAATATTCAACTTTTTTTAGACAATCCCAAGAGTAACAGCCAGCTGACAATGTCTGCAACATTAACCAGTGAGTGCAATCCAGACTCAGCTACCAGGGAAGAGAGATGCTTATGAACAACTGAAAAATGTCTGTGGCACAGCATCACTGCTACAATGCCAGCAAATGATAAAAAGTCAAATTTCTTTCCTCAGCTGCAGTGGGAAAAGTGTTGGTTCCAGCATCTCATGCATATTACAAGCCCTCATGTCCACAAAATGCTTACTTTACTGAATGCAGTGCAGTTATGAAATGCATTTGGCCACTGGGAAGAATTCTATAAATCCTACAAAACTAACCAATGTACCACTCTCCAGCTAACTCCTGTGGAGGGGCTTGCATGCTTTTGTAAACATCTCTGTGGGATTAGGACATTTATCAAAGCTATGATTTCTTTCCTGCAATGTTATATCTATTGTATAACCAGGAGTTCCGCAGGTGCATGATTTATCCATCCTGTCATTAGCTACAATACCCTGCAAACAGTTTTTATTTTCTGCGGGAGAAACAAATACTCCTCCCATAAATTGTTTTACTGCTGATTGGGGAACAGGCTCCTGCTCCCTTGGCAATAAAACAGCTTGCTTTCTCTGACCATGGAGTTATAATTTCCAGCACAAAAATCTGAAGCTCAACATCACTTCTTATGGAATTAAATAATACAGGGAAAATTACAGCTCACTTTTCAGTATCAGAGCTGAACTCTTGTTATCTCTTAAACGCCAACACTTTTGATCACTTGAGAGACATTACAGACAATATAGCTCCTAAAGATCCAACCAAGAAAACATAGGAGGATGAAGTAAGTGTCAGATAAACTGAACAGACAAAAGCACTTTTAAAAATTAAAATAAAAATCCAATATGAGTTTTGATACTGGAATCAGGAGTTGTCAAAGCTTTCAGTTGGGCTGAAAATGTTCAGTGAACATTGTTAAAAAACAAGGAAGCAAACTGGATAGCCAGAAAATTCAGAAAGGAAAAGCAATTTCTTACTCAGTGAAATCATACTCAGGCCTTTCACTCAAATTAATTATTCATAGAACCACATATATTGTATATGACACATTTGAATGTGAAAAGGCTAATATCCTGTGGCTTTTCCAGTACTCAACTGATCTATTAGAAATGTAATAGTCAGTCGAACAATTCCATGACTTCAGTAGGACAGATGAAAAATAAAAGAGAAAGCAGAATGAACTACAAAAAGAAGAAAATAAGAAATAAGATATTTTCAAGACCAGCTCTCAGGGTACTCAAAATCAATTTCAACTGCCTCAGATATCTGTCAAGTATCAAATACAGAAGAAAGGAAAATGCACACAGAGCTACAGAGTTGTCTAGAAAAGATGCTTTTTCTTCCCTTAAGCTTTGGGCACTCATGTTGGAGAAGAGAGAGAGAAATGATTAACTTATTAGAAGTGATGAGCAAACTATAACTGGGAAGTTGACTATAAGCTATTTGAATTCAGTACAGCAAGATCTGGTTTTCCAGGATATATCAATATGAGGTTACAGATTTCATTAAAACATAAGCAAATCTCAAGGAAAAATTACATTAAAATTCCCAATATAAAAGACAACAGAAATACCTAAGAAATAGTGTGCTGAGACGCTAGAGCTTATGAGATTTTGCTGTGATTTACTTTTACATCCAGAGAAAAAAAGGCAATGAAAGGCTATTAAAATCCAAATAATTCTGTAGCTTTTTGATATTTCTATAGTCTAAACTAGTGTGAAGGAGACACAGGCATCAACAAACAAAAATACTAGTAAGTTAATGAAACACTTAGTGAATATCTTAACTGAAGCAATCAAGCAGCATTAGGTACACATGCTGAACGTCTGACCATGCAAAGCTTCGGTCAGCACAGCATTTAAAATAATGGGACTCTTCATGATCTCAAAGTAAACCATGAGTACAAGCAAACAGCTTTGTAGAAGCTACTTCTTGAGTTAAGCACAGATCTCTTGTGTGTCATTGTCTACTGCACATAAAGCACTATTGTGTGGCCAGGTAAAAAAGAAAAGAATTGCCTTTAGATACTACCCAACAAATGTTTCTAAATATATGAAAGCACTTTTACTTTCAAGCATCAATGTGAATGAAAACAAGCAACCTTTTCCTAACAGTACCTTTCCCTCAAGCTACAAACCACTCCTTTCATTCTTACCAGCTAAAGAGCACGAGTTTATGGGCTAACTTGCATTTTGGCCAAGCCACAAGTGTTTCAGATTGGCATTTTGTACTCTATGAATGGGTAAACAAACCAAAATAACAACAACAAAATGCAAAACCTTAGATTTTAGTAAGTTTTTACTAAATTTTACTAAATTTACTAGGTTTTACTACAGTAACGAAAACTCACACAGGTCTGAAAATAGCTTCAGTTCTCATGAAATTATACTGCTGATAAAAAATAAGCTGAACACTCTACACGTGGAGAGTCTCAAAGTGGAAAGCAAAGATCTTTTGAATCCTGTTGGAGGGTGCTCAAATAAGAGAAGTCATTGACCCTTGAGAGAGGTAATCCAGCTGCAGCTCCTCAGAGCCTGGAATGTGGAGCTCTACTTCTTCACTTAGGAAACACTGACAGAGAGGAGAATAACTCAGTGCAGCTCAGCCTAAGGCATTTTTTTGCACCAGTGCACAATGTGATGAAGAAGATTCAAATCCTTCCTATTGAACTTCAACATCATAAAATTGGCAGGCAAATGGGTGGAAGAAACCCCCTCTTTTGTGTTTCTCCCTGCTGTAACCAGAGGCCCCTTTCATATCCCCAAATGTTTGGTGAAATGTTAAAATCCAGATTTTAAAATGTAAGTACAGCAGTCATGTCCAGGCTGCAAGAACTACATGAGAGATGAGGAACAGGGACTGAGAACAAGGGAAAAGATGACCAAAAAAAACAGCAGAAGGCTCCGAAGACAAACAGATACTACCTTGTCTCATCTGTGTTTTTTGATTCGTGTTTTTGACCCTACATCTCAAAAAACTAAACCCGGAATGAATCCAGGTGGAGATTTCTGTCACACTGTTCTCAACTGGTTTAAAATCTCTGCTTCTCAAGTCAAATCCTTTCTAGAGTTGATGACTGTGTTTCCAAAGCTTGTGGATGAGTAGAATTACTTACCATGCTGTAAAGAGACTGGTTTAAAACTACTAGAGAATTAATAGCAAATTAACTAATACAATTACCATAAAAATTCCTTTAAAAAGCATATTTTTAATTTCATGTTTCTATGTCAGCAGATAGTGTCTGCAGGTCTGTGCTTAGAATACACATATCAGGAAAAATTCCCATATAGCATATTCAGTCATACATTGTATTTCCTGATATGTATGGGTGTCATAACCTTATGGCAGAAACAGGAAAAAACAGTAATATTAACAAGATTCGTTTAACAGAAGCTTAGAGCATTAGTCGTCCTGTTCTACCCAAACAATTCAGAATGACTAGTGGGAATATCTCTGAAGATTGCCAAGAGACATTTTTTGAGATGTGTTATTTATTCTGTTTAAAATATATTTTAAAAATTCCAATCACCTAGAAGTAGCTTCATGCTTGTTTAAGTGCAACTTTTACTATCTCATGAACTGTTATGGAGATACTAAGAGAGAGAGTTAACATTCATGGATGTCAAAGAGTCTCACCTACTATACCTGAGAAAAAAGGATAGTTTTTCACCTAACGAGGAAAACTATTATTTGGAAGATCAAAAATCATCATTACCTCTGTACCAGTCTCCTTATGTGACTCAAACGTTTCACAGCTCTTTCTTGGTCTCTATAACAGAGATTTTACTGCTTCCTCTTTCTCACCCTTCGGGAGAATGTGTGATTCTTTTGTCCCTTCAAATGTAACAGCAATGGCCCAAATCCCCAAATCAACCACCAATCACCTAATCATCAGAATCAAGTTTCAGGTCAATTTTCAGGTGTATATAAAGAGTATGAAAGTTTATATGATTGGTAATAAACACAACGAAAGACACAGAGAGGGTTCTAGTAATTCACATACATATATGTAAGTAAAATTAGGTGGAATAAAGATCAACACAGGCAGAACAAGACAGAGAATATTTCCAATTTTTTTTAAATCTAGCAGCAGAGTAATTTTTAAGGAAGCTACAATCAGAACCATGAATTAGGTGGATTTAAGAAAGCTAAAGTCATACAGAAGCAAATATGGGGAAAGTAGATTCGAGAAGCTGAATCATAATAATAGGGCTCTGCTTCATCTCATTTATCTGTGTATATTTACATTTATACATCTCTATACATGAGGGGGAAATGTTATGAAGCTCTTTTTTAATTCACAGAGATTAAAAACACCTTGTTAAAATCTACTGAACATTCTTTTCAAATTATGTATTTTAAAAGAAATATCTAGAAATATTTCTTTAGGAGGAAAAGGTAATTTTTTTTAACTGTCTGCTGCTGAGATTTTATGTAATGTGAATGAAGAAAGGCATGGGAAAAAAAAAGAGGATGGTCTAGATCTTAAAGACCGAAGAAAAAATTTACTACTTATTCTAAAATCCAAATATATTTATGTCCTAACTGCTCTAATTTTAGAAATATCTTCTGTAGACTGTCATTATACCCAAACTGTTTGCAGATGCTGCTGTACAATGGAATAGTCAAACATAAACTGTTGAAACATTTGATGGCATTATCAACCTTTTAACAAAATAAAAAATATTAAATGGACACTGAATGCTAGTGACACCACGATTTTTTTTCAGCTCTCTTTTACTTTGGCCATGATACAGAAAAATGCATATTTTCTACTTAGACCTCCCTAATAAGAATTGTCAGCTTAAACAGACCAAACTCACAGAACATATATTAGGCGGTTTTTTGCTACTGTCTAAAATTCTGATTTAAGGCAGAAACATAGTAATTCAAAACAAACTTTCTGTAGAAAATATCAATTAACACTAAACAATTTAATTAGTGTAAGCAAAACTATGTTTTTTTAAAAAATTTGTTTTTAAGAAGCAGAACATCTTACTCTAAAACCCAAATATTTTCTCATATACTCAAATTAAAAAAAAATTGAGAAATATAGTTGCTATGAAAAGAATAGAATTCAGATAAGGTAAGACAAATTTTAAGAACTCATTTCATGGATCACATCTAGCTGATCAAACAACAGCAAACTTACTAGTCCAAGCAGTAGTTATAGTGTTAAATTGTTCCTTTAACATCAGAATCGTACAGTTTAACAAGATTCTGCTAAATATTCCTCTTCAAAAATTTGATAACTATAGGAAATGCCATTCATGTTCTAGGATGCCAATTTTGTTCTAGATGATAAAGTCCCAGTGCACCAAGAACCTTAAACATAGCTGTAAGCACAGGAGGAAGCTTACTGAATCCCAGAGGATTTCTTATAGTACTAGAATCATACAAAATATTTTCATTTGAAAGACTTAAATATCTAACAGAATTGATCCTGTGCTGAAGATAAAAACTTTATTTCTTTGCAAGAACAAAAAGATGCAGACTTTGATCAGAAAGGGGGGATTTTGTTGTTTATTTTAAAAGTACATAAATCTTGATGCAGGCTATACAAGAAGACTAGGAAGATTAATGTCCTCTGGGCAGCATATTTTACTCTTATTATTCACAGGACACCTTGCACCTTGTTCTGAAGCATTTAGCAATGGCTCACAGAACAAGAGATGTTTAATGGTCTTATGTTGCCTTGCTGCATTGATCACTAGGATACAACAATCAAATCCAGAGGGTGCATGTGGCCGTATTTGATCTTTACAAGAGAATTCCACTATGCTAATCTCTAAAACAGTGTCAGATTATTCACTGCTCTCCCTCGTGTATTTCCTTACTTACAAATAAATATATCAATCAATACAGCTATCATGCAAAATTTCTGAACTTAAGTGAAGTCAATAGTGTTTGTAAGAGCTTGGCAGAGCGCTACCTCTGTGCACACCAGGGCTGCAAATTGTGAGGAGACTTATTGACCTTTTTCTTTTAATAAACTCATTTTTGGCAAAAAACACACGCATTCATTATGTCTCTCACTTCCTGGAGGAAATATTGGTGCATCTGAGGTCTGAAAACAGAAGATTCAATAACAGGAACAAACAGTTGAAGTATTTCACTGTCTTGCTTTTTCCGTCAGTATTCTACCCGAGCATTTGTCTTACTGCTGCCTACTTTCTATTAGGACTAAACTGTTCATAAGATGAGTCATCCGCTGTACCTTTAAAAAAAAAATCCACACTTTTGCATGAAAAGGGATGACAGAACAGAAAAGAACTGGTTGTGTATTCTCTACTCAAACACATTTGACTTTAAAAGTTCAAGAATTTGTAAAGTAGGTGCAAGTAGGCAACTTGCATATAGACTTTCAATTGTGACCAGCTTCAGGCTATTCCTTAAAATCTTGGCTATCCATGACTCCTGCATTCCTCTCCTTGCTTACTTCCACACACTTCTTGTGAAACTTCTTTCACTTCTCTTTATTTAGATATTTTTGAGAGTCTATAGTTAGGTCAATATATGAAGAATTCCCACCTGAAAACTTGTACTCTCATAATATGACTCTCAGGAAATAAACAGCAATTTAAAGTACAAGATTAAACAGGTAATAAAAGAATTTGAGGTTTATAATGACCAACTAAGCTTCAGTACCCAAAAGCCTGGCATGAAAGAATCTACTATTATTAATTGCTTCTGATAAGAAGCACCGACTTCTCCACTGATTTTAAGAGTTGATAAAAACTTCTTTTTTTATCAACTTCTTTTTTATCAATTTCTTTTTTTATCTTTTTTTTTTACTCTTCAATGCTCACGGAATTATGCTGACATGGATATCCATTAATTTATAAGACTTTTAAGACCGACAGTGGATTTTTGGTTTACTACTAAACTTGAATGTATAGGTTGCACTGTAGTTTTCCTAGGGTACACTTTGCATTTTAAAAATAGTAATAAATTATTGTTATAAAATATAATTATTATCAAAAATAAGGCAAAACAGTCACCAGAACGTCCCAGATGGAAGGATGGGGGAAGTCATCTGGGAAATGAGAATTCATGCTGAAGTCCCAAAGATAAAAAGAGTTTCAAAGAGAAAGCCATCTGCAATACACCATTACATCCTTCCTTGTCACAACAAAGCCCAGACATGCTGATACTTACTCTCAAACATGTTCTTGTAAGCACAGTCTATTAGCATCTTATATGAGTTTAGTATTTCCTTGGCAAAAGATCTCTTATGGCAATTTGGCAAATAGAAACACTCATGGGGAGCCTTCTTTCCATTTAGTAATTGACAACTTTCCTGATGAATGCACAGTGTAGGGCTTTCCCTCTTACCAGTACAATTTAAAGTCTACAAAGAGCAACATGTGTTTGTTACAACTTTTTTCAAGTATCAGTAAAGAAAAAGGTGATAATCGGGAAAAAAAAAAATCCACAGATGACTAAACCTGGGTGAAAATTTGACAGGAGCAGAGAACCAGCCAGGAACACTTCCACAGAGTGGAAGAGAGAGAAACACTATTCTTCCTTACTGACATCCACAAATAACATCAGGCCATGCTGAGAGCTGCACAATCATGTGACACTCCACCCAACATTTACTATTCAATAGATAAAAACCACTATAGGTCACTGTGAAAAACATAAGTTTCTTCTATTGAATATTCCCTAAAGGTCAGAAAAGGGCTAAGTCACTCAATGTGTTACCAACAATCCACAAGTTTCTTCCTTTTAATGCTACCCCAAGGGAGAAACAGGAAGAGCTGATTAGAAGACCTACTTTTTCACTTTGTCTTCCAAAGGGGTCTGATGACAGCAGATGCTAAATCAATTCTTTCTTCCTATTGTATCTAAGAGAGAAGGCTGCAACTGGAGAACGCAGTTCAGTTACTAAATTAATATTCACACTGCAGTTCCACGTTTCTACCCCAGAATGAGAAAGGTCAGATCATGTGGAGATAGATCTGCAGGGGAAGAGGAGGAGCAAACCACTGAAAGGACAGCTAGGAGAGCTACAACTGTGTTGTGTAGCACAGAAAGTGGAAAGATCACACAATGAAGCACTTTGACTTCTTGCCAGGTATACCCTGTGAAATGGATTTTGAAATAAAGTTTTAAATTACAGAAGGCTTTTCCAAGCCATTGCTGGCATGAGCACTACTGTGGAAAAGCTGTAACACCAGCAATTAGGGATAGCAGAGTCTGAGATATTAGGGAAAACTTGTCAAGTAGAACTTAAAATATCTAAATATTTCTCCTAAATATTCACCGAAAGAAGAAATAGAAATAGCTTTAGCTTGGCTTGCCTGTAAGTTTGCACCTTCTGGATTTTTAAAAAAATATTCACAGATACTACTTCAGAACTTTTATAAACATAACACTAATTCACATCTAAAAACACTAGGAAGAGGGAGGCTAAAGATAGAGTTCTTTTAAAATACAGCATGTGGTGCGCCAGCCACAGAGTCCTACGAACTTTATGTTTGTCCTATCTGTCCAAGCAAAATGCATTGTGAGCATCTAAATGAAGCTCCTTGAATCTCTGGCTTATGGTTTGCGAGGAACGCGGATGAGGGAGTATTTGCCAAAAAAATCAAGTTGATGAAAAGAAAGCATACTCTTTCAATGAGCAACAAATAAGACAAAATACTTCTGTCCTGTCCTAAATGACCCTTATTACTACCATTCCCTGAAAAAATATCCCAACCAGAAATTAACATTTTAAAATCTCAGATAATGTCTGTATAAATGCTAGCAGTGCTACCAGAAATGACCACTGCAATGAAAAGCGCCATCTAATTTTGTCAGAAAACCTTGAAAATTGCTAAAGAAGAGATGTATTGAACAAATAATTTTCTGGTACTTAACAGAAATTTATGCTTTTTTTCCTAAATACAGATCATTCACCAGCTAACAAGCCTGTTTTAAAGTGGGACAGAAGCAGTTCTACAGTCTCCAACACTGTACAAAAAATATTTGGTACTCTTTAACTTCCAACAGAAGACATAGAAGGTATTAAATGTAAATGCAAACAACTGGGCTGGCTCCTGTTCCCACAGGGTAAAGGAAAAGTTGCCATTGGCACAGTTTCAAGAAGGATTTATTTCTAAAAATATCAACCTCATGTACAGTACCCTTCTAATGGCTCCACCAAGCTGCGTGTCACTGTCCCCAGCTCCTCAGTCAGGTCTTCTAGGAAAAAGCACTGGCAGAAAAGATGCCCAAACCATGCTCTGGCTAACATGAGGTTAAAATCCCATAGTTCCAATTTGCTGCAGGAACTATTTCAGCTCTGAGCAAATCTCATAGCACACAGACTTTGCCTTTTACTTCTCCTGCTGGGTCTAGCTAAGGATTGAGCCCCATGGCTGAATTTTGAGTATCCTTAAAGTTTGTGGATCACAAATTGTAACAGATGTCCCTGCTGTGCAGGGAGTTTTGTTTAAAGGTCCATCTGCCTGCAGACTGGAATCTGGGATTCTTTGCATCCTGCAAAACCAGATCTGTCAGGCCAGCCATCATAAAAATGCAGGGATTTTTCTGATGGAAGATCAGTATGTTGCATACGTTTGTTCCTCTAAAAAGAGAAGTAGCTGAGATTGTCTCAGGGTTTGGCAGGGCACAATCTTATTCATGTTAATGTTGCTTCCACAGAATTGGTTGCTTGCTTCAGGAAGGAAATGGATATAAACACCTCTGTTTTTTTTTATTTACAGTCCATATAACAGACTTCAGTGCTTTCCAGGTCTGAGAGTGTGGGGAGGGAAGGAGTCACCTCTGCACCGCAGGGTGGGATATACAGGCCAGGTAGTGGAATACAGGGTCCAGACTATGGTCATTTAAAGGAGAAAGGCACAGAGACTAGAGCACTGGTATACTTAAAAATTATTTAGATGTGTTGCCAAAATCTGAGCAAAAAGAAGACAGGACAACGAAATGACAGATGAAATCAGAATTCAAGAGAAGTGAGAGACTACGAAGGAATGAAAATCAGGATATGGGAAGAGAAAGTAACAGAAAGGGGACCAGTGAAAAGAGAAGGAAAAAGTATTTACTATGCAATTAGATTTCATGCAGGGAAGCACTCAATTTCTTCCTCTTGTCCAGCTTACAATACCACTTTTCAGAAGAAATTCTCCACACTCCCCTTGGCATACAAAGGGGGAGGGTGAGTGGGGGAAGGCCTTCTCCAGCCTCATCAGGCTTCTTTGCTCTTTTCCAGGTTTTTTCATTAGATCATTAATCACACCTTGGTTTTGGATGAGAAACTTGCAGGAGTGAATGGGATACTTCCATCTGAGCAGAGCTAAACCCAGCCCTAGGGGTTTTCCAAGTAGGCACTCCCCATACCCTTGGGAAAAGAGGCTCCAGTGTCCTTCCTTGCTTTCCTCAGCTCATTTTCTGCCCAGCAACTCTGTGTTTCTTTTACAGAAGTAGCACCTCACTAGCTCTACATTCTCCAGCCACCATCAGCTTTCAATGGACCAACTTCCATCCCGCGCATTCTCATGGTTTTAATTTTCCTACTCGCAGTACATCTCCCTGGTGGCCAACAGACAGGCCCAAAGCTTAAGGGATTGCACAGGCAGACAAAAAATTGTTCAAGTTTTCCAAACAATCTCAAGTGCTTTCTATGCTTAGCTCAGACCTTCCTAAAAAAGTCCTTATTGGCCTTCCTTTGACTTCTCTACCAAATCACGCATAACCTATTCTTTGTAGCCAGTTTCCTTCCTCCTGGATCAGGTCCTGCATACACAGTTGTGTCCAACACAGGCATGCCTCTCTGTTTCTCTCCCTTGTCTAAGCTGAGAAATGATACCTCCACATGTAAAGCCATGAATGATACAGCAATTTCATAAAATTAACCCGAATTCACAGGTTATAACAATGTCTGCTTACTTAAAATTGGTTGCAAGTGTCTTTGTGCCTTCAGTTCTTTACCCTTTTAGAATGGTGCATTTCACCTCTGCATAACAGCCAAAGGAAGTCACAGAGTGTATCTTTCTATCATTTCAGAAAACATTCAATGATGGGAAATACATTTTTTCAGATGTTTACAGTAAATCTTTGCTATTGTTTTATAAACTGGCATCCTGTTTACCAGTTTAGAGATAGTTTATTAAACAACTCAGAAAACAAACAGTATTACACACTTATTAGGCTAGGTAATGCTAGTCTGCAGCAGCAGATTTTTTTTTCAGATACATTTATATATTGAAAATTATGAATTAATTATTTTTGTATTTAAATCTTTGTAAAGGTACTGGTCATAATACCACAATGTGGCCACACATAGTATTCTCCTGCAAAAGTATCACAGGTTCAATGTTTTCTGCATGGAGTATTACTTTATTTTTATGGAATGCTTTTATATTTTATCAGAAATTAGATGTCCCTGGTTTTTTATTACTGGCAGAATTGGAAAGAGGGACAAGTCAAGTTTTCAGCATGGCGTACCTAGTTTTCACATATCAATGAAATGTTCTGTACCTCCTTTCCAGGTTTATTCTGTCATTTTATTGTGTTTTTTTCACTGTCCTCTTTTTCACTTTTGAAAGAAATTGAAGTTTTCTAACTTACTGAAAATTTCTCCTTTTTTTTTATATTTAACAGTTAAGTCTTTAAGCTTCACATTAGATTTCTGTATATAGTGCTCAAAATTTGTTACAAGACTTCTTACATGGCCCCATCAGTGGCAGATGTATTCCCTCTTCTTCTGCTTCAAGCATCTGTTTAATCTATTTGCTTTTAACTACTGTTGTTTGCCCAACAAGATCTTTCACTGCCTATCTGTGACTGCTCCTCCTAAACTGACAGCCAGACTGGGCTTGGAGAATTTTTAATGGGCATTCTGTACTGCTGATAGCTAGAGAGCAGTTCAGCCCTCTTTCCAAGGAAAGACTCCTCAGGCACAGAGCAGTCTTTAATTGTTTTCACAGTCATTCAGTGTGTCCAAGATCCAAAAGCTGTCATACAACTCCATTTCCCATTTATACTATTGGGTGACAGGCATGCTGAAATAAGGTCAGATTTTCAAATAAGGAAATTATTTTTTTTCCCCCCAAAATAGAACATGCACACAAAAGCAGACAAAGAGAATGCATGCCGAAGACGAAAATGAATTAGCTCCACTCCACTAAAAGAAACCAATAAATGCTTTTACAACAACAGTGAAAAGCTGACTAGGGTCTGAACTTGCTCTCGCTAATGTCAGTAACAGTTTGATTCAATGGGAGCAAAGTAAATCCCATTAGAGCCTTTTACAAAAAAATCCTAATAAAAGCAGACACTACAAAGTAAAGGCCCTGTTCAGCCCTCACTTACACCATAGCCATTGTAAAGTCACACCATCATAGCTGGCATCTGCATTCAGAGCTGGAGCATTTCAGTCCCACACTTACCACATCACAGAAAGCCGAAAGGAGATGCTGTACCAAAGTGAGAATTGCAAGTCTCTCCTGGCCATGGATTTAACACACTATTGTTAGGTTTACGTAAGATCTGGCTGGGTCCAAAAACGCGCATTCCCCAATACTCATGCTGCCTGATTTATGCTGTCCTATTTGCCTGGTAAAAGAATCAAATTGGTGACTGGTTTTGAATGAAGGCAATTAGGGTGGTTGATTGGTTTTGTAATTTGGAGAACACTACTCCAGAGTATAAGTCAATTGTGTAGAACTATCCAGGTCTTTAATCACTGGTTTCCCTGTGCAAAGAGCTGATGCTTTACATCATCTGAAATTTATACCTGTTACAATCAATTCCATTCCCCCCATTACCCCCCGTATTGCTTCTTCCCCTGCCCTGCACCTGGCAAAAACGTAGCATTTTACCGGAGAAACAGTTAACTATAAAGTTGCCAATTATATTTTAAAGGTGTATCCAGATTTAATTTACAGGGTCAACCAAGTGTGTGGGGGTAATTATCTTTACAGAGCATTTGACAGCTGTTGTGATATAGCAGTCCAATACTTCCTGCTAGAAATCTGTCGGGAAGAACTTGCTTAAATTTGAGTGAGGTTAAACAACAGACTTCTGTCTGCAAATCCTAGAAAACAAAGTCATCAACAAAGACAACAGTTTTATCTAAGTCTCTTGGGTCCCCCTGAAAAACTGGAAATTCTCAATTCATTTCTTTCTGAATGGATACCGAAATAGGAAGACAGGCAGGTTCAACACACAAAAATCAAGCCAAGCATAGAACAGGAAATCATATATAATTTGCCTATGTATAATAACCTTTATGAAACACAGTTTCTTATTTAAACATAGAGGCTCCAGAAATTCCAAAGCCAAGAAATAAAATTGCACTCAAGAGTTTCCTCAAAAATTTTTTAGTCTCAGTGGTGGACAGAAATTGAAGTGTACAGGATAAATAAATAAATGAAAAATTCTGGAGAGTTACATGATATTCTAGGCAATATCTTCTGTTCCCTCATCGCAATCTGCACTTCTGACATTTATTCAGAGCAAGGCTGTGTTTTTCAGAGTGACTTTCAGATCACTAAGTCCAAAAACTTTGGGCCAGTGGTCTGCTGACAGTCTTTGCCAGTGATCACTGACCAAATTATACCAAACATTTAACTGAGTGGTACATCAGTACATTTTCTGCAATGCTATAAGCAGATGCGAAACACTGAATACCACATCTCAGCAAGGCTCTATAATAAATAATCTGTGCTTCACTGAAGGCTGTCACAAAATGTCTGGGCAGCTCAGAAAAGGCAAGGCCATTTCAAGGCTTTCCTTAATGTGCCGTATCTTCACACTCCTCATTGAAAGTCCTTGCTATAGCTGAATCCTGAAGCCCTGTGCAAACTGACCATCACTGACAAACCACAGTTTCGAGATCCAAAAGTTATATTAGTAGCTAATTAAGTAGGTAACGAAGTTTTATTAGTAGTTAATAACATGTAAGGTTACGTATCTTCGTACAAATTCCCTGTATACACCTTTAATTTATTATGGTCCTGCTAGTCCTGAGATTTTAATAAAATCTGGCAAATAGAAGGAAACTCTGGTTCCCACACTCAAGTAAATAGCAAATCTTACTGATTATGAGGCAGTAATGAAACCATGTCAAAAAATTTGTACAGTGGGGAGTAAATGATGTAATTGTTAGCTGCATTCAATACCACTTCGAGTAAACAAATTCTATTGCAATTGAAATGATCCTATTCCTTGAAATAAAATACAAAGGAAGGAAGAAAAACCTCAGATTACTGTTTTGTTTCACCACTTATAAGCAACAAGGAATAACCGAAAATTCATTACCATCCCGGGAATATTCATCCTTCGGTACTGTAAACAGCTGTGATGTCGCTCTGCAATTTAAATACCCAGTCTTCTCATGCCACCTCACCAGAATACTGCACATGGTATGTTCCAGAAGACCAGTAAATTTGAACTTGACTGACACTAATGTAGCTGCTTACCTAATAACATTCACATGCAACACTACACACAGAAGGACTTACGTAGACAAAAATTGGTTTTACCACTAAAACCACTGAAATTGCTAGCACATATTTGTCATAATCCATAGGAGCATTCCAGGTAAAAAACCCCCACAGACTAGCCAGATGCTTTGATGGAGTTTCACCTCCTAGGTGACAAGATTCAATGGAGAGAGAGTGAGGAGTCACATCTCTGCCAGCTCCCAAGACTACCTTGCATACCTGTGTGATGTTACAGGGTAGTGAACGGAGTTGGTAAACCAGCATTTCAGATTAATTTGTATCTAAAAAGAATCCCCAAACTGATTTGATCCCTTTGTTGTGCTCATCACATTGATCTTCAGGAAAAGGGCTTACAGTCCCAAGCTAGGTTTCCTGCAGCCAGCTCTCAAGGACAGAAGGTGCCACTTCTTCCAAGGATGAAGGCACAAATAGGTAAAAATCAGGGACCTGCTTGCAGTGTATTAGACCTCTGTAAGAAACCTTGAGTTACTTCTCCTCTTGTGCTCATGACACAAGCCCAGAAGGACACACAGCATATTTATGACAGTAGTTGCATGTCTACAACAACTTTGCTGCCTTCCTATAGTTAGAAAGTAAACTTGGAAACTCAAATCCTGGCCAGAAAAAGGAAGTGAGAACAAATACAAAAAATACTGTCCCAGGGTCAGGGATTCACATCTTCAGCAACCCACAGGTGATGAAGCTACATCAGGATCCAACAGCAAAGCAGAGGAAGGTGTAGAACCTTCCGGTGATCACTCATTTTGCAACATGTGGTTCAGGTGGCTTCAGAAACAAAGGAAGAACCAGGAGCTCTGGATGCAGATAAATCGGTGACAGACTACAGGCCACGCCACCAGCCATGCTGAGATAATGGAGACAAGGCAGAACAGGGCTATTTCCAAAACTTTCATCAGACAAGAAAATGAAGGAACAGCTCCAAAGCCAAGGCCTCAATAATACCGACCACAAGCACAACCCAGGGCAAACCAAAGAGCATTGACCAACAGCCAGCAGGAAGCGGAAATTCTTCCTCGTGATTAGTAGCACATTACAACAGTGTATCTGAAAGGGATAATGGCAGAAAAGCTTCACATGCGCCCCTCAGCAACAGGGAAGCTGCCTCCAAATGAGTCAGGAGATTACAGCATCCATCCTTTGGGGCGAACAAAGGAGAAAATAATCTGCCAGAAGCCCCTTGGGCTAAAATTCTTTCTTACAAGTCTCTGTTTGGGGTAACAGCCATTAAAAAATATTAAGAGTAAAAAAGAATGCTGGAAAAGAGAGAGGGGGAGTAAGAGAGGGTGTCAGTCCTCCTCCTAAAGGCACTGGCCTCCCCTGAGACTATAAGCTGAGTTATATGCAGACCTCTAGGCTACTAAGCTAAAGCGTCTGAATAAAATCTGGATATAAGTATAATTATAGGAATTGTTCTTTTAAAGTGCATGACTTTGTAACTCACAAAAAGGTAGGTATTTCATCCTAGCACTGCCCACTTCTCATGGAAAAATCAGACCCCCAAGAGTTGGGAGATTTAGAAAAGAGCAATCCAGCACTCTTAAAGTTGATTTTCAAACTCCCCTCTGGCCCTCATGAACAAGGTGTACGAAGGAGTGGACATAAGCTTTTCAGCCTGCAGTTATGCTCACAAACACTCTCCATGCCCCCTGCTGCTCAAATTGAGTTTTACCTTCAGGCAAGAGTCATCATCCCAATTCTTAAAAATATAAAGAATTTTCTTGACTGTGCTGCTAGCTGTTCCCTGAAATCCCTAAGAGCTACACATTTCTTCACAAAGCAGTGAGCAGCAGGGGAAGGAGGAGAAAAACTTCTGCCAACTGATTTTAATAAGAGAACTGCTGATGTCAAAAAAAAAAAATATAGAAAAAACAGCAATTAAAAGTGCAATAGGTTGGCAAGGCACCAGAATTTTTAGCTATTTTCTCCAAATCTCAGGTACCAGGATTCTGTCAGCATACCTAACAGCAATGGTGGGTTCATGTCTTCAATTGTGAAGCCCACACTAAAGATATTTCCCACTCTATCCCCAAAATACCTCCTAACAAATGAGCTTTACACACTGCTGCAAGGTGCCAAAATGACACAATAGCTTCACAGGCGATGGCTAAACATTTCTGCTTGAAATAGGAGCATAAGGACTCCCCTAAGAGACACAGGAGAAAGCTGACTTGTAAATGTTTAAGAACATTGTCAATGAACAACTGACTGATTCTGATTGATTTAATGAAACTGCTCTGTAGTGCTGAGGGGGTATTAACAAAAGCAGAGTTTAATCTAGTGAGACTGTGTTCCCACCAGAGCCAATGAATGCACATAGGCTTGCCCTGGGCAGTATAAAGAAGGAAGTCATGCTAAAGACTGTCTTTGTGAAATGTTCCACTGTTTCCCACGACGCCCTGAATGTCCATTTGTGGATATGGACCATTTCGTGTATCATGTACCCTTTTTGGAAGCACGTCTATGATAACCTCAAGAACAATTAACATAGAATGATTTCAGCTAATTAGAATAGTGAATACATTACAGAGGTCAACTGTAAAAGATTCTCATTTCTCCACTGGTTAATGTAGAGCAAAGAGCAAACATGGAGGAAGTACCAGAAAACATTGTCAAAGGTGAGTTTTCTGAGCAGAAAATACCTGTAAGTCTCACGACCCAAACAGGTTAATGGAGGTTAGTGGACGTGCAAAGGAAAAAAAAAAAAAGCATCTGAAAACTGATAAGGAAAAATAAGATCTGTGAACCCTGAAAAAAGCTAATCAAGACCATCCACAAGTAAGGCCAGAAGATTTGTTTTGGATGCATTATATATCATACAAGATGTGTGATCATACACATAAGCACACAGATGTTTAGGTCATATAAAAAAA
Organism: Pseudotriccus pelzelni; assembly: GCA_035584735.1. NCBI lineage: Eukaryota > Metazoa > Chordata > Aves > Passeriformes > Tyrannidae > Pseudotriccus > Pseudotriccus pelzelni. The sequence goes on along the minus strand of JAWMRA010000078.1, from coordinate 39,407,443 downwards.
GACTCATTCTAGTGGCTCCTACTATAATAAATCCACTTGTTTTAGGTTTTCTAGATACTCTATAGATTGGTGAAAAATTTGCAACTCAAAATGCATGCATCAAAATGCTGTTAGTAACTTGCAAATGATACATGCCCCGTATCAGACAGTTTTAGCAAAGTCTTCTGAAGGCTGCCAGAATACTGAACAATACATACCCTCCATTAGTGCTTGAAAAAGGAAGAATTGCACAATTCCTTTTGAAAAACAGTACAAATATACTTTTTGGAAAGAAAAAAATGCAAAAGTCAGTCAATCATACGGACTAATATTATTCTAGACTATTAAATGTTGGTGTAAGTCTTGGCAAACTGACTCTACTCTTACCACTACCATCAGATTACTTGGTCTAACCTGGCCTCTTTCCCCAGGCACACACAATTCCAAATATCTGGTGAGCACTACATATTATTCACCATTTAAAAATTATTAATATAATCTTTATTTGAAATTAGATATAGAAAAAAATGGCTCAAAAGTATTCCTCTGTAACTTTTTTATTCTTAACACAGGAAAAATTTAATTTCAGTTAGTCTTAAAATTTATATCAAGGAAGTCTGCAATTCTCACTACGTCTTCCTCGATTGAAACAGCTCTTAATTAGGGAACCTACCCAAACAAAAAAAGAAATCATTATAAAGCAAGCATATCTTTGGCCGCTTTATCTGTTCATTCTATACATTTGGCTCTCGTCAGGAAGTATCTTTGAGTCTCCTGGGTTTCCAAGCATCGCTATCCATGCTTATATAAAGAAAAGAAAAATCCTTTCATATTAACATCTTTCTTTCTTATAATCAAATGCAGCCTTCATTCAGTGCCTTAAAAAACTCCAGAGTCCATCGTACCTGGTTTATCAGGTACATGTGGCCAGTCAGAGTTCATGTTCATCAGCAGCCAGATTTGGCAATTTTCCATGCTGCATTTCCTTTCCAAGAGCCTAAACCAACATAACTAGCCTATGCCTGCTGCTTAAGCTCTTATATTAAGACAGTCTGATTGAATAAAAAGTGTAAGGACCTTCTCTGTATGACTCCTCTCCAGCATATAATCACAGGTCACAGGTCTAATCACCTGCATGATCCAAAGCAGAATTCTTGCACAGCCACAACAGGAACAGACCTTGTTTGCTCACTCAAGTCCCAAGACCAAAAATTCACCATACACAGAAATTAGTACCCAAGGCCACAAAAACCCACATGTACTTTGATTATTTGTGACAGCTGCCTGATACCCCAGCTAACTCTGCTCCAATGGGGTTTCTCTGGATCACGGTTTATCAGTGTGGCTAAAAACTCCGGCCTCAGTATCCTTCTGCCAGCTCTGCTCTGCCAAACCCTAGGGCTGCATATTTGGACGTTACTCCTTCCAGTCTCCAACAGCTGCTGTTGGGTTTGTCAGAAACAAGAAAGAAGCAGAAAGAAGATCCATGATTCAGGAAGAAATAGATATGGAAACATTTAATCGAGTAAACCAAATAAGCTTGTATGTTAGTGTCCATCTCTTTTAGGTACAGATGCTTGTGAGTATTTGGAAAAAATTCTACATCGCTTGAAATTCAAAACTGAAAATTCTCTGAAGAAAACCTTATGGGAGTAAGGTAGGTGCCTCTTTTAACCCCAAAGGCAAATATTTCAGAGAGCTTATTTTAATTTCCTTCAATTCACCTCAGCAGTGGCAATGCTCAAAAAGTGCTAATTAATAAACCCATTAGATTATGCTTGGATTATGGAACCAACATTACATAGATCAGTTCTGACCACCAGTTCTACATTTCATTAGACTGCAAGCAGAAACACTCAAGGGAAGTTACAAGTGAGAGCAACTCCCTGACACGGGGTCCGGATACCGAAGACATGTGTGTGCACAGAGAGCTCCCCTCAAACCTACAGACACCACCAAAGGCAGCCAGACAACTGTGCAGCCAGTGAGACAGCTGAAAGCCAGACTCATTTATCATTATTGAAATAAAACCCGTGTGCACTAAGGGATTCATATATAAATATCACAATAAATAAACTAGCAGGTAACTTCATCGATTTCCAAAGCTACCAGTTCAACACCTACACTAACCATCCGGGCAAAATACTATTTGGATGGGAGGGACAATGAGGAAAAATTACTGATTTAATATTATCAATATGCAAGAAAACAGAAAACTAAGCTCTCATTAACAGCAAGAAATGCCTCAGAGCACACTTTTTTCTTGGTGAACATCAAATGCAGAATTCTTCAGTTCTCCCTTTTCTTTTATTCTGAATGTGATACTAATAAAAACGAATATTTATTAGCAAAATTGCTTGAAGGCCTTTCCTCCTTCAGCCCTCTTACACACACTGTTTTATTCCTCATCCAGTTGAATTCATGTCATGTTTTAGCTATCAATAATCAAATACAAAAAATACAATGAATATAAAGAAGGGAGAGAATAAATAAATTAAAAATTAAAAAAACCAAAAACAAAACAAAACCAAGACAAAGTGAAAGAAGAAATTTAGTTGAAAGCAACAGTAAGAGGTACAGAATAAAAATCAGTTTGGACTGTAGGAATGGAAAAGAAGAGAAAATGTTCTCATCAGGCAGTGAAAAAACAAGTTGTTTTTAAAACCTATGATGTCATTAAGAATTTTGCTAGGGATTATGTTACTGCAGCAAAAATTGTTCAGTTGTTCTCTCTTTCCCATCTTTATCAGATCTCCTTTCCTATGAACTCTGTGTAAGGAGCATCTCTAATCCTAAAGGGAAGGAATAAACAGGCTGCACTGGCTCTGATCCTTTCTAAATTCAGATTTAGTGACCTTGCTAAAGTTCCTGGGTTAGCCCTACTTCCTTCAAGGCCTAAAAAGCAAGGAAAGGAGAGATGGCAAAGGTTTGTTTTAGGCAAACGCAATATGAATTTAAAAATCACCGTTATTTTAATAGCTAATGTATGCCATTAACTACACCAGTAATAGTTCACGTGACAAATTCTCATGCAAAAAAATTATTTACAAACTAGCCTTCTTTATGAAAATGGATTTTTGCAGGAACATGTTGACAAAGAAAAAAATCCTTTCTTCATTATTTGCAATAAAATTTATCTTTTCAATACTTTTAATAGCAGTAACAATAATGTCATAACGAGAATTCATGGAGTAAAAAAACATGAAAAATTCTGCAGAGGAGAGGGAAAAATGATGTTGCAAATTATAAATCAGAAATTATTGTAATGTTTTGCAACATGATATTACTGCATTAGTTTGCATTAAACAATGTGAACAAAGATGTAGACACAGATAATGTGTGAATTCATAATTTCTGTCACAAAAATTGTGTAGTAATTAGTAATCTTGGTAAAATCTTTGGGTCACGGATGCTGAATTCAAAAGATTACTCCTCAACACTTCTTACCAGATGAAGGAACAGTCCCTTAAAAGCAGAAAAAGTCCTGGCTTGCAGTTCACTTTGTACCATGAACACAGTGATGAGACTAAAAACTAGATATATCAATACCTAACAATGTGACCTACATTACATACCAATTATTATTAAATTAATTGATAATAAATGCATTAATTATCTTTAAAAGGTCCTTGCAACTCACTAGTGCAATATCTTCTTATAGGTTTGACCTACAAGCTTAAAAGCACTTGGACACTACTTGTGTGAAAATAGCCCCATTCAATAGTAGAGGAGTTTGGGGTTTGTTGTTTGGGGTTTTTTTAAACTAGTTACTAGACCTAAGTGATGGGACCTTGTTACTGCTAGTTCATTTATGTGCACAACACACACCGTCCTTTCAGGGAATTTAATGAACCATGCAGAGAGAGGAAAAGAAAATATCAAAGGAGTTAGTGACCTTTGCCCCAGAAGTAAATTGTAAAGCCTTCCTAGTATTTTTGCTGAGGCATCTTTCTATATTTTTAATGTATCCATGCTAGAAGTCAAGTTGCTATAACAAAAAAAAAATTAATGTTCTACTTGGGAAAGCTGATTGAGGTGTCAAATGTCCACAGGTTTAGAGAATGATTTAATCAATGTAAGAGGTAGAGGGCACGTAGTTTGTGTTGCTGCAACTTGTGTCCTTTGAAGCTTTGTTGTTTATTTACAGCAGACGGGAAAGCTCCTCTTCATTTGAACCAACAACCAACCCACTGAAGTTCCCACATTCAGGTCAGATGCCACCTGCAAAAGGACTTCAGAGGGTTCTATCGTCCTTCTCCTCCTTTCACAGGAAGTAGCTTCGACAGGTTTTCAGCAGAAAGAAAATGACATATCCTTCCAACACAGAGTTCTAAATCCAAAACACCAGATTTGAGAAGTCTAGATCCAGATTCTGCCAGCCATTCTCTGATATGTCATTCTTCACAGCCCGCAGGAATAAACTGGGCAACTATAACATCACCCATTTGCCTAATTTTAGTTTTGAAGTATTTAAGCCACATTGTTGAATCAAAAGGCAGCTGTTTTTCTTAGGACAATTTTTGTAATGGCTCAGTAGCCATCTTGTGCAAATAGCATATTTCCAAGGATTTAGATTGAATAGTTTTAAGAAAATAAATCATATCACATCAGTACAGCAGTTTTGATTTACTTAAGCTGAGAATTTGAATTTAAGCAGTAATTTAGAGGTTAGGCTTTTTCTTTTTTCTGTTTACATCTATTTATTGCCATGCTATTATTTGTGGAATATTAAAGGGTTGCATTTTCAAATAAATTTCTGCATTTTCCTTGAATAAAATCGCCTAAACTTACTGAAAAACTTTTGGGCAAATAAATGTTTAACTCATCATTTATAATCATTTTATAAAATAAAAACAATTCTTCAGCATTGTACTTGGGCAAGAGACAAAATGCAACTATAGAACCAGATTAAAGGAAAAACTTTCATTAAAGGCAGAAAAATAGTCTGAAATTATAATTAGTCAAATCTAAACCTCATAGAGCAATGACAGGACTCCTCAGGTAAAAAAATCATTGCTTTAATTTATGGCAACATGCTGTAAAATGCAGAGACATGCTGAAGAACCCAACAAATTTGACTTTAATTTTCACTCTGACTGATACAACAATTTGGATAAGTGGAGCTGTTATCTTCCAACAGGAAAATCAGACACCTTGTTAGTAAGAGGAAGAGTGTAGAAGTGGAGGCAGCACACAGCTGCACTCCTCATACCTCAGTAGTCAGGATCATCCATGTTTAAAAACCAAATGACAGAAAGAACCACAAAACCCAACCCAAACTTTATTTTTCTATGCACAATCTGACATTTTACGTGGAATTGTTTCCCTTCTTACATGTCATTAAAAACTACGTGCTGTTGAAAAGTCTGGTTTTCAGGAAGAAATAAAGAAATTGGTATCAGCAACACTTCAGTCTTCAGAACGGCTCAGGTTATCACAGCTATTAGACAAAGAGATACATAAAAAACGAGGAACACGAGATTGCAAATCTACAGTTTTTAATGAGCTCCACTACAGGAAAGTGGGTGGCTATTCCATGCCAAGCTAGAATTCTGTCACTGGCAAATAGCGATGCCTTGCGACCATCCTTTCCAAGCTCAGTGCCACATAGGCCCCAGGGTGGAGAGGCTGAGCCCTGGGCTAGAAAGAGAGATGGCCTCCAGAAGGACAGAATTTCACCAGAGTGAATATTCAAAAACCAGAAAGGGCCCTGTTATGCTGTGCTGAAACTGCATCTGAAAATGCTGCCTGGCTGTCTGCGTACCTCATCTCACAATAACCACACACACCAACTCGAGAAGCTACAGGAGGAGGTAACAAAAGCTATGAGAGGTGTGGACCAGCTTCCACTTTTGGAAAGAGTCAACACCTGGAGAAGAGGTCTTAAAGAAAACACAAGTGATGTGGAGAAGTGGCAAGGTTGCCCAAAGAAGTTACTTTTCAGATAGAAAGTCAACAGAAGAGAGAGCTTTTCCAGGAAAAGCCAGCTAAGCCACTCAGCTTACAGCCACCAGATGCTTTGGTAGCCAGAAGTACGGACAACTTCAAAATAAATCACAGAAAATGGATCCAGTGGTTACTGTGAAGGCTAATAGCCTGGATGCAATCTTTATCTCCGAACTATTAAGCCATTTATTGCCAGGAACTGGAGAAGTTAGCAGCACAGCAGGACTGCTCTAGACTAGTGCTTTTTCATATTCAGTATGTACTCAAGTTTATATATGCAATAGCACTGTATTTTCATGAGAAATCCTACCTAGTTCTTTTCCAGCAAAATTTCATCAGAAAGGATTATGTTCCTATAAACACTTCGTTTTTGACAAAACTGGCTCTTTCCACCTAGGGAAAAAAGAAAAAAGAGCATCCAACCAGCTCTTACACTCCACGTAACTGAACCCAGTGGCATTTTTCTCCTGAGCTGTTTCAGACCTGGAAATGTTCCAGTCAAACCAATGAAGATATTGCGGAGTTCATAAAAGAAGCCGCCCACTAACTTGCTGTGTGTACAGTAGCTACATGTGAGGTGAGCACTCAGTTATGTCTGCTGCTTCCCGAAACGCATTGCATCTTGAGTCGGTAATTTTGAATAATGAGAAGGAATGTGCAGCCTATATTTACAGAGATTTTAAAAGAAATTTAATCTAAAGTACTAAGAAAGTGAAAGTCACCCTCTTCCCTTGCCTCACTTTTCCCCTGTGACACAGTGGCAAAACACACACAACAAAAGAAAGATACCATATACGAATTCTCTTTCATCATTTTACACAAAGTAGTTTAAGTACTATTTCCAGTGCTGTTGTCAGCCACAACAGGGATGACCTGCTTTATTAGAAACAGAGGGAGCTTGCCAATTGAAGACAGAGATTTTGAGAAATACTAATGACATCTACAAAAAAAAAAGTCCTTAGTCTGCTGGTAATATTCCAGCTCTATATATGGTTAAGTCTCCAGGCATAAATTTGAATATATGTTTTTTGATCCATTAAGGAATAATAACAATAAATAAAACAGTAATAATAACAGTAGCAATAAAAACAAAGTAGAGTTTTAGAAAAGAAACCAGCAAAAATTCTCCTTTAAAAATTACATATGGCACAGGGTTATAAAGCCCTCCTGTCTCCACCTGGAAAAATTCTAAAATCAGAAAAGAGAGAATGAAGGAGATAAAACAAGGAAAGTTCACCTGAGAGCACAAATCCAGCAACCATTTCTTTGGAGCAAAGTTATTTTTGAAGTACCTTATAGTTTTTATTGATATTAAAGGATTCTTAAGATCAAAATCTAAGATTTTTAAAAGCTTTTAGATTTTATTTTTTAAAGGTCGTATTTTTAAAAGTGACTTATCACCTCAATGAACTGAAATACAGATCTATTTTAAAGATCAAAGAAGACGCATCATAACCCAAATATAATTTAAACTTGCAGTTTGTCAGTGTACCACCTCCAAGATATCAGCATGTTTTTTTAAAAACTATTAGGAGTTCCTTCCTCAGTGTGTGCCATGGTAGGATCACCGAGAATGTGTCAGCGTTAGAGAACACGCTCAACAGCATACCAAGTCCTCTTGATATTTTTCTTTCTTTGCACATAATTATTCCATTTTAATATACTAAAAACAAGACCAGAAATGAATATAGAAGGCAAACATCCCTGCTTTTTACAGAAGAAAAATGCCACAAAAATCAGACGAACTGTAGGAAGAGAAATATCCCTTATTTTCCAGAGGAAAATGCTAATTTCCATTCCCAGTTGTGTTGAGGCAGTGCCAATGATTGCCTCCATATGTTTCAGCAATTGGAATCATATTAACATTCTTACAGTTCTTTTACTTTCACATGCTTTGTCTTGCTTATATTATGCAAACCTGGGAAATCTAGCATTTCCTAACACCCTCCCCTCCAAATAAAGACCAATTCAGTGTCTGGCTACAGTGGTTTCTCTATGCCACTCATAGCAATGGTGATTTCTCCAGGCCATACAAGGAGATAGAATGAAACCCATATCTGAACTCCAAAATATGTCTAGTTTTGAGGAAATTATGGCTGACTGCATAGCAACATGCAAATATCACTTTTAAAGGCAGAGCATCTTTGCTTCTTGCTACAGCGAAGTGTCAATAGACTCTATTTGTATGTTTCCTTGGGGTAAAAAAAAAAGGAGAGCAGAAGTTTTCATCCTGATCCAGTGACAAACTAGCAGTAAAATGCTAGTTGGGCTGAGACAAAGCAGACTAACTTAATGCTGCAATTTTCATCAGTACTGGAATACGAGTGGTAGGATGGAAAAGCCACATTCCAATGCATAACGCTGGCAAATGTCTTTTTCCAAGACAACCTGTTTTTCTAATGCTGTTGACCACAAAGCCGTTCAAGTGCACAGCTTTTTCCAGAGTAAGGTAAATCTGCTTAAGATGAGTAAAACTACCACAACAGGAATTTTACACAAGTGGTTCCCAAAAGTTTATGCTTTATCATAAAATGTACAGGATAAGGCTAACTGGGAGAGAATTCAATATTTTTCTTTCAAACAATATTGCTAAAAGTCAGTCAAATCATGAATCTTTTGTTACATTAAAACTTCTATTGAAGTTAGTGCTGGGAGCAGGGATGAAAGTAAAAGCAGAGCATTGAAGAGAGGAAATACTGGTTTCTTGGATTTTACTGTGTAGCTGCTTATAGGGTGACAGATCATATCCCCACTCCAAAGAGATGAAACACCATCATAAAACAGGCTGGCATGAAACAAGTGCTTGTGGTCTTGCTGGTGTGGGGTTTTTCAATTTTAAAATCTGACAGAAACCAAATTTGATTCTGATTCCTATTAACTTAAAACAAAAATTCTTGTGTAACTTCTAACCAGCAATTTCAAAAACCAGAGCTTTGAAGTGCCACCTAACCAGCAATAAAGGGGGTGTCTATGCTATGGAAACACAGGGGAATTCAGAAAATTCCTTTCAAGAACAGTGGAATTTTTAGGGCTGTGCTCCATTTAGAAATACCAAGCATTTTCAAAGGAGTAAAGAGGAGAAAAGAAAATTAAAAAATCCCCTCAAACTGAAAGAAAAACCTTCCTCTAGCCAAACCGCAGATTATGGATAGGCTTTCTGACATGCAATTTATGGTATTTAAAGAACTTTACTAATGAATCTCTCAAACCATTGGTTACTGAGATCTTGCCGCAGCAAAACCTTTAAAACATTGACTCAGATTCAAGTCAAGTGGAGTGAATGAGTTTTGAGCACACATCAAAGATTTCTCAGGTTATACAATCATGAGGATACGTCAAAGGAACAAAGCAAAGCAAATGACAATTAATCAGATTATATTTATGAAGCACCCTTTCAAGGCTGAAGTAATTTCTTTATAAAACAAAGGAGAAAATAGTCAGAAAAGGGGAAGAAAATCACCCTAAAATTGTGAAAGAAAGTAACTGACAACTACAGGCAGCTGTATCACTGAGGAAGAAAACCACAATTACTCTTATATTCTACAGATCTTCTTCCCCTTGCCTCCCAGATGGGCTGACAGGAACTCTGCAGACATAAAATATTTTAATTCTAGTGTCACATTTGTCAAATGCCATTGTGAAATCTTATAAAACTATTGAAGTTCTTTTGGCTGTAAACAGTGCCATTGCAGACTCTTCTCAACAAAAGGCATCTGGGTGAAAATCAAAATCGACATTGTGCAGAAGCATTAAACAGTGTTGGCAAACTGAGTGACTACAGTCTGGGCAAAACAAATCACCCACTGCAAACTGGTTTTGCCAGCAAATATTCCTCATTGTCAAGGTGTTGTACTGAGTCACGTATGAAATCTCTACTACCTCTAATTGCTAAAATTCCATACTCTGTCATTTGTGCCTTATTCTTTAGGGTGAAGACAAACACATGAACCAGACAACTTTGGCCACTTACATATAGGATGCACTGGCGTTACCACTTGCCTCTTAGGTCTCTGAAGACCTTTACTGAATCTCTTAATTTCAATGAGAAGTTAATGGAGGTCCTGCTCTACACCTATTCTTCTTACCAGATCCCTTAATCACTTTGGAGATTGTGGAGGAGAACGGTGTTACATGCTGCTATTTTAACCAAACAGTTCTATGTCATGGAAGAAGGGAATCTGTTTTCTTCCTTTTATTTACTTAATTGCCTGCAGGGGGCTGCTGAGTATCCTTGAATAGTCCCAAGACAGTAAGGCAGGCCCTCAAGTACAAAGAAGCTGAAAGTAGTAACACCTCCCATGCAAACAGAAGCATCAGCAGCAAGAAAACAGAAATGGAAGCTGGATTAGAAGTGTTTAGCAGAAAGTTTCAGCAGCAGGCACCAACGGGCTCCTAAAAGGAGTTTGTAGCAAAGTGAGGGTCAGCCTCTTCTACCAGGCAGCTAGTGACAAGGACAAGAGGACAATCTGCACCAGGTTCAGGTTGAATTTCTTCATGAAAAGGGTTTTCAAACATTGGAACAGGCTGACCAGCAAGGTGGTGGAGTCACCATCCCTGGAGGTGTTCAAGAAATGACTGGACATGGCATTTAATGACATGATCTAATTGACAAGGTGGTGATTGGGCAAGGGTTGGACTTGACAGTCTTGGAGGTAATTTTCCAACCTAAATGATTCTGTGATTCTCTCAGGGATGACAGGCTGTGTCTGTTTTTCTCTTGTGTCCAGTAACATATTTATAAGCTGCAGAGCAAGGACAAGTGACCATTATGCAACATACAAAATGCTTGGAGAGGAACCATAATACTGCCTCAAACAGCTCATCAATAAATCTGTCCATCTAACATGAACACTCGATCAAATGCAAACATCCTGAGAAACAGAGGGCTTTAGTACTTTCAGCACAGATGTAAAAAATGTCAATTTATTTATGTATGAAACAAGCAAAGGAACAATAAACTCCCTGCTCTGTGTTTGTAAGAGGCCAACTGTCCTTAATATGAAGGACAATAGCATGGGCTTTAGCTTTTGCAGGCTTTTATATTTATTTTCTTATCACCCTTGTTGATAGCAGTATCCCTTTTGCTTATATTTTTAAATTAACAAATAATCACTCTGTTTCAGAAATCTGCAAGAAAGGGACTCCCACCCAGGGGTAAGAAGACAGCTGTGTTTACAACAATGTCATTAGGACTTTCTGTCAGTAACTAACAGGTCAAGACTCAGCGGTCTGGTGGTCTGGGTATGCTACAGCAAGAACTAAGTCATGAAAGGCCAAGCCCAGAGATTTTATTCATCTACTTGGGCACTGTAGAGATCTGCCAGAATAGAGCTACACTGCATTTCCATGGTACAGCTCAAGGGAAAGGGCTCTCTTAGAAGAAAAATTAAGCTATCACAGCAAGGGACCAGAGTGACAGCAGGAAACTCCCTCCTGTGTGAGCAGGAGCTTTGGGAGTGAGTCCAGCTTTTTGCCGTCGAATGAACCTGACTTCCCTAATGGACAACCTGGAGAATGAAGAGATTCACCCTGCCACAACTCCCTTCTGCACAGTTCACCCCAAACAGATAGTCTGGCCAGAGTTACCATGAAGAAGCCAACTCAAAAAACAAATGCTATACTTTTGTCTGCACATGTGAATATTAAAGATCTCAGACCAACAATTACCTCTTGACAGCAATGTAAGAGGAGCATGCGATGTTGTTGTTGAGCTGATACAACACACAGCTTCAATTTCCAAACTGGGGATGATGAGCAAATGATCAATGTCATACACTCTGACAGGAAGCTAAAATATTCATCCGAAACACCTTATTTTTTGTATGTATTTGCATTCAAAATTTGTTTTCACCTGTTTGCATGAATGCCAAAAATGAAAGCCTCCACTTTCTCTGTTTTGTATTTATACAATAAATTTTTCCACATAGCAGAATGTATCTCTTCACTGCTTACACAAAAATCTCGTCAACAACCCATAATTAATCATACCATGTATTATTTCACTGAGATTAAATAATACCATACGCCTAAACATCTCAAATAAATGTCCACGACTCAGCACAAGAGGAAAGAGTTCGTAAGACCATCATCTGCTAAACCACCAGATTTATTATACCATCCCTATTGGCAATGCTCCCCCATTCTAATGAGATTTAGCAGAAGGCATCCCATAAAAAAACGAGGGCAGTGGTTGGCAGAAAGGCTGCTTAAGTTTCCTACAAGAGTCTGTGCATGCTGCCATTTGTGAGGGTCCCTTCAAAGGCTCTGCCTCCTACCTTGTGGGAAAGAAGGCATACAAGAGCGATGGTGAAGGACCACTTCACTGCCTCTTTTCCTCATCTCACTAATAGCTGCTATGAAGGGCACTGGGATGAGGAGTGGAATTATGATAACCTGTTACATGCCCTCTCATCCAATGCCAGATGCAGCTCTTGCCAAGACTCCACACTCAGACTGTGCAAGGGTTACAATACCTGGCCAAGGACATGCAAACTTCAAGCTCTGCCTTCTTTTCTATATGACATTTCAAGAAAATAGGAAAAAGGGGCCTAGATCCTTCAACTTGTGAATTGTTTTCAAATACCGCAACTAAAAGTTCTCAAAATTGACAATTTAAAACCAGCTACCTCACTATATAATCTTTGCTGGAGGAATTGTGTAATTTCAGTTCATGTTGGAGGAGGGTGTAAGGGTAGCTGTTTGAGAAAAATTCCAGCCCTAACCGCAAAGAGGCAAACAGGTATTTCAAAGTTACAGATTTAATGTGAAACTAAACGAAATAACAACCTTTGCTGTCCCCAGGAGTCCCTCAGATCACAAAACCCCAAAAGACTGTTGAAAAGGTCTTTCAGTTGAAAGGTCTCAGGACCCTAAAACTCACCTCCCAGGTCTATGACATTTCATGTGTGACATACAGGCCATTGCAGAATGGGATAATAACATTTCCAACATGCCTCTGTCCTGTCTAATTAAACCAAGTGGTCCATGGAAGTCTCTCTTGAGGTTTGGGTAGGGGGCTAGGAAAAACAGAGTTGTGATTCCAGCTGATACTGCTTGTGAAGAAAGGGTAATGCAAGCAATACATTTGCAAGAAGTCCACAAGATTTTGTAAAAAAAAATAAAGTATTGTAAACATCTAGAGCATCTACTTCTAGAGTACACTGGGACTCTTCACAGGTCACTTCCTAATACAGCACCAAAAAAATGAACATCCTTTTCTGAGGACCCCAAGTGCTGCCACCGTGGCTACCACTTGGACAGCAGTTCCCCCGAAATCTTCAAAATAATTTAAGACTGTGGATAACCTTTGGTTTTTTCATATTTAGGGAAGGAGACGCATGGGACTTGACAGCGACTTTGCACAAGGACATAAAACAACTCGAACAGCTAAGGGAAGGACAGAACTCAGGTGCTTTATTCCTAATAAACTGCCTGGCCCTCTAAATCATTTTTTATATTGCCATTTCCTATGTACACTGTGGCACAGAAAACTCATTAATTTACTAACAACTGTTAGTAAACATTTTCCTGTAACATTTCCCCAGTTACCAGCTAATGTTTCATTTGAAAACTGAAGCTTTTATTGACAAAGCCATTTAAAATGTAAAATGAATCATGCAAACCTGCAAACAGGAGGGGAAAAGTATTCCACAGAAGAATTACGGAGGGATGTTTCCAAACACGAGAGAGAAAGGCTGAGGAGGCACTGCCTGGCAAGGCTAGTAGGAGAGATTTCACCTTTAACTGGAAGCAGCTGTTGTAACCTGCCTAACCCTGTCTGAGTGCCTGTGCTGGGGCCATGTCTTGCCGGGTCTCTGGCACCAGGACCATGGCAGCTTTCCTGTGGGCAGTGAGCTCACTCACATTTCTGTTACTTTATCCTCAAAGAAGTAACCATGGAGACTGGCGTGAAATGGCAATAGGCCAGCCAGATAGAGATGGAAAGCACCAACAGAGACACAGAGTCCGAAATCTCAAACTCCTCAGGCCAAGCACTGGGCTTCCTGTGCCCGCAAGTTCAGCTCAACTGTAGCAGCAGCCTAGCAAAGAAGGTTTGGTGGAGTAGGTAAAGGTAATGTATCACAGCTCATGAACACCTAGTTAATACACACGAGATTGCTTAAGATGTAACTGTGTGTGCAAAAGTTGCTAAAAGTGGTGTTAAAACAGCAAAGTAAATGTAGGTGTTTATTTTCCAAGACGAAAGTGTAGAATGCCAACAGTTTTACAGGACAGCCCCTTGTCTTCTTGGGGTTTTACTAAAACAAAATAACATTGATCAAATACTGTTCTCTGACTCCCAACATGCAAGAATAACCTAACTTTTACAGGAATTAAGAAAACCTCTGATGTATTATGAGAGAAAGATTCACATTTCTGGTTATTAACTATGCCGCACTTTGGGAATTACCAGTGGGAACATCAGGAACATAAGAGCTGTTCTTTCTCAGAGAAGAATCTGAAGAACTAAGGAATACTTTAACCAAGCCATAATATGCACAGGGTGGGAAGGAGGAAGAAGGCAGGAGATTCGTTCCCACCTGGAGGTATTGGGCACCTGCAGAGCAATGGGTGCGGGCTCTGGCATCTGGAATACATTGAATCTGAGGGCTGAAACACGTTCCCCATCCTGTTCTGTTTGGGCACTGCTCTTTAGAAACATTTATGTAAAATTCAGAGCTTAAGACTCTGCCCAAGACAAAACTGAAAACTGTGAAAAAAATAGAACAAAAGAGGGCTCAGAATGACAGGTATCTCATGCATGTGGGGGTTTTTTTTGCTTGTTTTGTGGGGTTTTGTTTGGTTTTTTTTCTGTGTGCTTTTTCTTTCTTTTTTTTTCTTTTTCTAGACGAAAGCAGAGCTGATGAAGCACAGCCTCCCCACAGCAGAGTTTAGCCAATGAGCACAATAGGATTCCAAGACACATTTCTGCTTTTCAGACCCATTGTGAACTTTATGAACCATGTTCTTCCACCATCCACTGGGCAAATGCTCCAGGAGTGATTCACAAGCACTGCCACTCAGTACCAAAACACGCTGCCCTGAGATGGTTAATTTGAGAGTGGAATTAGTCTCTTTGTGCTGACAACTTTTTCTGAAGGCAGCATAATCCCACAGAGCACTTACTGCAAGCATTTCAAATCCTGATGTTTTATAGTGTTACTTTTTACAACATGTGTATATTGGAAATGTTTCTTTGATACATTCCTTTACCGCAGTACAAAGCATAAAATACAACCCACAGAGCTTCTAACTCATTGACATTGCTCCTTGCATTTGCATCCATAATGGCAACGCCATCTAAATTGTTCTGAAGTACAATTTACAGCATTAAACGAAATGTTGATTTTTTAATTAAATTTCCAATTTTACTTTTGTACCACAACTTCTGGAGTCTATCTAGACAAAAAGGTGGTTTAATCCAGTAATCTTTCTATAAACCACTGAAATAACACCATCTATTTCTGCATATGTGTCTCTGGAAAAACTAATAGAATTTCTGACACTTCTGGAGATACTAAAAAAGCCATAAGTGATGTGCAAGTATTCTCCATAGAAAGTTCTGAGGTCAGACAAGGAAATCAAAGTATTTTAACAGACTAAACTGCTTAAGTTTGCATTTTATGACACTGACTAATGATACATACCCAACAGTTTTACATCTCTACCTTAATTCCTCTTCAAACTCTCCTTAGCAGCACAATAAATGCAATATATCTATTATGGCAGGGCAGGTCCTGAGAGCTCTGACAGAAACCCATCAGTCACGGTTCCTGGGGACGCACCTCTTCCATTTTAGAGGGCAGCTTCACACATGACATTACTTACACAAAAAAGCAGGCAGCAAGTCCTGGGGTGGGAGATGCTGGAGCACACAGGAGCTACTTCTACTCCTTACGCCCCCAAATAAATTATGCTGAGAGTGTAATATACGTTTTAAAATAAAAACATCTCACTTCTTGTTCTCCTCCTGTGCCTAAAATCTTCAACTTGATGTATCACAAAAGCTGCAATTTCAATCGTCTGGCAAAGAAGATGAGATGGACAAGTCTTTCCTATGTAGCAAAAGAGACAAGTTGCAGACTTGATAATTCCCTACATCCAGCTTCCAGGGCAAAATATATCCCAAGGAAAGAGGAGAAAGTGGAGAGGCAAATATCCCATACTTCAAGATAAAGACTTCTTTCCATTCTGAGTTGAAATCAGGACAAATTTTTCCCAACCAAAGAAAATAAAAAAATGCAATTAAAGATATATTTATGAACTTGTGCAAAAAAAATCATATGCTTAAACTAGCACACTTCTCTACTGTAACGTCATTTTATACCTGGTTTTTTAAAATGACTAAAATAAAAAAAGAAGGGGAGACAGGCATGTACAGCCACTCAGTGAGTTCACCATGTGCTCCCTGAACACCCATACCACAGTACTGTCTTCTTTAAAGCCATACTTAGTTGCAACTTTCTTCTGTGAAAGTATCAGTGCTGACTCCTTCCTGCTCTTCCCATAAACTTTTTCTGGTTAACAACTTCTTGTCAAAAAAAAAAAAAGGGTGAAAAAAGAAAAAAAAAATCCCTTGAAATCACAAGTCCTTCAGATCTTAGAATTAACAGCGATTGTGATAATTGATCACAAATTACCCTGAGAAATGACTGTTCACAACCTTTGACTAGGCTCTCCCCTACTGCTACTCACTTTATGGCCTTTTATCACCCCACTGAGGAGCTGTCAAACATATTAGCAGGGCCTTAGTTCGGTACTTTCAGAGTGTTACAAATTTTGAAAGCTAGGGGTTACTATTACTCTTTTTTTTCTGCATGTACACACATAGATCGACATTTTAACACTGCCCTGTCTGGCACTCCTGCAGATGTTATTTGGGACCATTCAAGACTTCTCCAGGGCACCTCGCAAATTTTGTCTCTGATTGCTGAAAAGGCATTTGGATGAGGAAGCTGTTGCAATCAAAACACAATAATTACTATGTCCAAAGGATTCTTTCTGCTTTTTTTATTCCTCTCCCCAAATCTATTTCAGAAACTGTTCCTACCCCTGTAACTCTCAAGCACCAATGTATGTGCCTCTGTAGGCAGAATACAATGGCAATCAAAAGAAAGTATCACCATGGCAGAAATGCCTCTCCATGAAAACAAAAAACCAGCCAGATACAGTTTTGTTCACAAGACAAATTTACATATTAAAAGCTGTATTTATCAATATTTGATTTAAACGTTTGTGCCTATACGTTTACTGAGCAAAGCCATATGGGTGTAGGCAGTTACACATCTGTATTTATTAATAGAAAGGAAGTGAGACATTCACAGACAGCCACAGCAACAAGTAAAAGAATGAAAAGTATTTGGCTGAGCTCTAAGCATTTTACATCTGTTTGTCAACAAAATATGGAGCCTTCCTCAAGCCTACGTTCATCCTTAACTTTAAGGACCAAAGTACTTAAATTAGAAGGGTAGCTGATGCAATCAGTGGAGAGAGATGCTTGCAAAGGTGCTGTACCCCACTTGAGACATGATTAGGTAGAATTCTTCTCCTTGGCCACACAGGGAAGCTGCAGTTCCTCAATTCAATGACATAAATTTCAGCCTCAATATTTAACTCCCAAGAAAAACTTTGTGCTTATAGTGAACTAAAATGATACATCGCCTTTTATACAGTGGGCTTATATTATCACAAATACAAAGCAGTTTTCAATTATGTTCTTACCATAAAGGATTGAAATAAAAATTTCTCTTTGTCCTTAAAATCAAAAACTAAAGATCACTTTCTGATTGAAGCTGTGGTTACACTACCGACATGAGCATCACATGCAATGGAAAAAGGTGTGCAACTTCTGTTCCATGTAGTCTGTACTGATGGAACCAAGAAAAAGTATCTTCTACATGATTTCATCAGTTCATAGAATGAGGCCAACCATTTGGGACAACCTATTTTTAGAAACCAGACAAATAACTTTCAGGCATGCAAAACAGCCATCAGCCTGACAGCCACCATCAACAGGAGCTGGCAACTGCTCACACCGAGATTTTCTGTAGCACTGTAAGACTCAGATCAACAAGCCTCACGGTTTCTGAGAAACTCAGTTTTGAAACTAAAACCACCCATGAAACTTCTCCTGATTGTTAAGCATGGTGCGTATGCAACTTTTAAAATCAAAAGTGTTTTCTTGTTTAATAGGGAACCAAGTCCTTCATAAAAGTTAAAGGTTTCATAGGTGCTGATCACCTAAAAAGCTTGCAGCATTCTCTTAAGACTGTGAGCTGAGGAAGCCAACTGGAGCTCTCCCCGCACTAAATGAAAAAATGAACAAGTTAAATTAGGAGAGAGGATTGACACAGGCAGGGCATGTTAGCTCTGATGGACCTTTCTCAAGGGGAAGACAAGGGAACTGCGGGGTAGCAGCTGATCTGTTCTGCCAGCATAATGCAAGTCAAAAATGAGCCTTGCATAAAACTGAAGGCATTGCGAGGAAAGGTCTTTCAAATTTGCATCTTCCTTACAGTACTTCCAAATTAAATGGGATAATGGGACTTCAAGTGTGGGATTTACAGATAACACAGCACCAGTAAGAGATATGCCACCTGCCACTGCACTGAAAAATACATCTTCTGGATATGTGACCGAGATTATGGAGCCCAAACCGTGCATGGTTTACTCTGAATGAGAAGAAAATTCTATCTTTCAGTCTAGGCTGCTACCACTGATTGCTCTGCTTCCTAGACAGAGAATCATACACGAAACTGTAGCTGGATACATCGCAGTGTGCAACAGGACTTAAAATTAAACACTGACATAATCATGGAGTTTACATCATAACAGCCTCCTGCCAGTCTACAATATTATGGTTAAATCTGCCAGCAGAACGTGGAACAACATAAATATTGCATCAGTGCTTTGGAGCTTACAGTGTGTTACAACTTTGCTTCACAAAGAATATACTTCTTGTACTCTCCATTGGGAACTAAGAGTAATTCAGCAACCCACTGAAGTGCTTTATGCTGAATAAAGGCAAATAACTTAATGCCAGAAGAAAGAAGTTATTTCTTATATACAGGTTACAGAAGAAAGCCATCCGGCTTCCTATTTCTCTTTCTCTAGGAAGGATGCAATGAAAAGGGTGTCTCAGCTCCAGCACTGGGCAGCAGCGACTGAGCAGGCAGCACAGCCATGGGAATCACTGTGTTTTGCATCCAAGAACACTATCTCTGCAGAAAAGCCTTAGCTACTTATCTTGGTTGCTAATCACCACTTCTGGGAACACAAAAACACGACAGGAAAGGCTTCCGTTTTGTTCCAAAATCCTCAGTACAAAATAAAAGGGTTTTAAAACTCCCTCTCTCTAATTACTTTTCTACGTCTCAGAAACAAACACGAAGACAGAAACCCTGCTGGTACCCCAGACTGCGCGAAAGCACATGACTAACTTTTGAGGGAAGGGCATTTCTACCCACGGCATAAGTTATGCACAGAGTCATGACCTGCATCAGCTTCCTAGAGCCACTTTTGACAGGATTCTCACTGCAGCACAAACAGCTGGGTGGGCTCCTCCTGCCTCTAGAAGCTCTGCTGGACTCTCAGGTCTTGGAGGCTGCTCTGCCCGCCGAGGGTATGCGTGGCCTTGTGTGCTTCACACCCCTTCCCAAACCTGCTGAAAGCTTCACCCAGCTCGTGATTATGCTGCAGTTTTAAACGGATCGTCCTGACATTGCCTCTCACACACACGCACACCTTGTCTCCCAAGGAGCAAATTAAGAGCCAGATGAGAAGTGCCTAGGGCGGTATTTCTCAAACAAGTGTACAGCAGCTGAGTGTGAGGCTCTCCAGTAAACTGTCAAACCTCCAGCTACAGTGAAAGTATTATACTTGCAGTTCTTTGAAATGATATGTTTTCACATGGTGACCACACATGAAATCTCTCATGGTCACACACGGGCAGCAAGTCAATACTCATGGAAGCCTTGTTTACCAGCACAATTTTATGGACTTTTACTGCCAGAAAATAGGGATGAGGGGTACTGGAAGGGAGCGGGGTGTTTACATGAGAGAAAAAGATGTCTGAGCCTGCCAGTAGCACAAGCCTTTCATGCCAGTGGTCTTGGCCCTCCTCTGGTTTTCATTCATTTCCTCATGGCTCCATTGGAATCCAACACCCACCCTCTCAGCAAGAGAGCACTTGCTTAGTGAGAGGAACCTGACAAAACCCCCAAGAAATACAGCATCATCATTGAGCAGCTTCCTCAAGCCTTTTTCTAGGGGAGGAGATCTGGTCTTGATTTAGCTGAAGTCACAACTGTGGTTTTACACAAGAGTAAAGCCTAAAGTGTACCATAAAGGTACCCTCTACTCTGTGGTACCAATCACAGCAGCTTTGCTGGTCATCTTCAGCATTATTTGCTTTTCACTTCTAGTCCCCAGTCTGGGAAAAACCAGACATTTCAATCTGTTTTCCCATGCCTAATAACTGCAATGAAAATCCCTTAAGCTCACTTTCCAGCTACTCTTCCAGAATGAGCAGCCACTGGGCACCACTCCTGCTAAGCCACACAGAGTCCTCTTAGGCTGCAGTCTGTGTGACCACAGCACTTAGAGGCAGCCACAAAGAGGAGGCACCTGGCATGGCAAATCTTCATCTCAGGAAACCAAGGAAATGTAGGTGAGGTGGTACCTTGTACTTACTGTACATGGAAATCAAAAATCTGACTGACTGCCAGGCCTCAGATTAGAGAAGTCACAGCTCCTGATTTGGCTTAAAAGAGAAACTCCCATAAGTTTCAATAATTCAACCTTCTACAGCAAGTCACAGTAGATGAAATCACATGTATTTCCTTTTCCAGAGTGCTTTCAGTTGCTTATAAATTTGCCTGCGTTGCTTAGACCAAAGTCAAGGGCTTGGTTCCTACATAGGACAGGCAGACTGCAACCTGGCTGCAGCACAAGGGTGTCCCTGTTCCCTATGGTATGTCTCCCACGGCTCTCAAGGGAGGTGGGGTTCTCCTGAAGGTGCTTCAGTCATTCTTTGTACATCTGACACCAGAAGACTGGCTGCTTTGACTGGAGGATCAAGACCTAAACACTGGGCATGGCCAATTTTTAATTTCCTCATGAGAGCTTCTCCAGCTTTTCCTGCTGTAGTTAAAGAGAAGCCCAGTTCTTCAGTGGCTCTGGCTGCTGCAAAAGCTCTTTTCCTTTTTCTCTCACTATTCAAAACTGCCTTGTGCTACACAGCCTCTGCGTATATAGGTAATTAAATAGACAAAAAAGTGTAAATTTAAAATGGGAAATTATGAAGGAGTCTTTACTACTTTTGACAGCGGAAAAACTAGTAATTTTCTTCTTGAAAGTAGATCACTTCAGAGCAAAGTGTCTATTTGGTTTTAAGTCAAGGCTTACGATCAGCTTCTTGCAATATCCTGTGAACACCTGAGAGTTCACCTGCATATACATAGATCTCAACTCTTTTCTCCCTGCCTCATCTGCACCGGATGTAGTTAAACATCTCTTGCTTGAGGTTTGTATCTTACACAGAACCATGGTCTCACAGATGATTTTGCATGTAAGGAACAAAGAAACAACTGTGTGAAAGACTGGTCCCCAAAAAATATCTGTAAACTTAAGTGGCACAACAAACCGGCCTTCCTCAAATAAAGAGAAAAGTTACTTAACATGATGCTGGTTAAGAAAGCTGCCCACGTGGAACACTTTGCTGCTTTCCTACACACCAGCAAACTGCATACACACCAGCTCAATGTCTCACCACAGCACGATTCACTGCTGAGCTACTGAGGGCTTTCTGTTTTTAAAAGATCAGAAAACCCCAACTGCTCAACGCCACAGGAAAAAAAAATAATCCTAGGCTAAAATTCTCCCCCTTGGGTGGGGAGGAAGGGCATGAAAGACAGCCCATGGCAAAATTTTCTGTATTAAAGGACTGAATCCCACCACTCTTCTGCAAGCACAACTCCCACACTGAGATCAGAACACAGAGTCCAGGGTCAAATTTTGTTCCATTATTTGTTATAGAAATTGCTTGGAGTGAAGCTCCCTTATCTGCACTTTTAACAAATATGATTTGCCATTAAACTATATCAAGGCCCATGTGCTTCTCTCTACTTCAACAGCTTTTTAAGTCATTGTCCCCCAGAAATAAGAAATGTGCACAGTATGAGTTATAATCAACATCACAGGAGAATTCTGCTCCACTTCACAAAACGTTAGCTAGTGTCATTTTAAAAGGAGACAGTCAGCATACACGGGTAAATAGGTAGATAAATGTAGATACAGATCTATAATCTCTATTTATGAACACAGGGAGACCTAGATCCAGCTCCCTCCTTCATTTCAGGAAGAAACAGGTTGGCAAACATTTGGCAGTAGAGCGTTTTATTGTTTAAATAACACACACAATCTGCAAATGCAATTCCTACTTGAGAAAGTCCCATACTGTGCACTGACTGACATGTCTCCTGAGGTCATTTTAAAAGCTACTTGTGTCCCATGGGTTTACTTTGTTGTACAGTTGTTCTTTAATCTCCCAGTACCTATACATCAGGACCATGTACCATCTGTCAGTCAGCTGGTGGGCTGAGGCAGGGTAACAGAGAGCAGAAAGCAATGAGATTTCACTGCCTTGTGTCAGACACTGGGAGGGGATGTGTGATTTTTCCCTGGTGGAACATGCAATAAAAGGTTGCCCACCACCACATATTTAAGGCAGACAGCAGGGTGATGAGCTTCTCTGAATCTCAAACAACTTCAGCTCACATTCAGGACTGTGGACTTCAGTGCAAGAATATATCCAGACTGCTAGAAATGTCATAGTCATCAAGACACACTTAGGGATGAGGAAAAAAAGCCATAGAAAAAGGAATTTTAGAGAAATGGCCTAGTCTCTCCTAAAGCTATATGAGACCACGTTCTCCTTTTTATTGTCATCGCTCAGCGTTAACAAATAAGATAAGCATTTACTTAAAAATAGTCCACTGCCAGTTAAACACACAGGATAGTCTTTCATTCCAAGCTCCCGAAGCTTCAGACTGCAGATGTTCTCCCCTGCTACAATGAATCCTAAAGAGCCTGACGGTGCCAGGACCCTTACAGCTTCCTTGGCTTATCATTACTGCTATAGATTACATTTGTGAAAATAAAGCGGGGTAGTTTAAATGAACAGCTTTTCAAGGAGCAAACACAAGCAATGATGCTGTTTGCCATGAAAGGAAGCATTGAGTATCTTTTTTTTTTTGCACGGCCTCTCAGACCTAAGCAACCCGGTGTTTCCTATGCTGGAAAAGTCTATATTCCCAGAGTCCACCAGCCAACATGCAGGATTCTGTGGTTATAAAGAAAGCTTGCATAAAGCACATTTGGAAATGCAGTATCCTAGCTGGAGCCCTGGGAAACGTTTGAGCCCAATGCCTCAGAGCTACAGAGGCAGAAAGAAGCGAACAGATGTAGAATTAAGTTGAATGCAGAGTTCTCGGTTCTGCAGTTACCAGTGTGAATGGGAGGAATGTAAAAAGGTAAGGGATTTGTTACAACCATGGTCTCATACCCTCTGTGCTCCTGATAATGTGCACAAGAATTCTGTAGTTTTGCTTTCAGTGGTTGCTGTTTCCATGGGCACAGAGGTAGTACTGGTCTGCACAAAGGAAACTTCTCTGGCTGACCACAAAAAGCAATGGCTATTTCTATCAATTAGTATTATTACACTTGTATTCATGAGTGTCTCCATATATGGCTACAGATCTTCGCCAAAAACCCACCCGAAACAGCAGCATAACTAGTTCTGTCAGTAGTGCTAAATTCAGAGAAACACATTCTCAGAAAACACCCATTTGTGCTTTATTTTTGCATGGTTTTGAGTGCTTGCTTTCCAAATGCACCCACACAGACCACAACATATGGCATACAGCTTTTGCAAATATCACACTGTGGGGGACACTGAGGGAGTTCACTGGTATTGGGGCTGTTGTAATGTCTCCAGAAACTAAGATCCGTGGCCTTGTCCTTCTTCTCACTGTGTAAGTTGGTACAATGATATGCACTGCTTTTGCAGAAGAAATATCTTTGTCACTTTCGTTTGCTAAGTGCATACAAGCAGCTTCATGTCATCATATGGTTGCACAGGCTATTAATCCTGGCATTTCCATTAGCTCAGGCGATCTGAATGAGACCAGGCTGCCTCTACACTGTTACACTTACAGGTCAAGCCAAAGTTAACCTAGTAGATCTTAAGTATATTTGTACTTTATTTTGACTCATCCATTATCAGTGATGAAAGCATCTTAGTTTCACAGCTAATTCAATTTTTAAATTTGTCATCTTTCCCTTTCACATCCCAATGTAGACAGAGTCACCTCAGTACATTTCTCTTGACAAGACTTCTTTCGTGAAGATCTCCAAACAATTAAATGCACCATGAGAAAACATGTTTTCTCTCAGCTGATGCCCACTTTAGATCATGATCAATTCTACCTACTTATTTCTAACATCTGATGTCTTTTGTTAAAAAGCCCTCATGCTCCAGCAGCACGCAATTACACAAAAAAAGCCCTCTTTTTTTAAAGTAAAAGCTAAAATTTAAGCCCTTACAAGTAGAAAACCAAAAGACTAAAAGTCACAAACAAAAATAAATATTTACCTATCTTAAAATTAAACAGCATTGTGGGATTCTGAGGGGAAGGGGACAACCTTCCTCAGAAGGGCAACCTATATTTTCACTGCCTAAACCAAGTTGCACATGGCTGCAGCATCACTGCTACTGTACCTAGGCTAACACACGGGGAGGTAAATGGGAACTCCTGCTGACACTGCAGGGCAGACCGGCTCTGAGACCGTATTTCGAAGAAAAATCCAAGCTTTCAAAACCAGATAGAGTTTTTTGTCAACATCATTGGGAAGGGAGTTGATGCCATGGTCTGTCATGTATATAAAGACAACAAAGTCTCCTGTTGGGGATTCTGTAAACTCTGTATTGTTCAAAATAACATTTAAAGACACCAAGAGATATTTACTCTAAAGCAGGCTTATTTTCAGAGACATTCTTGAAATTTCTTGTTGACTTCATTGTTTATTTTGTTTAGGTAAACATAATACCCACTACCATTTCTCTATACATGTGAACAGCGTATTTGCTGTAGTGCTTGTACAATAGATGAATAGATGGTGGGAACTCTCTGCCTTTGATGTCATCTTAATGAACTCAGCATAATTGCCTTTGTGAAACAATGGCAAAGAGCACAACAGCACTTAAACAGAACTTCAGTAAAGCAAGGACTGTGCTGGCACCATGCCAACTTCCCATCTCCATGTCCTTCACAACTCCGTCTCTCCCTCTTTTCTAAGACACTCCTTTTCTTTCCAAAATACTAGGCCAGGATCTCAGCTGATACAAAATGACGCAGCCTTTTGTGAAATTTACTAAGTCATCAGTCCTGAAAAGAAGAGGCATAGATGTATTGCAGCCTTCTCCATGCTCCACACTCAGTTATGGCAGCTGCTCAGCTCCCCCTGACACCCACCAGCCCCACGTACCATGCAATGAAGTTCGCTGCGTTTGGTATTATTCTGCTGGGATGGGAATGGAAATTCGGCAGCTCTCACAGCAACTTTCCGAAGCAAAACACTTTAATTAAATATGAAAAACTGATTAGCACAGCACTTGATTAATCTCTGTGTTTACCTGATTATGCCGTTGAAGTTTCCAGTATTTTGCAGTATTATGGGTTACCAACACACAGGTGTACTGCATAGAATAATAAACTGAGCACAAATAATATTTTGGGGTAACCACTTATTTGTGAATCTCTCTGATCACTATATTACAAAGTGAACGTGACAGGAAAGTTACAAAGAAATCATGCCTTTCTTAAAAGCTAAATTCATATCTGAAAACATCTCACTGGAACTATGCACAGCAGGGTATACTTGTCATCCCTAATTTGGCAGTGACAGCCTTTGCTGATTGTGATTTAGAATTCAAATTTTCACTTTGTTAAGGAAAAAACCAGAAGGCCAAATCTTTTCAACCTGGCAACTGAAGTTAGATACTTAAATATGAGTCTCACCAAAATAAAAGTGCTTTAGAATGTGCAGCTCCTTTCATCTTTAATGGATTTCAAGGAGATTTCAGTAGAGTCTCCTATAGAGAAAGCAATGCACAACAGGTCTCATGTGACATCCAGCGAAACCAGTGACTGGTTTTGCACAGATCTGAGTAGCACCGAAGAACAGGGCTGGGAATGGTGGGTGTCTTCATGCTGTGACTTTTAATCCAGCTTTAACACTGCTCACACCAACTGAAAGTCTTCTGATGAAGCTAAAATAATCTGAGAATATACCATTACATGATCAGAATGATTGTTTGTCTTTAGACTTCTCTCTAAATCACTTACGACCTTTGCATGCTATATAAATAAATTACAACAGTATTTTAGCTTCTTTCAGACACAGCCATTATAAGAATGTCACTGACATTTCAGTCAGGATATTCTATTTAGTTTGAAATATGACAGGACCCTAATGAGTTTTAACCATAGAAAGGCAAACGCTAAGAAGTCTGAATCCAAATATATCTAGGAAAATTAAAGGAAAAATCCTATAAAAACTATATATAGAGAAAGCTGATGGTAGCTAATGCTGAGCATGCCCTTCATATCTGGAGCTCTAACCCGAAAAGCCAGAGCAGGAGGAGTAGCAGCAGAGATTTTGCTCTGGCTGCAGTAAATTTACAGCAAGACTGAGTGCTACAGTAAGGACACACTGACCGCAGCTGGTGAGTCCCTGGCTGCAGAGACAGGATCACCCGGGGCAGGGTAAGACAATGCATCCTGCAGTACATTTTCCCCTCGGGCACCAGATGATACAAAGCAGAGGATGAGCTGGACATCCCACATGACAGAGCACCAGCTGGTGCTTCCCCAGCACAGAGCACTTGCCTCACTGGGGCAAAACCAGCTGTGAAAAAACCCACTCTCCTGCCTTCTCGCTTGCCCCTGCCTAGCACAAGGCAGGGTGCAGCAACCGCCACTACAGTGGTCTTTCTACCACTGTATTCTTTCATTTTTTTTCTGGCTTACTACGTATGAGTTGCACGGTTCACTAAAAATCAGCCACTTCTTTTATTTCTGCTTGCGAAAGCTGAATGTAGAGGTCCTTCAAACCATTAAATATCCATCAGTAAAATAACTGCTAGTTAGTGAAGGATTAACATATTCAAAATATGTGTATGTTCCAAAGTTAATTAATTTCTAGGCACAAGCACTCATATGACCATCAGTTAGAACAACCTAAGAGCAATGCTTGAGCAGTATAAATCAAATTAAATTACAAACTAGTTCTGAAGCTGTGTTTTTAAGTGCCCTCATCAACCTGTACAAAATTATAAAACCTAGAAATTATGAACAGAACTCTGACTTGACATTCTTTTTCTTAATTTGAATTTAACGGGATTACACATGAATTACTAATTGTTGTTTCTAGTGACCCATGGTGATACTATGAGCTCTGTATTACAATGACCTGACATTTAATTAGTTTGTATGAGCAGATTACACAAAGTTTTATCATAAAGTGATTTAAGCTCCTATTGCCCTTGGTAATGCAACACAGCAATAGTGAAGTCTATGCATTGGTACAAACATAAAATTTCAAAGAGAATCCATTAAAGGAAAAATCAATTGATTAAATGTAAAAAGAAAACAAGCTCTGCAGAGTATTAGGTGCTAAATTCTATTTAACCAAGCTTCAAAGTTTGTATTCATCAACTTGAACTATTTAAAACAAGTGTTAGTCACACTTAAACTACCGAATAACTCAGTTTGTATATTACTTGCAATTCAAAAAATTCCTGAGAGCTCCACTAGACATTTATATATGAGCTATAAAACCAGCTAATCTGGAAATGGATTTGTGTGGGAAGCATTTTCTTGACTGGTCCTCATATGGAGTAACACTCCAAAACTGGTAGTGGAATAAGACGGCATGAACATCACACTGCAGGAGAAAAAAGCAGAAATTACTCTATGACAACATATCTTCCCAACAAGCTGAGAATGTTTCTGGAGAGCTACTAGCAAGTTCAAAGAACATACTGCAACCTAAAAAATGCACAGATGCCACTGAAGGCCAGGCACCACTGCTGTCCATCACTGTAACATCTGATATAAATCAAGAACAAAAATGCCGGTCCTCTCTAACTTAATTTGCCCTTCCAAGGCATGGTCTGATAGGAGCTGAATTTTTTTTTAGGTGCTAATTTATTTTTTTTTTTAAGTTTTTGGATATTTATTAGGGAAGAAGGGAATACTGATTTGGAGAAATCTTACTCCACGTTGAAAAAATTTTCCTCCTACTGAAGAAGAATTTACATAATTACAGAGTTCCTACAGGCTTTATCTTTATCTAAAAGCCTCTAAAATATGTTTCTTTGCTGAGCCATTAGACTGAGACCGTATAAGGGTTGCTTGTTGAAATTTTGGACATCTCCACAGAGAAATGAGTTCAGGCTCTGAAGAAAATGCTTGGTTGCCTAGAACAGAATGGAGTAAGAGAGGAAGGCCAAATGTCAGGTTTGCAGCCAACTATTAGGGACATGTTATGGTGTTGCCAAATAATCAAGATTGTCATTGAACAATAACCTGAGGCCTGACTTTGAAAAACAGATGCTGATCTTTGGTATGAAAAAAGTGTATGATCAAAAGCTTAGACTGTGCTGAGAACCACTATTTTAATTGTTGTTGCTTCTGTGCCAGGAAGGATCATTTAATCTGCAGGTCCTTCCTGGCAAGGCTCACAGATGAAGCATGAAGCTGAATCAGGGGAGGTTTAGGTTAGATCTCAGGAGAAGATTTCTCACCCAGAGGGTGGTTTGGCACTGGAACAGGCTCCCAAGGGAAGTAGTCACAGCACCAAGCCAGTCTGAGTTCAAGAAGTGTTTGGACAACGCTCTCAGGCTCATGGGTGTGATTCTTGGGGTGTCTTGCACAGGGCCAGCAGTTGGACTTGGTGATCCTGATGGTCCCTTCCAACTCAGAATATTCTACGATTCTATAATAACACTCTTCAATGGGCCAATGTGATGTAGCCTGAAACGTTTGTAGAGTAAGAGACTTAGTCAGTCTCAGGGAATATTTTCACTTCACATTTCTATTTCTCAGGTGTATATGTGTATAGCTTTCTAGTTTCAGATTTCCGCCAACATTCATAAATGAACACACACTTCAAAAACTTACTATTCCTGATGACCTTATTTACCTTATATCTGTCAGGGTCCATCAAGATACTTAGTAGACAGAAGCTAGTCTGATCTGAAAAAAACCTGAATACTAGGTAGTTTCCACTAACTCCTCCAAACCACAGAAAACAATTGTCTGTAAACCAAGCACATTGCCTGCAGCTAGGAAGCTTTGTTCCGGTGTGGCACACTCTGCACTTGTCTCCTGAAAGTTACATATCAGCTGCTCCTAGAACCTTGTTCCGCAGGTCACTTTTGCCATTGGTGCTGGCTCAGTGCAGAGCTGCGTTATTGGAGCACATGTCTGCAGCCTGGGATGCAGGAGCACAGTTGCTAACCCACAGGATGGTACATCTCCCCCAGGTAATCTCCAACACACTTTGGCAGCACCCCAGAGGCCACACTGCATCCATGAGGGCTTACTGTGCCTGCCTGGAAGGCAAACACGCCAGCCCTGAGCTGCTCCCTTTAAAGGCTCCCTCCATTTTCAGGCTACAGCCACTCAGTTTCTCGCAGTCTCTGGTAAAGAAGAGTCAACCTTACAGGAATTACTACTATTTTTAAGTCAGTCTACTCCACAGCCCCCTGGAGGAAACAAATAACCAAGAATCTGCATAGTGCAGATCACTGCAGCCATCCAGTTTGCCATGCCTGTCTGCCCAGTGCCAGAGGACTTGAACTTCTCCCAAGAAAAATGCAAGAAACCAAAAACCTACAAGAACTTGCACACTCATTTGCCAGTACTCATACAAGTACTAGAGTGTTTCACTCATTTCCCCTTACTTTTCTGAATGTGTCCCTACTTCACTGAGTCAAGGCTGATAATTTTCAAAGCCATCTACTGTCAAAGCCACATCAGTATAATCCATTTGTCATTAGATATTAAGTCCTTAAAGTATATTGCAGGCTTTGAAAACTACATGCAGAGCGTATGTTTCCAAATTGTTTGTAATATTTGAAATCTACCCTACAGCCTGACCTTAAAAATTGCACATAGTTGAAGTCTGCCTCTATTATTCATTGACTTCAATGAGACTATTCATGCAAAAGGTCCAAGGCAGTTTTAGGGCTGTTGGTAATATGTGTGTGCATATATCTTTTTACTTTTAAAAATGAAGAGGGATTTTGAAACAAGCGTGAAGATCATAAAGTGGGTAAAGGTTTTTTTTAAACCACGACCAAAATGCAATCATGCTGGAAAAAGCTGACAAATTTCAGCAGCTCTTTTTCATTAAAGTACATTACTTTAAACAAAAGCCCCCAAGGCAAGCTCTGTGAGAAGTTTGCCATGATGGGAATATACTCATGTGAAAGAAATATAGCACAATCTAGCACATTCACGGAAACATCACTTTTAAATATAAAGGCCATTATTCATTATTAAAAGAAATGGATACATATGTGAGAAAAACACCCATCTTGTGGCTACATGCCTGGCAGCAGCTTATATTCTTTGCAGAGTATTTTACATCCACAATAAATGTGAAAGAGATGTATTTATCTAGCTTTTAGGATGTTTCTTCAGGTTTATTGCCACTGGGAAATAGCTGTGTCTGATTCAAGAAGAAAAGAAAGCTGCACTTATCGTGTGAGTTAAAGTGCCAGGAAATTCAAAGACGTGGGAATGCTGGACAAGTTACGACACAAATGGCAATGGCTGCATTACAGTGTAAGACACATGGTAACCCCTGATAACAGGGGAGCATTGTCAAGAGCTTGACAAAACACATTTCACAAAATAAAGTGGTGTAAGTCTGATTTCATTACAGTCACAGCAGTTTATGATGCAAGGTATTGCCTCAGCATTTTGTGGGATATTATTTTGGTCTCCGGTTTGAAACTAGCCAGAAAGACAAATGGATATTAATAGCACTGATGCACAAGCAAGTTATCAAAGTGCATCTACTTTAATTGCTGTTGTATTTCTTAACCTATAGTAGGACACACAAATACTGAAAAACGGTCGCTTGTGCCAGAAAATCCATATTTAACCAATACATCAGGTTAAGATTCGAATTTTTTTCTGCAGGATATTCCCACTGTTAAAATTTACAAATGACAGATGCTCTGAAGTTTTCCGCAGTAAAGACATTTTAAGGAATGTCATTAATGCTTTTTAAGCCCTTTTTGGCCCACAAATTGCATAGATGGCAGCTTCTTAAACCCTGAAGGTCCCCTTCAGCTGTGCAGTGAGACACAGCTTGGAGACTGGTGGTAGCTTTTTGTTTCAGAAGTTCCTCAAAACATGCTGCCTTGAAGTGTGGCAATTTCAACATGCTGGGGCTTTTTTTCCTTCTCTCAAACAACAACAGGAAACATATACCTGGGGAATGCAGGGCTAGTGGAAGGAGACAGAGTTCCCTGTGGATCATATGTTCCCATCTCAAAAGGAAGGGAAAGTTAGACGGGAACACTTTTTTGCTGCACCTGAGACAAGGGTTGATTCTGCAATCTTCAGAGCTGAACTACTTGGTCAGCTTCAGGGTTGAACTTTGATTGAAGTACTCAGAGACTCACTTGCACAAGGCTTACATATGTGAACATGTACTGGAAGTGAAGCGTATATTGCCTTGCACCAGGACAGTATCAAAGGACAAGAGTAATTATCAGGAAACCCTGAGTCCACAATTATCATACAACATTAGGTTTTAGTCAGGGTTCTATTAAAATTACCAGCAGCTTTTGCTTGGGTAGGAGCATCAGACTAGACTTGGCAGGTGATGCAGAGAAGGAGCAGACTGGTTTCTGGGGCTGCGTGAGGCACCAGGTGACTCAAAAGGTACTTTTGAGCCATTGCAGAGAGCTGTTGGGGAGGGCAGCGAGGATCCATTTGCCTCAGTAACATAAATCAGGTTCAAAACACCTAACCACCCTGCCACCTTAAGCTGCTGCATTCAGGAAACGGTTACTCAGCTCGTAAAAGTGGCCTGTCCAACATCTGCAGTGCTTGGCTTTAAAATGGCTGGGTACAATCAGCCACCTCTGTGACTATACAAGATCATCACCTACTATGCCACTGGGCCTTCTCTTTCAGAGTTCATGGGCTGAATGTGTGATGAAGTTTTGGACATTCCCATTTGCTATGTTTTTTCCCCAAGATAAGGACCAGTTGGAGGAGCCAGGTCCTGTCACCAAACACCTAAAGAATTTCTAGCCCTCGAGTGATACACTGGAGGATGATGAGCAACAGGCTGCTTAAAACCTGCACTGGGAGAGACAGTTTCTTCCTGCTCCCTGGAAAGCAAGAAGTTGGTTTTAACCACTTAGCTATAACTACTCCATTGACTTTCTGGGACTTATAGTTCTTTCTCCACCTTTGCACTTGTGGCACAGGTGAGAGCCTGGATTTTGCTGGGCTGCCAGCATTTCTTGAAGCACACAAGAAAACAAACCAAGGTGACAGTTTGTAATATTTGGTATCTCAGGACAAGTTGGGTGGCATTCTACAGAAAAGGAGAAAAAATAATAATGAAAAGGGGCATTTCCTTAGCCAAAGGGCACACTTCATGCTGCCTATCAATGACTCACTGCAAACAGGAATACAGGAACTTCTCAGAGGAAAGGCTGCAATCATTTTTTGTAATGGAAAGTTTTAAGTAATTTACAAGTAGTCACTGCTAGTGACTCCCCCTATTAAACACTAAAGATAAATCAGTTAATCTGCAAAAGGTATACAAACCCAACAGAGAAAGGAAAAGTTTCTGAACTAGTCTATTAAAACTAAGAGCCACTGATTTCACACATGCACTGCTCCCGATCAAAACTGGAAAACCAAGTTGTCTACAGTGATGTTGTTTTGCTCTTGTGATTTTGAGGCAGTGTGAAGGGCAGGAAGACAGAGGCTGGGTTTTAAGAAGAATTACATCTTAACTCTGCACATCACTAAAGATAG
The DNA here is from genome assembly GCA_035584735.1 of Pseudotriccus pelzelni. Classification (NCBI taxonomy): domain Eukaryota; kingdom Metazoa; phylum Chordata; class Aves; order Passeriformes; family Tyrannidae; genus Pseudotriccus; species Pseudotriccus pelzelni. The sequence goes on along the minus strand of JAWMRA010000078.1, from coordinate 39,374,381 downwards.
AATGTAATCACTTAGTACAACTAAACACACCAGAGGAAGGTGGTGAAAAAATTTTAGAAGTCAAAGTGCTGTTGAAGTGACAGCTACATTGCCATGAGAACAAAGCTGCAGGAACAAATCTCCGGCATAGCTAGATCCTAACATGCTAGGGACCTTGAGAAAAACTCTGACTGACCTGCTCAGCTCCTTAACCAAACCAGCAGTAAGTTTGGTACAGACTCCAAAAGAGAGGTAGATTTTAAAGCTTTAGTCACTCAGTTGCTCCCATACATTCACAAAGCCCAAAACCAAGACAGAATATGTGTCACAGATTCACAACCCTAAGCATAAACTTGCTTTCTGTAACTACATATAATTTCTCATTCTAGTTAGGCTGAACAGAAATTCTCTTGCCTAACTGAGAAGGAGACGCCTATTATCCTAAAGTACTGAAAAAAAAACCAAAAACAAAAAACAACCAAACATCCCCTGTGGCCTGAATAAACCAGATTCAAGAGCTGGCCAAAAATGGAGGCCAGCCAGTCTGCACCAATGTTTTAGCTAGCTGACAAGTACATTGAAATTTGAGACTTGATATCAAGTACAGGTTAAGCAAAGATCCTACTGCCAACACTCATCTCCACAACAAAATGCAAGAGGATGGACAGACAAATGCATATTTTTATCCGGATAACCATATGCAGGAAATCTTGATAAAACTTGTTTCTAATACCTTGAGTAGACTTACAGATTAACCAAAGTAACCTCAAATCCCAGAAAGATATTGCAATCCCAGAAGATTTGCAAGCAATAGTTAAGCAGACAAGGAAAGTTATAAACAAACATAAATGACTCACGTGCATTACATATCCAACAAACAATTTATTCCATGACATCATGGGTCTTATGGAGAACAAAAAAGCAGTGGCTATACTACATCTTGACTTTAGTAAGGGTTCTGACACTCATTCACAAATTTATCATAAACAAGGCAATCAACCAAGCATAGGTGAAACCATACCATTTGGTACACAGTCATTTGAAAAATCATGCCAACATCGCTTCAGGGCCAAGTTAAAGGAACCTGTTTGCATTATGGGACTTTTCAACATTTTCATTAATAATTTGGTACGGTGAAAGATAAAACACCTGGTTTGAAGAGAGTATCAAGCTGACAAAATGCAACAGATCCTATAGAGGAAGATATTTAGGGCTCAAAGCAATCTTGAGAGAGAAAGTATCTGAGAAAATGAGAATGCACCTCAAGAAGTATGAAATGGCAGACTGAAATGTCACAACTACATGTGTATATATATATACACACATGTATGCATACATCTACACAGCTAACAAAAGACATAAGAGAGGAAACAACTGGAGAGGCAGGAGGTCGTCAGAATAGGATTTGGAAATCATAATGGGTCACAAACTGAACACAAGTCAAGAATACGTTGCTTTTGAAAGAAAGCAAATATCAAAGTGGGATATATAAACTGGAGTGCTGTTCATAAGGCAGCTGAAGTAAACCTTCCACTTTGCTAAGAAGTGGTCAGGCTCCCACAGCTGGAGGACTGCAGCTGGATTTGGGTGCAATCTAATACAAGAACAATGCAGGCCAACTTGAAGAATTTCAGATGAAAAGAATTATCACCAGAGGTCTCAAAACCTATCCTTGGAGGAAAGTCTGGGAGAAGCAGAGTTGTTTAGTCTAAAAATAAAGATGTCTGAAGGGAGATGCGATAACAATCTTCGGACACAGAAAAGGGCTGCTAGAAAAAGAAAGGAAATGAACCCTTTTCCAGGTTGGCTAAGGGTAATGTGCAGAAATAGGCTGAAACGGCAGCAAGGGAGATTGAGGTTAAGACTCGAGGAAGCACTTTCTGACAGTAAGCATAGCTAAGTTGTGGAAGAGTTGGCCTGCAGAGATCTTGTGATCATAATTATTTAGGCCTTTTAAGAACAGCTGTATAGACACTTGTCTGAAATATATTGCTTGTACCTGCACTGTCTTGGTGCAGATGGATGGACTGGCTGACCTCTACAGCATTCTTTTCTTTCAACTACTGTAACTATAAAAAATAAGTGTGATTGGAATACTAACACATTTGTTTCTGACAGAGCAGCTCTCTTTTTGAAAATGTAGGAGTGCTTACTAGACCAGTACTTGCTGTCTTCACAGCACCACCTCTGAGCTTTGGTACATGGACCAAGGCTCATGCAGAGGGGAGGGCATCAGAACTCACAGGCAGACCTGAATACGGTTTTCAAAAATGATTGGCTTCTGTTCTGGAATAAAAAGGAGATAAGCTCAATCTCTCTTTCTCCCCAGGGAACAGGTTTCCAGTGTTTGGCCATCCCCATCCAGCCCAGAACCAGAGGCAGGGAGACCACAGAAGGAATGAGAGCTGCCCTCTGTGCCACACTGCCCAAGAAACATTTTCATCTTTTGGTTTAGCACAGCAGATTTAAAAACAAGACTTTCTCTGTCAGTAAATGTGCAAGCAGGAAGATCTAGTCCATTTTCTGCTAGGTATTTACCCAGATGTCTTTAAAAGCTCTGCATACATTTTGGACCAGTAGGTTTTTTTTTCTTGTGGGAGTGCAGTAAAACACCAGCTGCTGTTAATGTACCTTGGTGAATAATCACACTCAGCTAATTTTCAGCTATGAATGATTAAGCACTTCATACAGTATGTGAACATAAAGAGCCATTTCCTCACTTAAAATATATTTGATTTGAGAACCCAGTGGAGTGAACCCACCCCATGCCAGTATAAGGGCAAGTTGAGGAATTAGGCAATTAGTCTTATGCATCCATGATCTTGTGTGACACACAAATTCTGCAGGAAAGCTGCGACACCCCCTGCCCAAACCGATATTCCTTCAATTACTGCTATTCAAGATCAGACTGCACTCATGCTTTTACTCCTGGGTTGCCATGCACGTATTACACTTTACAGCTTCCAGAAGAATAGCTCTAGAAAATCTGAGCACATTTTACAAAGAAAAAACAGTCAGAGTTTGACAGGTAACAATTTTTTTAAGCCTTACTGGTTACTAGTGATTACTTCTGCAAACTGTTCTCTGGAAGTCAGTTTGACCAAAAGAAAAAAAGCATTAATTGATCTGACACAAAAATTGCCAATTCATACTGTTAGCCTATATGAAAACAACTTCTGTTGCTTTAGCACAGACCTGGGTTTGGGTTTTCAGCCTCAAGTTAACACTCAAGCACACTCTTACAAAGCTTTGATATCAAAAGGACATTTACCATTCTCCCGAAGCTGGAAAAGTCAAATGCCCCTATTGTCTAGAGAGAGCTCAGCTCCCTACTCCTTCATTTGCTCGTTTCCTGTGTGTATACATGTTGCTAAACAGGAGTGAGGATTGTGGGGTTGGCCACTAAAAATGTGCTCCCATCAAGTGTGATTTTGTATTGCTCTTCACTACAAAAAATTAAGAAAGATGCTGTATTGTTTTCCTGCCATAGGAATTTTGGAGGTCACACCCACTTGAATAGCTCGTGTAGTTATGCACAGTAGGTGGTCACCCTTTCATGAGTGCTATCCTCCGTTCCCAAGAAACTCCTTTGTATGACCCATGCAACACAGCTACAAGAAGCACGGGCTGTCAGGAAATAGCTGTTCTGATTCTGCACCACCAAATGGAGATCTGTATATATGGTAATAACAATTTACTTTTTATAGAATAATAATAGGCTTGGGTAATTCCTGTGCCAACAGATCAGCGGCTACTGTTTCCACTCAGAGGTTATGAAAGATTCTGCCCTCACCCCTTTCCAATGTCCTCTTGTTCCGGAACAGCTGAGCGTTATTTTTAAGCCATAAAATTGTAGCAGAGTGGCCAGGCAGCTATTATTAACAATCATACAGAATTCTGTATAATGTGTCTCAGTCCACTTTATATTCCACCACTTAGACAGCACAGAAAGTGCAGACTGAGATAATTTACAGTCAAGTGACATTTTGCATGTATAAAAAATACATCTATTTGAATGAGATGGGTTCAAATCTGGGGTCTCTGTTCAAAGAAAACTTAAATATAAGTCAATGAGAACAATGCCTGAAAACAGGGCCTGCCTGGCTGCTTTCAGAGCATAAGATCAAGTTTATTCTTTCAAAAATTCCTTAGTGTGCAGGATTCAGGAACAGCTCTTTCATCTTCAGATTCTCCATTTCCCTGATGATCCACCTGCTGTTACTATTCCAGCTGCCCTTTTCCTAAATATAATGAGTTTTTTCTGTCCTTTTCTAGCTGATTCTCACCTGCTTTCTGTTCACTTCCACCTTCTCCTGATAATGGTATCCTCCTCTCCCTGCCCATCATTTTTTATGACACAGGAATTGAGAGCAGGTAAGGAGAGAAAATTGTGATGGCAGCTTAAGGGATAAATTGGCCAAGAGAAGAATTTAGGTCCTTTCGGGATGAGCTGCAGCAACTCTTATTCGGACTTCACGGCATTTTTTTCTTTTTTCCTTTTCATATTTGTGAGAAGGAAACTAGAATTGAATCTTTTGCTCCCTTCTTTCAGGTCCAACAGGAAATTAGCCAAACAGCTAACTGCCCCCTCTGCAACCCCTTCCCAGCACAATGTATGAATGTCTCCGATTGCTACAGTTTGTTAATTGCCACACAGAATTTACCGCATTAATGCAACTTTGATGCCAAGAATAGTTTAAACAAAGTTAAATGAGTAAAGCATGCCTAGTAGTTTCCATTGTTCAGCCCCATAGAGAGGCAGTGAGTTGTATAATTGGGCATTCTGACACTTCCAACTCATTTGTTTCATTACACCGTGTTGCTTGCACTCAAATAAACGTCCGCAAAAATTGTGAACAAACACATCTAAGAATTCTTCATGGGGAAAAAGCTGTGTTTTACTTGTATTCAGATTGATTAGGCACCAGGAGCTTGTAGGAATAGGGGTTATTTTGCTTCAGGGATGAGGGGATTTTTAACTCCCAAACGCAAGTCACGCAAGAGCAACACAAGCCATTGAAATCAAAGCTCTGAGTATCAAGCAATGGGTACCATATTGAAAGCAGATTCTTCTAAGAACCTGAATTTATCCTGACATCATATCCCATTACTATTATATAGGTGCCTTTCACTCAACAGGGACACATAGCACTTTACTGTCAGATTCCCAGAGGCAGATTATTGCATTTTCTGGACTTCCACCACTCCCCTGAGTACCAAGAGGAAAGACTGTACTGAGAGGCATTCATCCCCTCCCATATAAAATACTCTTCAATAGATATAATTCACCATTGGCCTTTTCTAGCTGTTTCTTTCCTGCCCTAACTTCCACAAATTTTTCCCAGCAGAGAACTGTTCTGACAGCAAGAGTTACAGAATTGTCAAGTTAGGCACCACTCATTGTGGTGGTCTAACATGACACTGGAACCCAACTCTCAGTGTCTTCGTGCTGGCATTACAGAACGTGCCAAAACAGATCAAGTCCATTTGTACATCTAGTTCAGTAACCTGCCTCCAGCAGTACCTTCGTGCTTCTGGGGGAGACAAACCTTTTGTACTGTGTATAATGAGAGGAGAATTTCCCTTCTCTAGCAAGTCTTGCAGCAATTTGTGGATACCCTGATGGATGAGAATTGAGTAGCAAGACTTAAAAGGTCAGAGGAACGCACAAACCTCATACGCGATACAAAGGACAGGAAGCATATAGTGAAATTTTCATCTTTGCTGATGTAATACGTGACATATTGCAACAGCAGGTAGAATTCTAATGCAACCTTCACCATTAAAAATCCCAGTGCAGCTGTGTTATTCTTTTAAGCCAATATTTTCAGCCTCATCCAGTTAGATGGTTGGTTTTATGAAGGCTACTGAATCTCACTTTTTTTTGCTTAAATAAATTCACAAATCTTCACCTTCCTGAGATGTGTCAATCAGCTGGTTGACCAGACACCACTAATATAGCTGGTTTAAGTTTCTAGCCCTCAGGGTTTTAAAGAATCATGTAAAATCGTGAACCTAAAGGTCTGAAACCCATACGGTAAAAAAGATCAGAAAAGTTTATGCTTTACAGTTTCTAGGAGTTTTGAATCAATCTCAACTCTTGGGAGCAGGAAGTGTTTTCCTGAATATGAACATAAGCAAAATGTTGAGCAAGGAAATGAGGAAGTGGGCAGACAACATGCCATATCACTTACAAATTTTGCACAATATAAATATTTTTATACTGCTGCAGATGCATGGCACAAGATTTTTGTGATGAGTGCAAAAAGGAATGGAGGGACCAAATACTTTCTCACTTAGGACTCAAAATAATTCTTGCTTCCTGGGTCTCTTATTTCATATACATAGGCATATGCACATGAACACACTCTAAATACCATTTACAGTAATTTCTTAGTACTACTTTAACATTTTAGAATTGGGATGTTAAGCACCAGGTGTTGGAAAGATTTCCACAAAGTCATGCCAGTGCAGTCAGTGGAATTATGCCAGCAATATTACATTTACAGAATCAGGCCCTAGGGTCGTAACAGTTGCTCTCTCATAGCAAGCGATGAGCAGAATCCCTGGGAATACTGTAAAAGTGGCAGATAATTACATATTTTTACACTTTCATTTAATAATTCTTTTATCTGTTTCATTCTTGCACCCACCTTCCCATATTTCCCAACTCTTACAAATATTCCACTGACATACTTAAAATGATTTAGTTTCTCATTTTGCAGCACCTGTATGAATCATCATTTCCCCAAGGAGGGAAGGAACAGCTACCACTAACATAGGACAATGCAGAGCTCTTAGAAACCTCAATACATAATTCACACATGTTCTCATCATTTTTCTTTTTGCCTATAGCTGCATCCTTTTTATTTCCCCCCCTGGCCAGGAAAAGTCCATAACTGCAGCACAATGAAGCCCCACAGCCTGGTAACAGGACCCATTGTTTATTTATATGCAGAAAGAGGGTGCACATCAGATGACATTTTACTGTTTAATTCAAGTCCGCACTGCAGAATTTTCTAATATCTCCTGTGCTTTAGGTTAAGTTAAATACACTGAATACTATCCTAAGTGTGTCACTGGGACAACTGAGTTAGAAAATGGATTTTCATTTGGACCCGGGATCATTAGAATAGAGCCATCCCTTCATTTAGAGACAAATCTAAGGCGGATAACACAACCTTGAAGAAGTCTAGAAAAAAATATGACATGATTATGATTTGAACTCAGGACAGGGAACCAGACTCGCAATGCTCTAACCATTGTTTCAGCTCAGGACTCATTCTGGTGTTTTTTTTGAAGAGCCACTACTCAGGAAGAGGAAATCAATTTAAGTTTTGTATGTATGCATAATACAGACCAAGGCTTTAAAAAAAAAAAAAAAACAAAAAAAGCCTCACTCCAGTCAATAGTGACTTGAAAGCATTTCAGAAATATCTGGTAAATTTGCGTTCTCGCCTGCCACTCCCCACCAATTTTTCCTACGTTCTGGAACCTTAAAGTTCTCATCGGTGGGAAGTTTTTCCTCATCTGAATCTCACACAGTAGTTGTAAATACAGAAAGTGTTAGAGCAAGGTTCTTCAATATTTTGAACTCAACATCAGTAAAAAATATTTGAAATTATTTTGATCCTGGTATCTGAGTGAACTTAATCCTAAATTGACTAAATCAAAAAATTTGTGTTAAAGCGACTAGAAGTTTGGGGTACACTGTTGACAATGTCTTGACAAATGTCCTTTCCAAAGATAACGATATTTTCTTAAAACGGAAACTTCTTAAAACATCTTACATTGACACTCAAAGCTCCTCTGTTAGATTTCTGAACTTCTAAATCAGGCAATACAATGTGTAACCATGTTAGAAAAAAAATAAACAAACTGAGAGTAAAGAAATAATGACCTGAAGAGAAGAAACATATTTGGAAAGGGTAGAAAAGCGGAGAGGAGAAGTAGGTACGGTGGGAAATATGGATAATAAATCACAGCCCTGCTCAACCAGCAAAGATCAGTACATTCCAGCTGAATAAATAGTCAAGCTAAAAGATGCATATGATTGCAATGGCATTCTGAGCACCAGAAAGTTTAGTGAAATTAAAAAAAATTGGCCAAAATCAGAATTTACTTTTTTTTTTAAAATGTGTGATGCAGTTCCCATCAATGACAGTAAAAGCTTTGCCAGTAAAACCAAATAAGGGCTCAGACACTGCTTTCACTAATTCTCAGTTCCCAGTACTGGAGCATGAAGTCTCTGTAGTGACTAAGCAAGCTTGGAGCCAGGCACAGAGCCTTTGGCCTGGGTTGTGGACTGCATTCCAACCCCGGTATGTGGACTGGAAGGCAAAGAAAAAGAGATGAAGAGACACTCACTGTGACCAAGCAATATTACACTGGCACATGAATTTCACAACACTCACCCAGAGGTGTGTACACACCGCTACAGACATGTGCATATGTATGTGCTATTCAATTAGAAGCAGATTAACATCAGCTAAATAGAAGTAAACACACAGATCTCAAAGAACCACCTCACAAGGTACTAAGTGCTAGCCTGCCTGTAGCATCAGTTTAAGGATAAATATATAATAAAAATCATCACAAAAGGACATATGGTACGTTTTTGTATACATATTATTCACTCATTTTTTATTGTATTTGACTTGACGCTGACAATATATCTTACTCATTAGGGGAGCTTATATTTCAGTCTCAGCTGTATGTTAAAAATCTCCCACTGTTATGTGGCATGAATAAAAAACAAATAGGCAAAAGCACACTCGCATGGAAAGACTTAATATTTCTCAAAATGTTCAGAAATTATTCTTCCCATTTAAAATCCAAAGTCAAAAGGGGAAAATACAATTGTTACCCTTGATTTTTCCCTGGTGTTTCATTTATTACATCAAGAGTTCCTTGATTGGATTCAAATGCAAAGTTGCTCCCATGGCTTCAAAGTCACAGTAAATTGAAAAATGCGCTTCAACAACATTGATACTGAAATAATATCCTAGAATACTGTCTTAATGGCTTTACTCTTATTAAACAAAAACATAACAAAACTTTGGGGGTCCTTTTAAATGAAATAGCAGAATGATAATGAAAAGCAACAAAATGAATCATGTACTAAAGAAAGTCTCCCCTCTTTAAAACCCCTCTGGAAATACTTGCAAGTTTTAGCTTTCCTGTGACTCTGAAGCAGTCTGTATGATTCACAGGCATGGATATCCACACACAGCATCCAAACCAGCACGCCGATACTAAAGAGAAAGCTCTCACTGTGGGCAGTTCTTTGAGCAAACAGCGGAGCGTAAAACCAGACCAGAGCTGCAGAATCCCAGGAAGAACCGTGTCTCAGGCGGAGCATTTAGACAACTCTCTCCGCATGTATCCATCTGCGGAAAAACAGGCTGAAAAGGAGGTCCACGAGCTGCTGTCCACGCAATAGCTCCCAAAAAGCACTCAAAAATCATGTAAATAATCTACACACACAGTTAGGCTGTTACAGCACTACTAGTACCTACTCTCTATTTTAAGTTAGGCTCTGGAATTTTTCAACAGCTGCCATTTCATGTCATTTCTATAAGATCAGAGATTAAATATTTCAGGGGAGGTGAGGAAACAGCCCAAAAGCTGCTGCCCTTTGTAAAGAATATCAGATGATAGCACTGCTCTGATTCCAGTCTTTTGGGATTCCATATAACTCAAAAGCACATTATTTTCAACCCTTCCTCTCTCTTGGCAGAAAAACAGTGCAAGGAAAGAACAATGACACCTCTACCGCTGGCAAAGCTTGTATTACTTTCCCATGAGTTCACCTCTTGCCCTGCTCCCAGGTCAGCTTCTGTCTGGAATGGTTTTCTTCAGGCGGAAGTCAAGGTTTGGCATTTTCTCTTGGACTGGCCCAATCCAGTCAAAAGCAGTGTGTTCGTAAAAAGTAAATGGGGGAAAATGCTCTATTTTCCTCAACCAGTTCCCATCTCTGGGCAAGTAATCAAAGAGTACAGGAGGAGATTCAGCTGGAGCAGCAACATCACCCTGATCAGCTGCAAATGAGCATGCCATTCCCGTAAGGACAGGGGATAAGGATGGCAAACAGCCACAAACATACCAAACTGAGATTGTGTCACTGAAGTGAATCAGCTGGACAAACCTTTACAGCCACACGAACACATCAGGACAATGAAGAGGCTCATGGCTCATCCGTAACCCACTAGCTGTCAGGATGTCAGTCAGAGAGACTGTGCCACACAGGGACAGATGCATAGGACAGTGTGACATTTCCTAAACTATACCAGGAGTTCAGGCAGAAGGAGATTTTCTACAAAAAGCATGTACTGCTCAGAAGAAAATCAGCCAGAATGGCTATTTCACCAAAATTCCTCGCTCAATAAGGAATTAATATTCTCTGACTCCTTACTTTTGTTATATAAAGTATTTCTAAGTGTTCTCCAAGGCTAAGGACATGAAGCGGGTAAAGTTAAACTACATCTAAGCTCTGAACTTAAACTGTGATATTTCTACATCATATAACTCTTGGAATGGTGGCATTTTACAGAAGGTTTATCACAGCCCTACCTGTGATTAAATGGGTTTTCCAGTTTTCATTTTTGGCCCTCCAGGATAACAGTCCGAGACTATAACAATTGAGATATTTCAACCTAACAATACTGTGAGACAGCCTTGCTCTTTAGTTTTCATCCAGAGAAATAATACTTTTAAGAGTGACAGAGAATATTCTCCAGAGGGAGAATGCCAGGGTTAACAGACACCAGGTTTAGGAGTCACCCAGGTGGCCCAGCATAAAAGGATGTTGCAATCTCTGGCACTGAGATGCATGAGGAGGCTGCATCTCCAAGCCAGATATGACTTTCATTACATTTATGAATTATGCCTGACATTTAATATTTGAATGTAATATTTTTTGTTTTAATAAAGAATCACTGGATCATCAGAATAATGGATAGCACTGGTGCAAATATAATGAAAATGCCAAGCTTTAAATAGCTTGTTTAATTATTAAAAATGTTACCGGAAAAAACTAACTTTGCATTGCTGTCAAGATCAAATGAACATGAATTTCAATCAAAAGAGAGGCTATTGTACAATATATTAAAACATGAGGTTCTGCCTACAGTAATTATTGTGCACAACGCACAAAGGGGAAAAAAGGCAACACTATCAATCACAGTCTGTCTACATTCACTCAATGAGGCTCTCCCCTGCTTTGTTGCACAGTTTTTCCTTTGTTAGCCATATTATACAATACATGGGGCTTTCAAGAGCTTGGCATTGGTTGTGCATTAAGGAAGGCTCTTGAGATCTTTCTTGAAAGGAATTCAATATATTTTCTTGTTTGAGAAAATTGCTATAAACTATACAGCATCTTCTTTTTATTTATTTATTGTTTTTTGTTGCTAAATCATCAGTCATCTGCTACTTACCACATTATCTTTTCTATATGATCATGGCAACATGCTACACAGAATGCAACCTACTAATGTGTTCATTCCCATTACAGTGACAGTACAAGCAGCTCTCATTCAGGCTGCTTAAGAAATTGTTTCTCCATCCAAGGAGAAGATTTCCATTTTGCACCACTGGCTTGCTGACTAAGTAGATGCTCTGAATTTTCATGCTAAGCAACTGCTGGGAAATAATACACGCTATCTTGCAAGAATACCACCACAGCATCTGTGCATACCAAAAAACTTAAACTGCATAAGCACATCAAATCCAGTGGCTCCACTATTTTAATTCGGCTTTTGAAGAAGTAAGAGAGATAACGCTATGCACGTATGAGAATTTAGCTGTGTGTTGTTCTTGTCCATTTTTTCCTGCTTTTACCTACCAAAATTTTGCTAGTAGGCAACTTCTGTGTCAACCAAGATGTGCATCCTTGGCAGGATTCCACTGACTCCTCTAAAATATTTCCCCTATTGGTTTTGAAATTCAAGTTCCTTTCCCTAATTTTTTTTTTTTATTCTGCATTGTTTTCAAAATGGCCTTAATAAAATTGTCTAAGAAGTTGGGTTAACTTCTTGTTTTTTCTGGGTTTGCTGAAAGTTTTATTACATTATGGCAAAAGTTCTTGTGCTGTATTGCTCATTTGGATATCACTCAAGTACAACATTTTAAAAGGTGAGGTTCAACCTTTACAAAGTTACAGCTTTATGGTGACCTAAGTATAAATTCAGAACTGTACATAATGCAAAACCAGAACATACTAAAATGAAGATATATATTTTCCTCCAACTATCTATAACACAACCTGTTTTCCTTACACCTCACCACATCTGTGGATCTAGTAGTAAAAGATCTCCTTCCAGGGTGGGCTTTCTATTAGGAAAAGCACCTATGGAACCAGGTTATGCTGAAGCTGGTGGGAATTTTGTCCTCAGGCTTCCTACCAAAGTTAGGGCAGACGTGAAAGCTCTAACAGAAGTGTTGAAAGAGTAGGGCTTGTTGCTTTGCTGCTCATTTTGCTGAACACAGAGGCATTCATTTATTTACCCATGTCTGTGAAAATCTTTACATTCTCTAAACTGAAGATTCACAGGCATCCTTCAAATTAAACAGCAGAAACAAAATGTCCTCCTGCACACTCTTGAGGGAACGGTCAAATTCTGTAACCAGGTCTTTATCTCAAGAGAGCTATAAAGCCATAATAAAACTCGTTTTCTTGCTGTTGTCCTCTCATGAATATTGGAGATGTCCTGCACTTAGCCATAAATGCCCCCAGCATTACAAACCACTAAGCACTTGTTCAGCAAAACACTTTAAACCCACACAACCTGAAGTATATATCTAACCCTGTGTAGATTATTTCCAAGTTAATTTTCAGAGTGCAGGAGAAACCTGTATGATTGTGCCCTATTCCAATGTTACAGACAAAGAGAACCAAAACGAGGTAAGGACAATGATCTTTATATCAGTTCAGTGGATAAAGCCTGTAAGATGAAACCACAGCTGCAGGCTGGATATAATTTTTTTTCCTAACTCATGGAACAGAGTTCATCCCCTCCAATTTCTAATGATTTTCCTGGGAAGAGAGTAACTATTCCTTCCTATCATGCTATCATCATGCTACCTTATCTAAGTAGCCATGAAAATTACAGCCAAAATATATAAAATGGATTAAAGAATCCATGAAATGGATTTAATGAAAAGCTTGGCGTTGAAAGACTTGCACAAAAGCAAGTCTTCCTGATATTCATATCCCATGACCACCACCCAGAGCTAGAGAGAACAACTGACTTGGCAGAACCCTCACAGAATTAAGAGGCAGATTTTACAGCACAGCATCCCATTTGTGCAGCTTAACTACCTCCACCCCACAAATGGTTTATCAGTGGCTAGTGACTGACTTAATAAGCTCAGCCTTACGACTGCATGGACTGGCACTTTTCAAATACCAGCACTGACACTGTACCTGCTCAGTTCTGAGCATTATTTTCCATCATTAGTTACAGTTGTGTTAGGAGTAACAGCATAAGAGATACAGAAAAGTAAATGCAGTGCTGCTTCAGCTTTGTGCAAGTCAAGGGGAAGGAATACATTCAAAACAGGCTGGGAAAGCGCCAGGCAGTAAATTAAAAATTACTGAATAAATTCCCCCCACCCCTCCATCCCATAGCTTTTGGGGACACAACTTCAAAGGATCAAACAAGTGCAAGTGAAACGCACAAACCTGGCCAAGGCATCTACCGAAGCAGGAGGGTCTCTCTGCTCTAGTTACAACCTCTCGTAAATCTGTTCTGCGCATTTTTTTAAACATTGGTTCCAAGCTTCACAATCTTAATGCAAACATTTTAACCGATAATAGCATGGAGACATTGTTCGAGGAAAGTCACATCTTGTAGCTACTTTAAGACTGCCTGTGTTGTCTCGAGGGAATTAGTTGAGAGGACAGGGACAGAACACTGAATCTATTAAGCATGTTGGGCTAAAAGCAGTAATTGGCTTCACTCAATATTCTGCAGATCTTGTTGCATTATGCTGTATTAACTTTTCATGGCCTCATGCAGTGTACATTTTTTGACTTTGCTTTCCCCTTGTCCCCATGAGAGCAGTCTGTCTATTCGCTCATCTTTGTTTACATTCTTTCAATAAATTACATGGATAACTCTCTATTTTGCCAATTCTTCACTAGTGGCATTTTTAGATTTGCATTTACATAAGACATTCTAAGTTTATGAATTGAATTGGAGGCCATAAAGTTAAAACTAACAAGGCTATAAAAATGAATTTGCTTTAATACTGCAAACATGCTCACAGCAAAACATTAGTTGGCAGCAAGCTTTTGCTCATTTTCTCCTGCTTCCCCTTCTCATACTGCACTTGCCTCAAGCCACGGAGGAGAAGGCACCTCACCCAAGCCCTTCATTAGCAGAATCCATCATAGCATATACAGAAGCATCTCCATTTATAAATTCAGTTCTGAGGCATTCAACAAGCCCACCCACAGCCAACCACAGAAGATTCTGACCCAGCAGCATGACTACAGCATCAGAGTTTGGGGGTAAAGGAGCACTCATTATGTGGAATACAACCAGAAATGCATTGAGATGCTGCTCAGAAATTGTCCAGTAACATCTCTACAACCGGTCAGAAGAGAAAGAGACTTATAAATGTATTCTGGGGAACAAAAACAAAAAATAAATCAAGGTTCTACAATCTGAGAAAGAAAGCGAAACCTTTCCCCAAGAGCTGCTAACACCCATACCACAACAAAGGAAATGAGAAATAGATGGGGCTGCCAGTCTGCTCCATTATTTAATCTTTACAGGATCTCTGGAAGGGTAGGTGCCAGTCAGTAACTGTATTTTCACATAAATGGTGCAGACATCAGTTTAACCTTTTAGACAAGAACAGACTTCTGCTCAAGAGCAAGCCTTGTGCTAAACCACCCAAAAAACCAGAAAGGTGAGATGCTGCTGAGCTCCATTTAACTCACATTACCTGCACCACAGCTGCACAATATGGTCCCAGGGAAGAACGAGAGGCAAAGCAAAGGGTTTGCTTGCTCTTAAAGCAGAGCACTTGCATACAAAGATCAAAGTCTATGCTAGCTGAGAAAGTTCAGATGCTTACAAACCCAAGGCTTTTAAGATTCTGGGACTGTCAAGGTATATTTGAAACTGCAATGCATATAGTTAATGCTATACAATACAGTGTATTATGAAATAATAGATTAAAACACCACCTCAAAACATTTTAGCTAGACATTAAAACCTTTCTAAAATTCTAGTGTCACCTAAGACACCAAATCCATGATCACCAGAAATTCAGTGGAATTTAATCATGCATGAAGGAAGAAATTTTGTGAAAATAATCTGACCAAAGAAACAATGTCTAATGGTGGATCTGGTGATCCGATACTCAGGAAGACTACCTAACAACTTCAGGTCACTGATGTGAAAGCAGTTTCTACCTTAAACAACCAAATCTAATTTGAGTGTTTAATATACGAGTTATTAATTACAATTAGAAACACTTGTCATATTCCAGACAGAAGATTAAGATTATTTCCTTGACTGACATGGTACATTATCCTGATATTATCTAAACCTGCAGCATAAAACAAATAACAGCAAGAAAAGATCATTCCCAAGAACACAACAACAAAAAAACATGTTAGACTTAGCTGAAAGGATATTTTTAGCAAAAATAAAGGTAATGGATTAGCTTTCTCCTGTGATTTGCATTTAATTTTTGGCTTGCTAATGAGTAAAACTTTCAGATTATACAAGACTTTTGTAACCCAATTCGGGGGAAAAGTCCAACTATTTAAGGCAGAGAGCAAGAGTAGTTAGAATTGTTGATAAATCCAGTATTTTTCAAAAGTAACATTTCCACAGGAAAGCTCTTCTGTGTTAAAAACCAGTTTCATTCAGGAAAAATAATATAAAAACATTTCCGTAAAGCCAAACAACTTTGGCCACTTTAGAACACAATTTGTAGCTTTGTGTTCTCTTACAAGAAGCAAAAAACAGACAATCAAAATGAAATGGTTTCCTTTCTTCTGAAGGGGGAGAAAAAGAAGTAGATCCTTCATATGTAATTTTGAAGGTTTGTTCTTAGTCTGCCTGAAAGAGGACTTTTTAATTTGTCCCAAAGTTTTGTATCAAACGGAAGAACCCATCTCCCGCGTTTTCACAACCTCTCCTGGTGCCAGAAGGTACAGGTGTGCACACGCACAATCATGGGAGTCATCATCAGAAACAACAGCTCGGTACTTGACAATGGTTTTTCAAAAGAAACAGAAAGATTATGGTGGGTTATGGGGTGATTTAAGATTTGCACTATTGTTGAAAGACCTCACCAGAAAAAACAGAGGAGGCTTAAAAGGCAAGCAGTCTTCTCTAGGTACTTTTGGGGGCGGAATCAAGAACTCTGATATCAATGGGAAAAGTTATGGAGATATAGTTCCACTACAGGGCCAGCTTCTGGTGGGGCCAAAATCAGGCTTTAGGGAACAAACACTGGATGGTCACGGGAAGAAAAGAACCATGAACTCCAATGAAGAGACCAAGGGAATGGCTTCTTTAAGTGGACTTGAGGAGCACTGCAGTGCTCTCTGGCCCCATCTTGTGTGGAGCCAGGGCAGCAGACATAAAAAACAGGATTCACAGATGCTGCAAGAGGTCCCAGTGATCTGGACCAACCACTGGGGTCCTGGCAGGCACGGGTAGGATTCTTGGCCCTAACGTGAATCAGGCCAGAGGCATATGGTCACTCTCAGAAGCCCCTGAGATGGCTCCAAGTTGAGGAAGAAGAGCAATTGGGCATGTTTTGGAAAACATGATCAGCAGGCAGTGAGATAAGAATGCAGGTCTTGCTCACGTGGTCATGGAACAGCTGATCATCAGTTCTGAGGTCAGGAAGGAATTTTTCCGTGGGGCAGATTGGCCTTGGTTCCAACGAGGAGTTTTGCCTTACTCTGCAGCACTGAGCATGGCAGCTTGTCAGGGCTTCTTTGGGCCATTTTGGCTAGGTTACTGCCTGCTGCTCCTATACCATGAAGATGACAAAGATAGCCGCTCGTGCTCCGCTCTGCAGCTGGAGAGAAGGAGGCTTTTTCCCCCCAGGGCCATTTGACAACAACCCCCAGGGTATTTTTCCTTCCTCTGCAGCAGCACTGAACACAACCCCTTGCGAGGGCTTTAGGCCATTTTGGCTAGGTACTTGCTATTCATGCTCCACAAAGGTAGCCCTTGTGCCCCTTATCCAGTGGAAGGGAGATTTCTCTGATCCCAGGGATTACTTCTTGTCCTCTGTAGCATTGAGCACAGCCCCTTGCCAGGATTCCTCCGGTTCATTTTGGCAATGTTGTTTTCTGCTGCTCTTGCACATCCAAGGTGTCACTCGTACTCTGGCTCTCTTTCCAGCTGCAGGTTTGTAGCAGGAGTGAACCCTGCTCCTCCCTTGGCTGCATTTCCCCACAGATTGTTTGTGCAAAACATCTTGTGCTTGGAAGGGTTCCAGGCTGGCTGCCCCATCAAGAACTGGCCCTTTTCGCTCTCCCTGCCTTCAACACAGGCGTAGGGAAAGTGCAAGAGTGCTTTACAACCATCAGTGGCCAAGCAGCACGGTGAATAAAGTTTTTGAAGGCTAAAGTATGATTTTACTGACACATCATGTTTTTGATAATATCTCATAGTACCACACACCTTCTTTTGTGTGGGCTCATTCTCCACATCCTCACTCTTCAGGAATCCTTGGCCTGTCCTGATGCTACTTTCCGTAGTTTTGTCACTTACCTCTGCCAGACTGCAAAGAACACTTGTCCAAGCTAAGCTGAAGAATATGCTGGCCCGCTACTGGCTACACATGTGCATTCTGTTAATTTG
This sequence comes from Pseudotriccus pelzelni, assembly GCA_035584735.1. Taxonomy (NCBI): domain Eukaryota; kingdom Metazoa; phylum Chordata; class Aves; order Passeriformes; family Tyrannidae; genus Pseudotriccus; species Pseudotriccus pelzelni. The sequence goes on along the minus strand of JAWMRA010000078.1, from coordinate 39,356,556 downwards.
TGAGCATCAACTCCGAAACACATTGAGAAAGACAATAAAATCCTGTTGCCACTTGCAACCTTTGTGATATGCATCCTTGAAAGTGGTTTTGGAGCTGAAAAATCCCTGGCATTTCAGACAAAGAGTAGCCTCATCATTATTTGACTTATGAGAAACACGGGGAATGGAGTAGGATATTATATCATGTGATGCCTGAAATTGTGCATGACAACTGTGCCCTAGGCCTGAGGGGTCCATCCAGGAGAGCAGTTCCCTGTAGTGCAAGTTCCTGCTCCATCCAGGACACAGGACCAGAGATGTGCACACCTACAACACAGCTCAGGCAGGGACTGAAGGCCCCAGGCTGAGCTGAGACATTTGCCATGAGCCATCCCATGGAATTGCAGCTAAACTGGACAAACACGGAAGGCTTACAAACCCCACACTTCACACATGCTTTTTCACAAAGTTATTCACATGGTCACGTCACCTAAAAGGGAATCCACATCTCTCACCCCCATCAGAAGGTACATGCCTTTTTCCCCACCACAAAGTGACAGAGACTATTCTAAGCATGGGACATGATTACCCATTCAGTGCCTTCTGCTAGTGCAGGGCTGAGAAGGAATGTCAAAGATTTCCTCTGCAGGCACTGCTAGAAAAAGGAAAAGGGTAAGAAGAAAAGAATAGAACAATTCATCTGGAAGGGAGCTACAGTAATTACCTACTCCAACTGCCTGACAACTCTGGGGCTTACCACTACTTAGAGTGTGGTATTAATGGCATTGTCCAAACGCCTCCGGAACACTGACAGGCATAGGGCATCAACCTGTTGCAGGATTCGACCACCCTCTTGGTAAAAAAAAAAAAGTTTCCTCATGTCAAGTCCAAACCTCCCCTGACAGATGAAGCTTTGAGTCATTCCCACACATCCTGGCATTGGCTCCCAGAGAGAAGAGATCAGCCAGCATTCCCTTCTCCATTTCTTCTCAGGAAGCTATTGAGACCCACAAGGTGGCTTCTTAAACTGCTTACCTCCAGACAAGACAAATTCAGTGTCTTAAACCACTCCTCAGAAGACATTCCTTCTAGCCCCTGCACCAGCATTGTTGCCCTTCTCTGGAGTTGTTCAAATACTTTAACATCCTTTTTAAATTGTGGGGCAAAATTTATGGGATTATATTCCTATACTGTGATCCCTCACAGTACAAGGCAGCAATTAATACAGTTATAACTAATTGTTTCAGGATGTGCTATATCAGCACTGCACAGCCCTTTGAGAGAAAAAAAAAACCATAGTCTTAAAATGTAGTGACTATCAGTTTGTTTTCAAACATAACTCCACACTTAGCCCTTAGCTCATAAATCCCATGTCATTTGAACTCCTTGCTACTTCAAGACTGCCTTTTTCCTAATAGCTCTCTGGACAGGGGGGCACTCATGGGAAGTGAATTCATCTCTAGAGCCATTCTGGCTGCTGGTCTGTCAACTCTGTGTTTGGACACACTGAACTTGCATAAAAATATTATGGTTCTTTAACAGAACAGACATAGTCTGGCAGCTTTATGCACTCATTGCAGCAGTTCTGCAAAGTAATTATTATGTGTGAGCCAAAAGATTGCTTTTCATAACTTCTTTAATTAATTAAAAAAAGTTTTATCTGAATAACATCACACTGACATTCTCAGGTGGTTTCACAGGGGTATATAAAAAACAAAATCTTCAGTTCTGCTTTGCAGATGTCTTACAGGTGTAAATAATTTTCTTCAGACAGTAAAAAGCACAAGATACCAAACCCCATCAGCTACACTAAGCAGAATCACAACCAAAGTGGGATTTTCTGAACCACCACCAAAGTAGATGGCCAAAAGCCTTCTGGGGCCAGGGGGAGGAAGGTCTTGCTGAGTCTTTGTGCCATTTCGATCCAATGCATATCTCTGCAAGGCTCTTCAGAGCTTCTCACAGCAGTCATACAACTGAGGGCTTTCCCTCATCCTTCTGATCCTCCAACACCCTTAAAGACTCTTCCTAAAGGACTGAATCATCTGTAAAATAATCTAAACACACTGGTACTAAATAGGAAAACAAAATGCCATTCATCCATCTGTTCTATGATCAACATTTTTCATATACATATTTATGCAACAACTAGCACTTTCACAGCTGAAAAGCTTTAAAGCTACAGTGGAATGCTATTCCCTAGGTGGCACAGGCTTTTGTAACTTTTGAGTTACACTTCAGTATTCACATAGAAGACAACTGGTGCTGGAGTCTCACTTTGTCCCACCTTCTGGTGTGGCAGTATCAGTTTCATATGCTCATCTACTCGGACTCTAAGTCTGCTGTCCATGAAAGATGTAATCCATGTGCTCCAGAGTCACACTGTGAATCAAGATAGTGCCTTGCAAGCAGGCAGATTTAGCAGACTTGCCTCAGAGCTGCCCTGTTGCTCTGAACAAAAATGCTAACGTAGGTGCAACCTGGGATATACTTTGCATTCAACAGTGGTTGGAACAAGTTTTTTTTTCCAAGCAGTTCAGGCCTAAGTCTAATGTCAGCATAAAAAGTAATTTCCAGCAGAAATGCCTCTAGGTCCAGTCTTACAAGCTTCTCCGTTTACTAAAGGTTTAAACTAGCCCTGGAACAATTAACCCATGTATCAAGCACCAAATTAGCATGCACTTGATGTCTGCTCAGCTGAGCAGAAAAGAAGTACTTTTGGCTGCAGCAGTGCAGCTGAACAGCATCCTACTCTCCTTCAGCAATACAGCCTACCAAGGGGCAGCCATGTGCCAGGATCTCTGCTCCCTTCCTCCAGCTGGCACGAGGACCAACAGGACCAGCCACTTATTTTCCATGTTTTGTTCTGTTCTCTTTGGAGCACTTCAAGTTAGACCAGTATGAAAAAAATCATAAAAAATCATAAAAGATCATAAAAAGATTGCACATAATGCAATGCCTAGAAGGAAAGCTAAGTCTAAAGTTTTGTTAATTTACTCTTTGGTCATGGACTAAGTATTACCTTAAAAAAAATTTTAAGAATTATATAAACAAAGTCTCTCAGGTCTCTTTTCCTATTTTCACCACTCAGAATTAAAAAATACATAATTCCAATTTCTTTTTATAAAATTGAATGAGACTAGTTTAGAAAATAAATACTATTCAGGTATTTTTCCACCCTCTCAGAACAACTTATATCCTTCTCAATTTAAAAAAACTTTCAATGTCTTAATAGTGAAGACAGATCTTTTACTGTACTCATTGAACAATTCTGCTTCTTGACTTTGGCTTTATTCTAACACAGAAAACCCAACTGAATGAAGAAAGCATTGGTGCCATTTCTCCCAGAGCATGCCAAAGAAGACACGCTGCAATCCAAGGTGCTAATATCCATACGATATATTCACACATAGCCTGATCTCTCATTAACAGGGCAGCCTATATTCAACAGCATGGCCATTCTTTTACTGCAGGCTGTGAGGCACAAGGTAGGTGAAATAGAAATTGGAATATTTTCCTTCATCCCCAACTGTACTGAGAGTACAGATTTGATCAGCTGCCTGCTGACAGATGTATCGCTGTTTACTTCATGTCCTTGCTTGTGGTTTCTCCTCTGATCTCTAACAGGATCCATTGGGGCTTGCCAAGCTTCAGCTACTCAAGTCTCTTCTCACAGGAGCCTGTAATGCTCATCACAGGAAGCCATGTAAAATTCAGCTACCAGAGCATCATATCCTTACTAAAATCCACCAGGAGCAAAATCAGCCCTCAGATGACAGTGGGCCAATCTCAGTTTCAAGAAAAACAGCAGTCACACATTTAAAGGTGAAATACAACCTAGGAATAAATCCCCAGTGCTGGGAATAACTGGGAACAATTTCTAGAGTCAAATACCTGCTTTTATCATTTTGTGTCTTCATAGGTTTCATATTGAGTTTCTCTCCTTTTATTCAGCAGCAGAAAATTTATAACAGTGGGAGCATCATTACTTGTTATACTTCCTTAAAGGCTCTGTTTGATTTATGCAGTGAGCAAACCAAAACAAAAAAATAGCTGCTTCTAAATGTATGAGTTAGTGCTACAGGCTGTCGATTTTTTGCACAAATGGTATTGCAGTGGCTAAGAGAGATAATCAGCTCTCAATATTAAGATATTTTAATGCTATTTTCCCTAACAACTCAGGCTGATGTTGTAATAAGTTGCCATTCCTATACTCCACACCATTCTGGGGTGCATGGGCAGCCAAAAATGTTGACATTGTTATTGGGTAAGAAGCGAGCATCTTCCCATGAGAGATGAGAATTTCTCACCCAGAACAGACAGGCAGAAATGCTGGAGGCAGAACACCCTTGTAAATATATTCAGAACAGGATTAAGGTTTACAAAATTTCCTATATGAAGTTGCCATATAAGACAAGTGTGATCACCCATAGAGACAGAAAGCAGCTATGCACAACTGAATTATGCCCTTCTGATGAATATCGTCTTCACTGCTCTCATGCCCTTAAGACCCAATTAGCTCACACTGGATAATGACCAATGTCCCAAAAATATGTTCATCGTTGAGAGTAATCTCAGATTTAGCCATCAGAACCTCGGCCAGGCTAATAGACCAGTCCACTGCAAAGCTAATGGAATTAGCAGCAGGTCTGCTGCTAAGATAGCAAGTGTTAACGCTTCTGAGGGAACCTGCAAGAGGATACTGGGGTTAAAGCTTTTGTCATTGTGCTGTCACTAAACTTGCACTTTTAAAAAGCAGGTTGACATCTGGAAAAAGAGAAGGCTTGGGGTGACATAACTGTGGCCTTGCAGTACCTCAGCCTGTAAGCAAATGGAGAGGGATTTTTTGCAATTGCATGTAGTGACAGGACAAGGGGGAATGGCTTCAAACTGAAAGAGTGTAGGTGTAGATTAGATATCAGGAAGAAATTCTTTACTGTGAGGGTGTGAGGCACTGAAACAGGCAGTACAGAAATGCTGTGGATCCCCCACCCCTGGAAGTGCTTAAGACCAGGTTGGATAGAGCTTAAAGCAACCTGGTCTAGGGGAATATGTCCCTGTCCACAGCAGGGTAGCTGAAACTAGATGATCTTTAAGGTTCCTTCCAACCCAGGCCATTCTATGACTCTTTGATGTGGATTTTTCAAGAATGAGGTTCTTGAGTTTCATCACCTAAAAATGCATGTTAGGGGCTTCCTACTAAAAATGGCAACTTTCTCATTTATTTCACATCAGATTCATTGCTATGTCTCCAATTTTTCACTAGTTTATGTGAAATATGTAAGAGGATTTTTCTAGAACAAAGCCTTGATCTACGGCAAGGTAAATACATTAACCAACACAACACATGCTCTGGGTTAGCAGCTGAGACACCCCATCAGCAACCTAACCCTAGCAGCAGGGCATTTTTTGCAAAATGTGGTAAATAGCAGGCATAGAGGGCGTTAAAAAAGCAGTTGTCAACTTCTTATGACTTCAGAAGTTGAGTAACCTTGGACATTCTTTCTGAACTTGTGCACAGATTTTAAGTACAGTTTTTAGTGTGATGGCAAGTACTGTGGAAAAACCTGAATTAATTACAACACACATCTTACTGTGTTACTAGCCAGATTACTATCAGGTTATCACATTCATTTTCCTTTTTGTTGTACTTACCAATATACTAAATTGAAATACATATCTATTAAGTACTTTGGAGAGATTAAATAACTCTTCCTGAATCTTAAAATTCCTAATAGACAGGAACATTTTCCAAAGTGTTCCACAGGAAAGAAATACTTCATGTAGACCTCGATTTCATTGCAAAAAGTCATAGGAATCATAAGAAAATTCAGGAGGCTTTTAGTCCAACCCCTGCTCCAAGAAGTCCCAGCTGTGAGCTTAGACCAGATTGCACAAGACTTTATATGGTTGGGTCTTGAATATACCCATGGATGCATGGATAGAGACAGACTGCACAATTTCTGTGGGCAACTTGCTCTGCTGCCTGGCTGCTGCCACGTCCATGAGGCCTTTTTTCTCAGAGCCTCTTCCCAGCCAGGCAGCCCTAGCCACTGCCAAAAGACTCCTTCCTTCCCAGGTGCAAGACCTGTGTTTGTCCTCACTGTCTAATCAAGTTTCTCCCAGGCCATTCCTGTGGCTCCTCCTAGGTGGTAGTTCTGCTCTCAAGCATACTGACCCCTTCTCCCCAGTTTGGGGTCATCTGCAAACATAAGAGTGTCCTCCATCACTAATAAATATGTCAAACAGGACAGGTCCCAGTGCAGATCCCCGCACCACTCCTCTCAGAGCCAGCTTAGATAGAGTACAGCCCTACCTGGATCTTGCTCCTAGGCCTGATCATCCAATCAGATTTTATTTATGCATCTAGTCAAGCATCTGCCCCTGTTGCAGGAGACCACATCAGAGGTGTTGATAAAGAGAAGGTAAATGATACTCACGGCCCCTCCCTTGCCCACAGGCCCAGCCATTTACCACAAAAGGTTGGGCAGATATGCTTTATTCTTGCTAAATCCACGCTGTTTCCCTATTCACGCTTTTTTTCTTTAATCTGTCCAGAAATGTATCATTCAGCTGTAAGATACATCTAAAACCATATAGCTTTATTTTTTCTTTTATTATAGCAATTGGACACTCACGATAGTAATCCAATGGATGAGGCCAGCAGGTGCTAAGAACAGAAGTCAGACACTATTTAAAATATTCATACTGCTGTTCTTTGCATAATAGTCCAAATTCATAACACTTCATATGCCAATTCATATTGCCATACTCATATGCCATATTCACCTATCTTCAGTAAATAAAAGGGGTAAAACATATCTATCTGATGTGTGCACACACAACGTTTGGATGGAGCCTTGCAACTATTTCACACTCAAGACCCCTAGAAATGTGCAACTGTGGAAAAATTCCGCCTCCAACTGAGCTACCAAGGGAAGCATCAGTTCGAGCATATGTTTAAGTGTGGTGTTTCCAGCTACTACCAGTAATTTCAAGAATAAATCAAAGGCTTCCTACTTGAAGTATTAAATATTTATAGCCTTTAAACCAACATATAATCATCATTTTGTTAATGCTCCTTGAAGCCAATAATACCCAAAAAGTAAATACTTAAGAGCAACTGAGAAGCTTGGGAATAAATACTAATTTCTAAGTATCAGCATTTATGACTAATGCAGCTTATCAAAGGAACAGTGTAGGGTACTGTGACTGCTTGCTTCTTGTTGCTACAGCTGCAAAGGAACCCCACTAACATCAAGATCACTATATGACAAATAACAGATTGTATGGCAAATATTGTCTTCCAAGCCAGCAAACCCTTTCAATTAGATCATAGGGAAGAGCCATGATTTTGGTCCTCAAGTTAAATTGGTCTGATTTAACAAGCTACACTGTTTAACTAATGAGTGGTCTGCATACTCTTAAAAATAGCAAGAGTCAGTGTGGGGAGAGAAAACCAGCAACAGTGCCAAAAAAACCAAACCAAACCAAAAACAAAAACCACAAAAAAAGAAGAGGCCCTGATTTTAATGTTTGCCAGTAATATCAGTCAAGCCTGTCTGTTTACTCAGGACTTTAAGTATATAAGTACTTGCAAGATCAGACCTTCATAGCTCAGACACAGAGAGGTCAGTATAACACATATAGACACATTGTTGGGATCTTACCTTGACATGTCACATATGAAAACCAAACAAATAAACAAAAAGAAACAAAAAAACCAAACCAACCAAGTTGTGCACCAGACATCAGAAATAAGCCAGGACATATCCACTTTCATGCATGCAGCATGAATGCAGGGGGGAAAAAAAAAAGAATAAAACCAAGACCTATGTTTATAACCATCAGAATCACATGAATGAAAATAATACAGATTTTGAACAGGAGACACTGCAGTTTTCTAAGAACTGTACTTTCAGAGGGTATTTTTAAAGGGACCACAAAACATAAGGGAAGAGATAAAAATAAACGTTTAACTATCTTGCCTCTAATAAATGTTAAACATAAAATGGTAGGGAAAGCCAAGGCCGCTCCCACAGGAATGCTCAAGGTTAGAAATTTAGATTTCTGAAAAAGCTGCAAACATTCAACACAAGACAACTGATGCCACACAAAATCTGTGTTAGAGTAGATTGAATGTATCTGCATTTACATCATCAATAGAATATCTTTTGGTCAGAAAAGGAAAAAATCCCGTCAAATCTTTTAAATTGTTAAAAGTATGAATAAAAATGACAGTAAGAATAGGTGTTCTGTTAGTCCTAACAGGAGCCTGTCAAACTTTGTCAAACTTGCCAAAACCATCAGTACATTTTAGCAGTACATAAAAGTACCAGGAATTCCTAGAAACCCTATGGAAATACATCACTCAACATATATTCCTTCTCAGATATTCAGATGAATCATGTTTCCGAAGTGCAAGTGATAACAAAATCATATGCAAATAATTAGCTAAAAAAAAAAAAAATCTCTGCAAATCCAAGTGAAACATGAGCCTTGCCTGGGGAGAAACAGGGCCAAGAGCTGTTCTTCCTCTCCAGGTACCTCTACACTGGCAACTAGAACAAGTTCTGCCCAGGTATTCCCTGCAAGTACTTTCTCAGTATCTGTGCTGAAGACATTTCTTCTCAAAAGAATCTTTTTTATTTGGACTAGAACTTTTGGGGAAAAGTGAAGGACTACAATAGTTATTCGTCTACAAATATCATTCATTATCACGCAAGGAAGCCTGAAACACAGGTGTCACTTGGTATCTACTAACAATGTTTATTGCAGTGGAACTGGAATACCCCTTCTCTTCCCACTCCTCAGATGATCGGTGGGTAGCTGTATTGTGAGACCAATGCTATTTAAGGTCACGCAATTTCACGTCTCAAGCTGTATGAGCAGTTAAGCATTGAATTTCTCATCGGAAGGTATCTGATGCTCAGTTTCCTAGCAAGGGCACTTTTTGGCCGATTCTTCCACTCTACAGTTCAAACTACCATTGGACCATAAAGGCTCAAGAGATCAAAGGGAAAATAGTATCACCTCAAAGAATCTCAGATTTCCTGATTGCTCCTTACAGATGGGCTGCTGCAGCCAGATTCCATCAAACAGTAGTAACACAGCTTAACAGCAGTGCCTTAATGAAGTTGAGGCAAAAGAAAATACATCTGAGTGCAGGTACCAGCTCTGCTGTTTTCTCCACTGAAGTCTAAGTTCTCTGTTCAGGTCACAAAGAACTTTGTACAGTTTGTTCTTGGCATGTGTCAGGCTTAGCTCATACCATGGGCATGACTTACCAGTAGTAAGAAATGAAAGAGAAAAAGGGGAAGAGTCCTCAGCCCCTTTCACAGATTCACCAGTAGCAGGTGCCTAGCAGAGAACTGAGAAATGAGAAAGAAACCCAAGCTTTTACAGGCACAAACCACTTGTGCATGCTGGAGAATTATTAACGGGTAGTTCCCAATGAGGACAGCAAGGCAGGTGGGAGATTTCATGCCTACTGCTAGGGGAGTGTAGGAAAAGGGAAAAAAAAGGGAAAAACAAAGAAGAAATTAGACTTTTTAGGCAAAATCTTTCTGTAATTCTACTTGGATATAGTAGACCTGACCAAAAAAAAAGTCTCCAGAAAGAAACAACTGGTGTCTCCTTTGCTTAGAAGGTCTCAGCCTAAATCATGATTTAGATCAAGTAACTGGGTTGCTGAGTGTCAGAATTTGAAGGTTCATTTCAGCATGCCCAAAGAAGTAAATGAAGGACTGGCAGGAGAAGAGACAACAAATGGTATCAAAACCATTTCTAACCTCTCGGCCTCCATTTTAAACTTAGTTCTCTTCTTGACACCAAAAGGAGCAGCTCTGAAAAAAAATATGGTGCCTTCACTGCAGAACGCACCTCCTTCCACAAAGAGTACAAGAATCAGGAATTTCCACAAAGCTTTAGAAGATTATTTCATTTGCCCACTCATAAGTAGCAGAGCTGCAACTAACACCACAATTGTCATCACACTGGTCTCATCTCTTGTTTGAAGTCATGATGGGACAGGTTACCACCAAATGGCAAGTAGGAAACAGAAGGTGGCTATCACCCTTGGAGTAATATTTCAGCAGATGTTTTAGAGGTTTTCCTGAAACAGTCCTGTAAGTGATGCTACCAACCTTATTCAGTGCAAGATTTAAATACCTATTAGGAATTGCACTCTCCTCCCAAGCAATGGAGGCAATTAGAGCATTCCTGTGCATTTGAGAAGCAACTGCAGCACACAACACCAGGTTAGAGACCCACCAGGAATTCCAAGGCTGTATGACGATGGCCTAATTAAAAACTCAAAGACTTTCAGCTTTGTTTCCAGGAGTGGTAGGAGAGGACTCTGAAGAGGGAACCTCACAGATATCCAAAGAGAGGACATTACTAGGAGACACAAAGCTGTACCCAGAGTCAAAGAAAAGGAAACACAGACAAATGGCTTACACCACAGGCTGAGGAGAACTGATGAGAGAAAGGCGCTGCCTATAATACATGTAGGAGGGGTGTTCTGTAAATGGTGGCTATAGGAGCATCTTCTGGCTTTCAGGGCTCCTGCAAAGCCACAGCACAGCACAAACATATCATGACAAGCATGTCAGGAAAAGGACAAGAAGACATAGCTGCAGAGGCAGAATGCAGATGAGACTCTACCAAGACGTAGAAAACGTCAGCAAGCAAGTTCAGACTGAGCTCCAGGAAGCTAGGGAAACAGGCATCCAAATAATTCACTGATTACAACTGGAAAAATGTAAAAACAAGGAAAAATGATTTTACACAAGACACAAGGTAAAAAAGTTAAGCATAAAGAGAGCAAGTAAGTGCAATAGAGAAAAGCTATGACAAACTTTATAAAAATATTTTGAGTATGGAATCAAAGCTAATAACTATGACAAGAAAATTATACCTATCCTTGCAAACCAAGGGAAAGCACACAACAGCAAGAGTGCAGGCAGTCTCAAAAAATGAACACATGTGACAAAACTAAAAAGAATGAGAGCAGTATTAAATTACAGACTAGTATCAACACTAAGGACATGTTTGTGTGCAGAAGGCACAAAATAGATAATATGACTAAATGGCTCCAGAGACAGCAACCAAGATCAGAATTCTATCTTTACATCTTTGCTAGAAACAGCCAGCAAGGCAAAACACAAGATACAAGAAACAATGTGAATCTCTGAGAGTAGAACTATGTACTTATTATCCATGCAAAGATTAACCTGTTACTTGAAGAGGTATGAGCATTACAACACAAATCTTTCCCTAAAGAGATTAAGAAAACTCAAGGGTTATTTAGCTTTATAAGCTGTAAAAATGTCTTCTGAAGTTTTCAACTCACAAATTGTGCTGCAGTAACTGAGTAGTCATTAAGAATCAGGTCCCACTGAAATTGCGCTAAAAAAAAATCCCAGTCCTGAAATTTTTCAGTGAGGAATAAGGGACCTTTCAGAACACAATCCTGCAGCTCCCAGCGTCCAGACCTTTTGTGCCAGGTTCACTTCTGCTGAAGGAACAAACTGTCACCCAGATGTAGGGGAAAAAAAATTTAGAAGTCTGACAAGTAGTTGAAGCAGCACCATACCATTGTGATAATCCTCTATGGAGTGAAGTTATGCATAGGAAATATCAGCAATAGACAGAGAAGACTTTATAGTAAGGTCACTGTCAGTGCAACTACAAGTTCAAAAAAATGAACAAGGGATATATTGCTAAGTTCTCTAAGGTAGTCTTGTGAGAGAAAAGTATACTATCTAAATGAGAACATGAACTGTTAAATCAAACACAGTAAGACAAAACGCTTTGGCTGTATACTATAAATTTCTTTTTAAAAGTTTCTCAGAAGTATGTGGGAGTCACTCTGAAATAGAAACATTTCTCTGGAGGCTCTGAAGATACAGTGCATTCCCCAGCAGGGCCATGACTGTTCTCAATGCAGAGCTGTGACGTGCATTAGGATATCCAGCCTCATTAATAGGGATACAGTTGCACTGAAATGCGCAGCAGCTTTTCAAGCGTAGTAGAAATCACCCATTTCACCACCAAAAAAAGCGCACGCGGTAACATCATTATCAAACTATTATCTAGACACCTGGGAACTAAAAAAATCCTGTCAGACATTACCTCAGTGACCATTGTCATCAAGGCAATGGAGCATTTGTCCAGCCATGATATCTGAAAACGTGAAGTATTGTTACAGAAAGCTGGGCTCCCTTGTCTTTGTGTGATTTACCTGGAATGGGAAGTCAGGCATGTCACACACCATTCCCATAACATAGAAGTCAGTCAAATGGCAAAACTCAATAGCAGTTAAAACTGTTATGGCTAGTCAAGATGAGAAAGAAAACGTGTGGCAGGCCATTCTTAACGGAAGAAACTGATAGAACTGAAACACGAGAAGCAGCAAGTTTAAGGCAGCTCCCGTGTCACAGCAAGACGTGTACTCTGCCACCTGACAAACACACACCGCAGTTTGTGCAGTGTTGAGAGGCACAAGAACAACCCTCGCAAACACAGTAGAAGAAAGGTCAGTTGCCAGAAAGGTTAAGTGATTACTTGCGTTAGGAGGACAACATAGATCTTACTGGTTGTAAGAGGACATTAAACAGCTTATGTATATAAAGCATCCACTTCATGTTTCTCATAGTGGTTTTGACACATCCCTCACAGGAGAAAAGTTTACCAGTACATAAAGCCTATGGCAGAACAACACACAGCACAGATTATTTCTCCTGGAAGGACATGATGAAAGCACAAGAAAGTGCAAGTAAAGGAGAGAACTGTTTTTACTATCCTCCCCTTTAACTTACAATAATAGATAAAACAAAAATAATAATCAAAATAGGTAAACTTAATCTAAAAAGGTAAGAAGAGGAAAATAATTTAGGTCAGAAACTGGACATTAATCATACTGTTCTAGTATACAATAGCTTCAATAATTTCAATCCAATCGTCCATAAATTTTGAAACAAAAATCAAAATTCCCCCCATTTAGAAGTAGGCATAACCACTCCTTGTTATATATAATACCTAAGAAAGAATGTAAATATATTGGTGCTTTATTTACTCACCACTTTGTATACAGTCTCAGTGGATATTAATTAACACATGAAAGTGTCCAGTGTACTTAATAACTAATTAGAGTAGAAGCTGGATGATGTGATCCCAAATTCAAGCCTTGGGCTGTGTAGAGACATGCACTCAATAGGCTATTGAAATACAAAGAGAATGCTTGTAGCATATGAAGGTTACAAGCCCCACGTAGCACAGCCCATTGCGCTCCAGGATCCACACAGCTCTGCTCGTGCACTGCAGCAGAAGTGGGGGGAGCACACGCCTGCTCTCAGCAATATGCATTTGTGGTTGCATACAGGATGAGGGCAAAACAATACCCTGTTTCACAGAAATGAATCTCTGGTATCAGATGCCCTTTTCCTTCCTCTTCAGTTGTAAGCCACTAAGCCACAAGGAACACCGTGACTGCGTGTCTGATTGCTGCAGGAGTATCAGAAAGCACCTTTGAAGTGTCATAATCTGTAATTATAAACCTGTAATACATCTTAATACAATAGACTGCAATATCACTTGACAGGCAAAAGAGGTTTGCCTTACACAAACATTTTTTAGTCAGGAAGAAATTTCTCTTTTAACCGGATTTCAACACACAAACTAACTTATATTAACAGAGACAGTGATCTAAAACATGCAGCAGAGGATCTGTATTTACAGTCAATTAGATGAAGCCTGATGCAGACAGTAATAGGTAGGACATCTGACATTACGGATGATACCACGTCCTTAAACAAATTCCATTATGCCCAGATATGTTTTGAGTTGCAGTAGTTTCAGATAACAGAGGGACCTTCCTTCCATATGTGCTTTGACACTTAAGTAAAGGAGGACAAATTGAGGACAAAATACCAGCTTTCACTTTGAATTTCACCTCCCCTTCTCCATTTCTTTCACAGGCATTACCAAGCATAAAAAACATATACAACAAATCACCATCGAGTTTTCAATACTGTTTACCTGGATGCAAGTGCAATTTCATTCGCATTCACTGGCACTGCAAAGGGATCAGACTCAATTAAACCACGCACGCTTTTTAGAATTCTCTATAGCTTTCCTCTAAGAGAATTTTCACAGTGCAGTCAGACCACATCCTCACTAAAAAGGTAGTCCAGAAAAAAAGAATATGCCATGCTGTGTTTCTAAATTACTGCAAGCAGCTGAGTAAGCAACCTATTAGGTGAACAGGAAGCCAGGCATGTTTGAAAATACAATTACTGCAATGCTAATGTGTCACTGTCACCGATTTAGACTTTAGGGTTGCCTTCACAAAGGGAAAGTGACCAAGGGTGATAACTATGAAATGCAAAGGGTGGGAAACCGTTGTGTAAACTGCTGCTGGGGCCTGTCTTTGCTTTAATTGTTGCTGATATGTTTTCATAATGTTTTTCACCTTATCAAAACACCAAGTAAAACCCCACTAAGCACGAGCTTGTTCGATATTTTTGGATTCTCCCCTGCAAAATTTCCCCCTCCCCTAGCATCTCTATACATCAGAGGCAGCTACAGACACTCCAAAGACTGGTTTTAATAAACCTAGATACATATCAAGGACCTGGTTTAAGAGTATTATAACATTTAATGCTTCTGCCTCCTTGTGGCAGACGTTGGTATGAGCCTCCTTCCGGACCTAGTTCAGCGTCAAATGCATCTGTCAGTTCCGAAACACAGAAGCCTTGACTCTCCTATAAAATCATCACAAAACAGATTACAGCTAATATTTTAACTGAGTGAGAAACCACAAAAAGTTGCAGGGCAAAAAGAAACGAGAAAAAAACCTCACTGGAAAGTTTGTGGTGTTCCCCTCTCTTCCTGAGTTTGTGGCTGTTTAGCAAACCTCTGCAGGCATCAGCTCCAGGGAAAGCAAAGCTGAGCAGTGTCCCAGTACCCATCTAGAGGCCTTAGCAAGCTGAGCCCAAAGCTCTCCAGCACTTTCTGAATGGTTTTGCCTCACTTATTCTTCATAAATATTCTGTGAGAATCATTGGCTTTGATATGGAAAGCCTTAAATCGCTTGAGAGTTGGTCTGCACGATGCTTAGTTGTCTTTTTGTTATACTGACACAAATACAATATGCCATGTTGATGGGTTATTGTCCCACTGCTGCAGAAGCTGGAAAAGCTGACCTGCTCTACGTGTGAAAATTATTCTCTATAACCCAACACAGTTTTCACCTCTGGATTCCATAACACCCATTTAAGTAACAATAGAACAGCTGTAGCAATTCAGAGTAAATGTTCAAGTGGGTCCTGTATTCCTCCAGTCCTGAGATTAACAACTACTTCAGGAAAAGGTACAAAAGACATTCAAGCATGGAGTGGTACTGCTCCAGAGTGAGCAATCTTGTCTTCTGAGCCCTAGTAATGTGACAGCTTTCAGAGCTAAGGCTTAGATAAGCATCATTATGCTGAACATTCCTCATCAGACAAGATTTTTTTTTTTTTAAGGATTTAGCAGACATTTCAGTTTGTTTTAGGCACCTTCAGTGAAGGACTTCAGTCAGACTTTTAACATTGAAATCCAGGCATGCTGCAGGATACACACCACTTTTACCAAAGAGTTTGCCAGTTGCTTGATAGAGTTCAGGCAGATGCTAACCTTCCTTCCTTGTGTCACTTCCAAATTACAAATGAGTTTGTAATCAGTACCCTTGCTGGTTGCAAGTTTAATATATACAACCCCAGCATCTATCTGGGAGACTGACATCATGTTCAACATCTGAATGACAAGGTCTAAGCCAGAGCTGAAAGTTTGGTGGTTTCGGTTTAGTTTATTTGTGGCTCTTCAAGCCCAACCAATAACAATAGTTTTACTCCATACCAGGACCAAAGTGGAGCAGTTCTTGAGAAAGAACATATTAGGGTCAATATGGGAGAAAGACTGAAACACTCAAGATTCATTCTGCAGAAACTTATATAATGTAATGGGGCAAAGTACATAAGGGGTTAAAAAAGTATTAGGAGATTAAGTCCCTAAATAAAAGTTTCCTCACTGAAGATAAAAAATAATCACTGCAACCTTAAACAGGAGGAACTCAAACAGTTCTGGCACAAGAGTAGCCACTTAAACTGTGACATGAGAACACTCCAGTTCATGAACCCTTCCCAGCCAAAATACATGTTTTTTTATGATTTTTTTCCCATACTTCTTAAAGCAGACATATCAACAGTTTTACAACCGTTGTTATAAGGAGGTTTTCATATTAATGCTTGTGCTGCTAAGGCTGGTACAGCCACTATTTCTTAGTAACTATAAAACTTCCCATATCCTGCATTTGGGAAATAACATCCTAGAAAAAAACAAGATTAAGGAGAAGTTAGAAGACTCCAGGTTTTACAAAAAAAGCAAAACTTAGGATAAAATATGTTTCTACTTCACAATGAAATTTAGTCAGTTGAATACCAGACCATTGTGCTGAGATAACAGATTTGGGCTTGGTGAACTAGAATTGAAAAACAAGTAGCCAAAGAGCACAGAAATCAGAACTTAATGCTATTTTCACTTAGCTTTCCTTAGTTACTTTTCAAAATAAGCATTAGGGACAACATTCCCAAACAAAAATCAACACTAGAAACTTATGCAACCATACATCAGATCATATCTAGCTCAAATAATGCTTTACAATACGAAGTTCGTAAATATGTAGTAATTTGATATGTGTATCGTCATATTGCATCGGAGAACACAGAATATAAATGATTGAAGATCAGGGGTAATATATTTATTTCACCAAACTGTAAATTGATCCTAGGATTCGCGCTTCCTCTTAAAGAAGGGCAAGATCTCATGGACGACAACTGCAATGTTCTCTTCTAGACAATTCATGCTTTTAATTTTTACTGTTAGATACCCATAATATGCTTTCACTCAGTAAGACAGAGAAACTCCTCCTTCAGAAGTTCACAAGGTAATATAGAGACACGTACTACGTTCTTTGAAGGAGATAGATTTGTTGTAGTTTTATTTTCCCAAGGAATCCAAACAGAGCTTGCTGGCCTACTGCATGTGGTGTCCTACTACAAGGACTAAATATTCTCCAATTTTCTCCTTGTATGGTCTATTTTCAGTTCAATACAGCTAGATTTCCACTGAGACCATAACATCATCTGTTTATATATTCTGTCAAGTGTTCCCAAGACCCACTTCAATTGTTTCTCTAAGTGTAGGGCCTCTGCTGTAGGTCCTCAAACAAAGTGCATGCAATATTGATCAAAGTCCTGCTCGCACTCCATGCAAGTTTCAGTATATTCCTACTAGATGAATACAGGCAGACCTTGATCTTTAATAGAATAAGCGAGCACTGTACTGCATCAGACAATAGAGCTCAGTTGTTCTAAGTAGCTTGGAGTTTTGTCTAGTCTTTGGAGGTCCATTTAAAAAGCCACTGGGAGGATTAACAACAATTCCCCCCACACACACTCCTTACAGTCAGACATGGTTATGGAGGCACACACCATGATCTTACTACTTTTGCTGCCCACAAATGTAAACAATGGAAATAAAGTTTGTGTGCCTTAAGTCCAAGACCCATTAGAGTATCTTCCAGATTATCACCTCCCTCCACAAGACTTGGATGGGTATGTTTTCAACCTGTACAATACTCTAGTCTTCCCCTCTTAATTTTGGAATTATCCAATTAACATTTACATTTTAACCTGTGCGTGAAGAAGGATTCAAACCAATCTCAGCCATCGAGACAATATCACTCATTCTTTGGAGTTCAGATGCTTTCCCCTATTCATACTTGATAGAAAATGAAACCAACAAAACTTTCCATTTTGTCAGAGTCAAGTTTTCCTTACATTGTGGATCACAATTTTATGTTTCCATTGAAGCCTATAGGATTTCTGTTGGCATTACTTCAGCCTTTTCAACAACATGTTAGTAGCTTTTATTTTTGAAGCTTTCACTCAAGTTAGTACACCTGTGCAAATTTTGCTCTGACACAATAATTATCTTGCACATCCACTACACCTGAAGCAAGAAATACAGTGGACTTACAACAATACCTAAGTCAAGTTTACACAGAATTCCCTCAGTCCAGTTCTTTGCTTACATATCCCTATTTCAGTTTCTTTCTTATAAAACTTGATTATTTCACTTAAAATGAAACTAGGTTTCTGGCCTCCCATATAAGTGAACTTTGAGGTATTACCACAAGTTACTTGGTAGGCCCTTGGCTCTTTTAACAATCTCATCCCCCAGATGTCTGAAATATTGGTGTTTATTAAAATAATCCCAGTTAAAGCTGATAGCCCACTTCACAAGTAGGGTGACAGTCACTCTACAGGATGTTCTCAGACAGTGGAAGAACTGCAGAGTACTAAAGATAATCATCATGGACCCTGAAAACAGAATTCATTAGGGTACAAGGCTATGCATAAGATAGAGTAATGCAAGCTTTGGTGACTTGTGGAAAAGTTAACTGGTTTCTGCTAGGAAGACATCAAGAAAGTCTCAAAGAATTTTCCTTTAGGTCTAAAAGCTTGTCATCAGAATGACACAGGATCTCTAAACATGACGGGAGAACCAGCATCCTGAACCTTACATTGAATCAAGTCATCAATACACAAGTCTCGATTTCTTTCTAGCATCACATTCCTGTTTTTCAGATAACTTCCATCGATGCTTAGCATTAACTAGTGAATAACCGAGTCACTGTTAACACAGAATGGGGAAAAAAAAAAGCTGTCATTTCCTGATTACAGTTTAATTTCAAATATCAACATAGCTTGATAGAACCAAAAAGGAGCACTCATGCAATTAAGATCTTAACTCATCAGGCAACTAATCTGTACCCTGAAACATAAGGGCTAGAAAGCATCCTGATATAACTGAATTTTACCCGTGTTCAATGACTATAGCTTCTGTAGAACTACGTAGTAGACAGCAGAACTCACAAGCTGTTGAAGTAAAACTTGACATAAAATTGAAACACTGAGATCTCTAATTAACAACAGCTTCTTAGCCAAGACCAGCTCTGCGATTAGACAAAGACTCTAGAAAGAGTCCGCATTCAGAAAACCTGGGACAAACAGACTGACTTTGAAGACAGAGAATATCTCTTCTCCAGCTTCGAGTTAAACTGAATTGTAATGGATGAGGAACTGGTCCGTATGTTCCAGAGGTATTTTGCATCTCCAGCTTTTATGACTCATACATAGATTGCAACTTCATTGCTACCGGGTAAATACATTTTAAATTAGACTATGTAAAGAAGCTCTAAAGTTGCCATGACAGTTGCAGCAAAACGCCTTCTCATTACAAAGCATAACCTATCTTTATAACCAAATTAGTTTTTTCAGCTATTCCCCTAAACGTAGCCTGCAGATTTATTTTTGTTGATCCACCAGTTGTTTCTTCCAGACTTGCATGGTTAATTATCAAACAGAATGATCATCATTTAGATTATTAAAACAATCTGTCAGCCAGCTTTGTTCTCTGTCATGTGGAAGATAGGAAAGGTGAAAGGTTTTTAAAGAAGTTTCTGTCAGGACCTTGTTTAGAAAGGCAGAGAAACAGTTCTATACCACCAACCCTGATCTGACCATCTTCTCTAGACATGCCCTCAACCCCTGACCAGCCCCTGGTCACAGCTCAATGCCAGCTGTTTCTTCTCTGAAGGTTAGCCCCTACCCCTCAGCTAATGTTTGCTCTGGAAAATCATCAATCCCTTTGTTAGTGCAGCTGATGGCGGATCCAGCCATGTCTCTTGGTTGCATTTCCTTTCCAGGTGTAAGGCTTCAGGAACATGAAAGATGAGAGGCACAAAGAGCAGAGTCCATCTGTTACTTTTAAATACTAGTACAAGGGGGCAAAAGTCCCCTAAAAATAACTTAAACTCTTCTGCTCCCACCTATCTTCCAATCTTTAAAAATATTGGTACACTGAAGAAAGCTGGGGGGGACAGAGTAATACTCATAAAAGTTGCAATTACCATACCAACCATCTTTTGCATCAAATGGATTGCATTAATAAGAAAGCAGAATTTTTTAAAAAATAAAAATCTATATGAACTGTTCATCCCAAGAACAATTAAATCTAAAGTAAGAATAATCATGACGAATTGCTGACAAGTGTTTAAACATCATCTGTTGGCAGCTTCTCTTTTAAAAAGATGTCATAGCAAAGTCAAAACCAAGAAGTCTACAACAGAAGAAATCAAATGACATTTAACAGTACACGGGGCAAGATGTTTGTGTGTAAAATCCTTTGTCAGTCTTTGCTATTAGTCAACACGCACACACCAGGGATACTACAGAAAATGTAATGAAAAGACCCTGCTGTAAGATTATATTCAGCTTCAAACAATATTATCTGAAGATCTGAACCTTGGGAAGAGTCAAGAATAATGTTGCTAGATGCAGCAAGGAGATAGTTCCCTTAAAAGAGTCAGATTTAAAGAGTTCTGAATTCAATCAATCCACTATAGAATTTTGTTAGAATTCAACTGTGTAGCTGTGTGAACAACAAAACTAATTAAGCCTGATAGTGAATGTACACACATCTTGCAGCTGATTGACTTTAACTAAATTATTCCTGGAGCTCTGGGGTGAGCTCATCCCTTAACCAGAAAATCTGCACAGGAAAGAACATTTAGCCTCATTCTTAAAAAAAAACCACAGACACCAATAGCTGAGTCTTTTGTCCCAGTGTTAGGAAATCCATAACATCACCACTGTAAGCAAGCTAATTGGGGACATCAAACTGGGAGGCAGCCTGGGCTGCAATGCTTGTGTATCGCTGGAGTTTGCAGTCCTGAGGGATGTGGGTCAGGTAAAGAGTAAAGTTAGACCCCTGAACTTTCGGAAAGCAAACTTCCAGCTCTTCAAGGAGACAGTCAATAGGAACCCCTTGTAGAGTGCCCCGAGGGACAAGGGAGTGGAACAGAGCTGGCAGATCTTTAAGGAAGTCTTCCATACAGTGGCAAAGTTAGCAATCCCCAGAAGCAAGAAATTAGGCAAGGAATGCCGAGTAGGGAACTGCTGGTCAAACTAAAGGGAAAGAAGCAAATGCACAGTGGAAACAAGGACAGGTAACCTGGGAAGATTATTATAGAGATGAAGTTCAGTTGTGTAGGGATGGGGTGAGAAAGGCCAAGGCAAAGCTGGAACTGAAACTGACGAAGGACACAGAACAACAAGAAGGGCTTCTACAGGTCTGTTAACCAGGAAAGGATGAGAAGGCATACCCCCCTCATCAATAAACAACACTGCTAAACTCATAACAGATGAGAAGGCTGAGGTACTCAACAGATTGACTCTGCAGTTCAGAAGTGAGGTTTCCAAAAGGAGTAGGGCATTTTTCAGTGGCAATACAATGCATGACACAGGGAGGAGTTTGTCTTCATTGGTTAAAAAATTTGTAGAACCATATAGTTTTCAGTCTAAATCTTATTAAATTCTCCTTCTAGAAAAAATTAGTTTTGAGAGGCAACATAAGTGCAGCTGACAGATAGCTTTTAGGAATGTCTTACATCTATGGAAGTCATTACAAATGCTGCTAGTTTCCCTCATCTCCAGCACACACATTTCTCTAGGCAAACCTGAGCACACTGAGCAGTCACTTAGCATAATACACTCATTTGGTCTTCATCATCAAAAGTAATTACATAACAAATGAACAGAGCAAAAAGTTTGCTGGTCTAGGAAAAGAAAAATCCAACTATGGCAGCTGTTTAGAACTACCATTTTGAACAGAAGCTTTTTTCCCCTGCAGGCTGATTTTAAGACAAGTAAAATTATAGATGGAATCTTCTGAACCTCAACTTGAAAGTGCAGCACAATACCAATGGTATCTGACTGTTATGATGAGAAAGCAAATCTGTTATATTTTTCCTCACACCTGTAGAAGAGTTCTCTTATTTTTCCATAACCATTACACCTAAAGTTTAGCATTTATATGCCATAATCAGGGGAAATTTAACACAATGAGTTTACCAAGACTTACCATCATACCTTCTGGGAAGCATGCACTCTGCAGACTTCTAAGTACTGTAATACTAGACTCGTGCAATTGTGTGTATTGGTAACTAATGCTCAAATCTCACACTTGGTGGCCTGGAAGTACTAGGTACATAGATGGCAGAAACACTGCATTTTGTCATTTACACTGACCCCGAAAGCATAAGCCCTACTTCTAAATATTGGTTTTGTTTTCTTTCTAAATATACACAACTACTGACATAGCAGGCTGAAAACTGATGGTGTCAGATACAAAGTGCTTCTCCACAAGCAGCAAGAGGAAAGCATGGGGTTGAACTTTATTAACTCCATTGCTTCCCTCCAGGCATAGGGTCTCATTGTGCTTGGAGCTCATAAAACAGCTTTATGTTCAATTCAGTAGGCTGCTTGGTAGCTTTGCCAAGACAACAGGCAGCAATACTTAGATGAGCAACCTTTGAAAAACAATATTTACATTTACTTACATTCTGTCACTGACCAGAAAAAAACCATTTTCCTTTTTTAGTTTCCCTTCTTATTTTGTTTACTAAAGCCTTAGCTTTTCAAAGCTAAGTTTGTCGTACTTTGCTTGGCATCAGATACAACCACTTCCAAGTCTCATTTGGCTGAGTTATCTTCAGACAATAAAAATAGCTTATGCACCTTGCTGTACCAGTGCATTTAGCTGAGTAGCCAACTCAGTGTGCCCTCCTCTCCTGTTACTTGCAGAGCACTCCCTGAGATTAACAGGTTTGCTCTGCCTTTGCCACTGACCTTTGTGAAGTTGGCTTGCCAATGCAGGCTACACATTCCTGTTGCTTTCAAAAAGAGATGCCAGGTTCAATCTCCCCATCTGATGGCCTACCCAAAACATCAAAGTAGAAGCAGCAGCCGACAAATTTTACTGAGGAAACATTGGACTCTGAGTCCAGCATAGCCTTTAAGACCAGGTTTTCAATTGACTGGAAGAAGCCACCAAGCTCTAGCAGAAGAGATTAACAAGTGCTATGAGGAGTGATACACAAAAAAAGGCTGTCTAATATTTTGTCTACTATTAATACAGACCGACCTACTACATGGGCCAGTTTTTATTAATTGTAGACAAAAATCCCACAAAGGCTATAATGTGCATAACACAGCATATACTGTGGGTGTAATAAAGGCAGCAGACTTGGAGTACTGACCACAGATATTTGAACTTTCTAATCCTTCACTGAACTTAGAAGTGTGATTATTCTTTTATACATCGTGCCTTGCAACAAGTGTTTAACTAGTTAAATGTGTTTCCATAAGGCACTGCCTCAAACTTAATGAATTATCTAAGTTAAGCCTAAAAGAGGCTTGTTGAAATTCAGCAACTTCGTTTGACATGTCAAAAAAATCAGCTTCTTTCATTTCATTTTACATTTTTTTCTATGTGCTTATCCAAATATAACTAGGATCAAAACACAATGAGAACCAAGTTCAAATGTTGTACAACTATGATGTATGGTATAGAGGTATGTATAGTTCTGAAAAGATATATTATGGAAAGGAAGTATTCAGGGATTTTTTTTAATTGAGTTTATTAGAAAAGTAACAAATTTCCCTTATTAACTCCAATTAAGCCCACTGAATTTTACTAGGTTTTTTGGTTATATGCCAAGTGTCAGGAGGCAGTAACATATTTCTGTGGCTTGGGTTGTCTAGTTTGTCTTTGAAAAGTCACCAGATCTCATTTGACCTTCATAATAAGGTTTAACCCTAGTAGCTGGACTAAGTAACTCTCACTTAAATGAGCAAACTGGTACAGCTCAAACCTAGGTCAAGAGTGAAGGAATGCTGTTGCCCTTTGACAGCTGTTCAGCGGCTTCTGGGAAAATTGTTGGTGCTCTCAGTACGTTTTCTAGTGGACAGGCACGTAACCTAAAGTTTGCTGCCACTGTGTGCAGTGCTCAGCAGAAAAGCAAAGCGCTGAGTCATCAGGGAGACACTGACTTTCTCAATACTGACTTTTTCCAAGACTAGAAGGGAAAACAAACAAATAAGATTCTAAACAGCTGAATACGTGATTATTCCTTACTCTTCATTTAGTATTTAAAATTAGGTATCTCAAACCAGTTTAGAAGAAAAGTCATTCCACAGGAGTGGATCTCCTGAGCCATTGCTGGCAAGTACTCCAATTATCTTTGTGATCAGGTGACATGCCAGGTCTCATAAAGGAAACTCACCATTACCCATCTCCCTGCATTCAGAAGTGATGAATTTCACCTGCAGGTGTCTTATTTTGGATACAAGCAGGCTGTAACAATCTCAACTGCTACCAGCAGCCATACATGGAATAGCTTTTTAAAACTAAATAAGTGCTCTACTCTCATGCTGCACAATTAATCAGAAGGTTCGTTTGACCTCATGCACTGTGAAAGAGACTATCGAACTGACACCTGTCTAATTATCTGCTTATCAACACATTACTGCTCCAACACATACACAGGAAGAACATGAGGGCAAAAACAAGGCAAGGGGAAAGCAGGGACACACAAAAAACAGGGAGGAAGCAAGAGAGATGAATTACATATACTGAAATCTCTGACCTGGAATTCAATGAAACAACTGTCACAGTAAAGCTGGAATATCATCCTTCCTAGCTTCTGTATTCCTGTCTGGTTCACTAGTATTTCCATCATCTCAATCACAAAGAAGCTGTGAAACTCACATGGAGTGCTAGAAGATCTGGACTGTTTGAAATTTAGATACTACACTGAATGTTTATCAACATCCACTGTCTGTTCAGATTCCTCTAAGAAACTGTTCACCACTGTGTACTAAAACACAGTACTTATCCCTATGTTTAAAGAGCAGGATATTGAAGAAAAAAACATCATTCTGATCTTAGGGCATTGATGCCAAGTTAAGTAACAACATTTTGGCTACCAGCAAGAAAGCAAAGAGCTCGTGTTACCGCAGTCAGAAAGCCAGAGCAGTAACTCTGCGACAAAGCAGCAGTGGAATCAGACAGAGAAACTTTATGGAAGTTTAGCTCAGAGTCCTCCTGTCCAGTGGCTGGTTGGACACCATTTCGCTTTCTGCTTTTTTTACTTCATTAGCTCATAAGCTAATGTCTTGCTAGTAGACATGGAGAGGGGAGAAATGCTGAAATGTTCTATATTATTTTTAATGGCATTTAATACACACCAATTATTCTGCAGGCTCATTTAGCACCTAATACTAAAGATGTATTCATATATTTCTAGAAAGTAATATAATCTAAGCATTTCTAAAGATACCCTTGCTAACAACCATTGTGCAAGAGACCTGGAATATTGCCACTAAGATGCCAGCCAACAGTAAAGACCAAATGAATTGTCAGGTATCATCAGCTCCCCAGTGTGCTCATGAGCAAGAAAAGACAGCCTATCACTGTCTTCTGCTTACATATAAGGTGAATTTATTTCTGAGATGATTAAGTTCTACCCACTTTTTGCCTCTCATCAAGAGATAGCACACAGCAGATTAGGAGGATCATTGTCTTATTATTCTTCCTTTCAGGACACTTCACCTGTAGTTTCCTACAATGCCTCAGCCTTAAACCCACTTTTGAAATACTGGGTTTCATGTTTTTTCTAAGGAACAAACAGGTTTTTTCCTTTGTTTTTACTATATGATCCCAGTAGTTCCTAGCACATAGTTCTCAAGTAATGAGTGAATTGTTGGTGTTAAAATTGCTTCTAGGGACAGCCAAGCTGCAATGCCAAGTGCCTTGTGCCCCAACCTGCCTGTGTACCCGTGATTCCTGATGTCAGACAGGCTGTCCCACACAACTTCAAGAAGCTCTGCCTTGGCTGTCATACCACTCAGCAAAAGCAGCATCATGTCATAAATCAGGTCTAACATCATGCTTGATAAGATGTCACTTCCTCATTCATTTTCATCAGTAGGAAGAGCCAGTTGCACTTGAGGAAGCACACACAGCCTTCAGAGTACCACAAAAGGACTAAATTACTTCAGAGCTTCTCCCAAAATTGCCACAGACAACACATCAAGCAATCCCACTGGCCAAGAACAGTACTGTAGGCAAATTTGGCTCATCAGCATCTATTTGCTCCTTGATGCCATCCCTCAAGCCAGTTTAGTGCATCTGAAGGCAGCAAGGTCCAACACAGCCCCATGAATGCCAGTTCAGAAGCCCGAGTTTGGTTTGGCTTTCCTGCCCACCCCTAAATCCTTTAATTCAATCGACTATTTCCTCGACTTCAAAGAAGATCAACCTTCTAGACAACTGGCTTTTTATTCTGACATTGAGAAAGTGGAAGGCTTGGGAAAAAAAAACAAAAAACAAAAAACCCCACTAGCTTCAAGAAGGTACTAATGCCTCTTTCCCAGGGCAGCCAGAAGGAACCTCTAAATCAAGTTTTAAAGATACCTCCCCTGCAACAAGACATTTTCCCAGGCTTAAGGGGCAGAGGGGAAAAAAAAAACAAAGAAACCAAAAACCAAACACCATGCTCTGAACAGCTTCACATCAAAAAAACCTGAGCATACAAATTCCACATGTTCACGAGAGCAATGAGTTAATAGAAACTTATTAAAAACCTTCCCCAGATAACATATTTGAGATAGATAAACATGCTTCATCTTATCCAACACAAAATATAAGCATGCGTGGGTAGCACAAAGCAAAATAAGTCAGGGAAAAATATGTTATTTTCTGTTACTCATTGATCCAACCTTCAGAACCCCTTTCAAATCTCTCACCCAATGGACCTTCCAACTTCACATAGATAGACGAAATGAAAGAAGAAAACTTGGGTGAGGGAAGGCAGTAATTAATTTAACTATTAACATTTCTTAACTGCATCAAAGGTCTCAGCCACATAGTTCTATTAGATTTCTGCGTGGATTCTCGTAAGATGCATGTGGAAAAACCTTCACTGGGTTCACTGCATGAGACTCAAGAAAATGCAGACAATATGAATTTGAACTGTAATCTTTTTCTTTCCTGGAAAGCCATCTTACAAAAAAATGAAAAAAAAAAAAAAAAAGGTTTAAATAAACTATATATAGATGCTGGCAAGTTGCAAGGCTGAATACAAGTCTCTGATCCAATACAAATATTTTGCCACTCAGCTCACGAGAGTGCACAGCAGTATTCAGGTCTCCCAAACTGAACCACGGCATGGCTACACATCCTCACAGTTGGTACTGGCATTTGTAAGATCCATGAGGCAAGTTTATAGGCTTATTAAACCCAAAACACAGCGGACAAAAGCTTACAATAAACAAGGATGAAAAAGAGAAGATTAGAGCGTAAATGACAAAGGAAGATGAGATTAAAATGTAAGGGGTACAACATAGGTGGAGGAAAATTACCACAGGCATGCCTTAATACATTAGAACAATTTTTTTCCTGCAGATGCTGGATGGTCTAGACATTATTTCAAGCAACATTCCTGGTAGTTAATCCCTTAACTCTGCTCCTGGTTTGACAGGGTTGTAACACTACAAACAATCTTTATTATGCACTTATCTTCCCTTTCCTCCTCAGAAAGGAAATCAAGTGTGTAGAGCATAAGGTGCACTTCATATGATTTGTTAGGATGATCTCCTCCTGACTTCGGAATGCACCTCCCACTAACTCCCATGCAATTGCAGACACACAGGGAGAGGGGAACAGTCCTCGTACACACTGGTGATACTCCATGAACTTTCTCTTGCTCACTGTCTGATGCCCTAGAATGGGGCAAGCAATAACCACTGAAAGGAATTAACCTTTTGTCTACATATGCTTCATTCTTACCCCCAACAGTAAAAATTCAATGTTTAAAAGGTGAAAGAACACATAGCAAAAACTTTGTAAGCAAAAAAACCTTACTTTTATACGAAGAGGAAGAACAAAACTCTCACAATACCTTGTGAAAACGGAACTATTAAGACTGGAAGGTCATGAAGTAGGTAGCTAGCAGCCTAGGAAGTATTTAGCCACCTTTTTTTTCCCCCCATCCTGATTTTAATACAAATTAAATTCACAGTTTCTTTGGCTTTAGTTTTTGAGGCCAAATACCAACTTATTGGAAGTTTCCTCTCTTAGTGCATACATGTCCTTCAAAAGGAAAATCCAGCATGTCAGATCAAGGGTTAACTCACCAGGATAATTTAAGTTTTTCACAGTGTCAAGGGAGGGAGGTGTTTTGGGGTTTTGTGGGTTGTTTCGGTCTTCTTTTTAAAAGAGGAAGTGAAGGTAGAAAGTGGCAGAAAAAAAATAAAAGTAGAGGTTGGGGGAAAGCAATGTCAATACAATCATTATGGAACCTGAAGAGTTTTTAAAGACAAAGCTTCTTTAGTTGAAATACATTGTTCTTTAACAGCAAAGCAAGCCATGTTCTTGTCTATAGTCCAAAAAAAAAGTCTTTTGATTTTGATGAACTATCAGAAACCCTGAATACCATTCAAATTCTTATAAAGAATCATTACCAGTAATATTGCTTTCTGGCTATCACTGAACAGCTTTCTGGCTTCAGTTCGGGTCTACAACAAGTTTTCCTGAAAGTTTTGACCCTTGTAACCACTTTGCAACTGTTATTTTAAGTAGAACAAAAACCACCGGGGTGGGGGGAAAGGCTGGCCTGAGAGAACGTGACTTCAAGTGTTGCCAAAGAGGATCAAATACACACACATCCAGCTTCAGGGACAAGAAGCAAAGTATAGGGGTGTGCAGCCATAATTACCATCCCTGACAAACCACAAGGGCCTCCACCACAGTAGAGGAGGCACAACTACAGAAGCCCCTCCATGAGCAGGAACTGCATCTAACACTCTGCCACAGCCTGCAGCAGCCTCAGAGATCAGCATGACCTAGTTGGGCTGTTGCAGGTAGATAACACCCTCTGATCCTCTCATAGATTCATTTTAAAAGGAAGCATGTGTCAACCTGAACTTCATATCCTTTTTGACAAGGTCATATTACCTGATGGGGCTGTGAACTGGACCATCTGCTGTAGGAAGGAGCACCAGAAGTCTTGTTGGCTGTAGGTCTCTGCAAAATAAAAGGAAGGCATGTTAAATATTCACCAAAATGTCTGTCATACACACAGTAAACTTCACCAATGTCAACCATATAAGTGGCTATAAGTGGAAAAAAACCCTAACAAAAATCTCCAGAAACCAAAAATATGATACAGTAGCATTAAAATCAGAGATTAAAGTTTGCTGAATTTGCAACCAATGATCTGTTCAGCCTTGAGACTCAGAACCTTGATTTTCACCTTAATTTTAACATGTCATCTAAACCACAAATTTAAATGCTACACCGGGGCTGCAAAGCACTACCCACATCAGCCAGGTAACTTAGATTAAGCAAACATGTTCCAAAGGAAAGAGCAACTGACATTATCTACCTGGACTTCGGCAAAGGGTTTGATGCTGCCTCACAGGACACTGTCTTGTCTCCAAATTGGAGAGATATGGATTTGACAGATCTACCGCCCAGTGGATAAAGCATTGGCTATAAAGTCACTCTCAAAGAGTTGTTGCTGGTCTGCACTTAGACATTGAACCTTTGACCACAAGTGGTGTTTCCTATGGGTCAGGAGCCTCAAAGAAAGGGTGCCAAGAGGAAATATAACAGAACTCTTCTTTCAGAATCACTGTGCTTTACCCAAAAATGAAACTTGGGTATTTTTGGAATAGATTATAGATTATATATTTAACAACTTTTTTTAAGCAAAAGACCACATCATATACTTTCACATCTATGTCATATTTCCATATCATATTTGTCACATATAGACCTTGTAATCAAACTGCCTCTGATATTGCAAAAGAATCAATGCAATATGGAGTCTAGTAGAACTCCACAAACTGTTTTACTACGCATTACCCCTGGTTTCAAAATTATTTTATACCATCAACTTCAACACCATTTACTCCTAGTTTAGGCCAGAGCCTCTCATAATACAGTGCCTCCAAACCCACCTCTCACTTACGTGAATTTGGTGTTTCCAAAAAAAACCTAAAACAGTAGACAACAGCTAATAGCCAAATTTCTTGGAAGCATATCATTATTATATTGTATAAGCTCAGGTATTACAAAACCCCCATAGATAGCAAGACTATCCATATGAGGAAGACCAGGTAGGTTTGAGTTTCTTTCTCATGAAATCTGAACTCAAACAGGCTCATGATACAGACATGAGATACTAATTTATCAGTACATTATGTCACCAGCAGGATGCTAAAAGGAGGACAGATTCATATTTGAACCATATGGACATAAGTCTTACTAAAAAATTGCAAGTATGACAATCCATGTGAGATTAATACCACAATGTAGTACACTCTTTGTAAGTATGAAAATAAATAGCTTATGGCTTTTAACACCCAAGGATATAGTACATTTCTATGCCAATTATAACCACTAGGGCTTATACATTATTACATATTTTAAAGCCGGCATGTCATTCCCACTAATGAGAAACAGCCACTGCTGTAATTGTGCTTGAGTGTTAGTCTACCAAAAAGCAGTTATTCTACAAATTTAATTAATAGCATTACTGTATAGTGTATTTAGCTTCTCCTAGACACCCTTAGAAGGACAGGCTACAGATATACCACGCAACAGAGTAATACTTGCTTTTGATAGAAACTTCAGAAAAGACAAAATGCACACAATGCTGATTTCAGCTTTATAAACACTTACGAAAACTACCTCCATCTGCTTCAGGAGAATGACTGGTCAATCTATAAACAACAAGTTGAATAATGAGATAGCTGGAGTATTTTCTGGAAGCATCTGGAAGTTGTTTGCCAGCAAGATGCCTTTCCACAAGCACCACATATCTTCCTTAATTAATATATATATAACGTATGTCTGCCTTTAGTATCGTCCAATAAAACTGCATATTCCTCCCTTCTAAACTCATAAATACCAGTCTTGGGTTTCATTACTTACTCCAATACCTGTTACCTCTACTAGGTAGATTTCCTTTACAGCAATCACTCTTTTGAACTTTTCCATCTCAGTTTCAAGGACACCCAAAACATAAATATCCCGCAGAGAAACGGTACTGCAGTATTACAGAGAAACAGGCAAATCCTTTCCAGAACAGACACCCAGCAGACAAATACCTCCAAAGACAAAGGCAGAAGATGGGGTTTTTTTAAATTTTATAAAGAAGAAGGGACTAGAGCTTCAGAAGTATTTACAAACTGACGCCCCTTCTCCCAATTTGTTTATAAAGTAGGCACTTAAACAAACAAATAAACCCAATGCATGACCAAACTCTAAACACATACACTCTCACTCCTATTTCACTAGAGTCAGTAGAAATTGGACAACCACCTACCTCTCGGAATATGACTCTTCACTCCTAGCAGCCTGGGACACAAGCTAGACCACAGGCCCTGCTGGACGAGTAGCTTTTGCATACAGCTTATTCCACAAAGGAAACCTCAACGTGCTGTATTTTCACAAGGTATTCTCCAGCAAGTCCTAAGTCCCACCCCCCCCCCAACTTAGCTAACTTTATATCCAACCCTTCTATTTTTCCCAGCCGGTTTCTCCTCAGTACAAACTGCCTCTCAGCCTCTCATTTATAGGTACAGAAACCCCTCCCCAACTACTGAAAACTAATTAGGTCTCACTTCACCAATCACCTGCTCCTCCAAGCTGTTCCTTATGTCCTTGACCCTCCTTCTCATTTCCCCCACCTGTGAGGAGAGGTTAATCTCATTCAGCTGCAGGTGACCAACGGTTGCTCTAAAAGACCAACGAACTTCTGATGAAAACTTCAGAAAAGTGTAAGAATTACAGCAGACTGTACTTCTGAATGAAATAAAACTGGAAACTGGATATGTGAGTTTTGGTATCTGAGATGGAAGTCATGGAAAAAGTGGTAAGGAAGGCTTGTGGTCTACACACTGCTACCCAGACAGGAGTCAGTATGAGAGGAAAAAATCTGATGTGGATTCAGGTGCAACATTTCAAGCACACAGCCAGACCCAAGCCTGAATGTAAAGAATGCTGCTGAAACATCAGACTGCCTCCAAATCCCACCGAGAGCAGGAAAAAAAGTACTTTTTGTAGCAGTAAAGTGGCACAGATAAAAAGAAGAGCAAATGATGTAGTGTATGTGCAAATATGCTGTTTTATACGCAGTTCACAGGAAAATTGTTTTCTCAGAAGATTCCTACTATTGAACACAGTAGATAACATAGCAATAAGCAATGAAAAAACTTTTAGGAGAATACATAGAAATTTAAATATGGCTCAACGTGGGAGCTCATGGAGATATGTGCTATTATCTCGTTCTTGGGCAAAGGGCTTAGTGACTGTTTGCAGTACAAACCAAGAACATACACATGTACGAGAGCATAAGAGCCCATACAGAATTCCTCAGTCAGTCAAGCGTAGGTCACGCTCCAAAATTATGAAAAAGGTCATGGCACAGAAAAAGAATTACAAGCTTCATTTTTCTGACAGTATTTCTAAAAACAAAAAAAAGTTTATGCTCTAATAACAAAGCCAAAGTTTATAACTTGGTCTACATCCAAATAATATTCTAAAGCCTTCTGATGGGCATGGCAATTTATCCCATTAGTTTGGACAAGTATCTTAAGATGGG
This sequence comes from Pseudotriccus pelzelni, assembly GCA_035584735.1. Lineage (NCBI taxonomy): Eukaryota > Metazoa > Chordata > Aves > Passeriformes > Tyrannidae > Pseudotriccus > Pseudotriccus pelzelni. Next base: position 39,323,957 of record JAWMRA010000078.1, on the reverse strand, counting down.
ATGAATTACTGTCTAGAAGTACCTGTCTCCTTCCATCCACTTACTGGACAGAAAGGCTAAACAGCCAGTTAAATTGAGACATCTAACTTGGGATGGTTAATGTTAGACAAAATTAAATCTACCCACGGTCCCTGTTCCCCTTCCTACCAAGAGACTTAGGCAATTTGTCCTCTTCTAAGGTTTAAAGGGTTATTATGGTAGCAAATTTGCTATGTAAACAGGGTACTTATGAACTGCCTTATGAACTCCCACAAACTGTGCTAATCTTCAAAATGCAGCTCATTCATAAAGACATGAAGTACTGTCTTGACTTTCAGGACTTAGTAAGGATTTTTGGATGGGGAAGAAGAGGAGGAAAGCATTTTATTTATAAATAGAGAAAATATAATGTGGAAGTAAATGGAACAGAATGCTAAACATTTAATCATATCAAAGCCTTTTTTTTTTCAGAGAAAAAGTACTTAGACTCATATCTGTAGTACTTTAGAATACAGTTATAGTTACACGATAGACATATTAAACCACCATTTCCTCAGGTCTTTGGTTTCCTGGCCTAAAATCTTGCTGTAATTCAGCAGGTATCTTGTTCACCAATTTTATTAGAGATGTTTGTTTAAAGAGTATAGAGTCCAGCTGTTCATGCAAAGGAAGACATCAAACTCAGGATATATATTGCACTTTTTTCCTAATATTTGCCATGGAGTTTCCCTGATTTTTTCTTAAACTCAAAAATTCATTTGCTGAACAAAGTAATAGAGACATCTGACAACTCTGTAAGATGTTAAGGCACCAAAGTTCTTTCTTTGAAGTTTGCTTTCTTTTTTTTCATGGAGTTTTGTACATCTGTGACTTTTGCAAAGAGGAACCAGTAATGCTGTATTAAAAAGAAACAATATTCAGTGGATGCTTATTGTGAGTTACAGGCCTTTGGGTTTACTTGTTTACTTTGGGTTTTTTTCACAGCATGAATTTATGAAGAGAAACATGAGTGAAAAACAAAGTTTTAACTTCTCATACTATAAAAGGCTATAATATCTTTTATGACTCTCCAGGAAAGACTAATGGGTGAAGTCCTTTTGACATTAACCACAGCAGACTGGAGCAGCGGGGAGCTGGTTTGCGAAGTACCGAGTTTTATTCCTTTTCTCTTATTGAGCTTGTTCCACAACAATTCTAATTTCCACATAGAAGTTAAATAAAAATGGTGACATCTTAACTGATTCTATCTGATCAAAAATGGTGCTTAGAGGAAGTTTGAACCAGTCTGAAATTTGAACCAGTGATATCTCATAAAACAACATAGACTTCATGCCTACGTATCAACCCATACCTGCCTGTGGTCCGACTCCAGACACCCTAAAGCCATGCTGATTCTCTGTGTGAGGTAAGACCTCACACACTTAATAAAACTAAATCCTTTACAGCCTCTTCCTTACAAACATCATCTCCAAGGATCAGAGGAGTCAGCTGAGTGGAAAGGGTATCTCTGCTTCCAATCTGGTATCGCACCTGACCCCATGGGGAGACAAACCCCACTAAAGCCTGCTCATTACAAATGTGCTGCTCACCCATGAAGCCATTTTCACTCCCGTGCCATAAACATATACCATTCCTTGCTCTCTTCAAAACCTCATCCCACTTTTTAACAATACCAATACTGTGCTGGAAATTCATAGCTAGTGCCACTCTGGACATATGACAAAACAAATTCCAAATACTTTAAATATCCGTGGTTTCTTCAAAAACATATAAGTTAAAAATCCTCCAAAACTGCCTGGAAAACTGCCGCCTTTCTAGTGAGGCTATAAAATTCAAAAGAAATTTATTTTGATTTTTTGTTTGTTTGTTTTTGGGTTTTGTGTTTTGGTTAGAAAAAAAATGAAGAGAGAAAAGGCTGATAATTAGATTAATAGCAGGAATGTAATTTCATTTACAGCTGTGCAGCAGCTTTTACCACGCAAGGGCGAACACTGCAGATCATGGGGTTAGCACACAAAATTAAATGCAGTGATGTTGACAGCAGTGGAATGATGGTACGTGACACGACAATATGGTCTCTTCTTCCATGCAAAGGGCACATGATGCATTCTTCAGCTAGCCTGGCAGCCGAGTGAACAGCACATGTCAAAGTGACATCATTGTTTTGCAGTGATAAGATGACGCAGGGGAATCACCAAATACGTTGTCCCATAAAAGTGTAAAGTCAAGAAGAAAACATGAAAACAGCAGCCGATCTGGGTACAATGGCAGCAAATAAAATATAACAGAGTTACAAGAGGTAAAGTTTGTAAGTAATGAAATACATTTATAAGTTGTGTATGAAAAAGTGTGCAGTGGGAAAACAATCTTTCCTTAACACTTTTACACAGTGTCATTAGGGATTACTTCCTCTAGCTTACAGAAATCAATGTTATGACAGGAAGAGACAGAGTAGCAGAGATATTGACTGAGCTGTCAACCATAGAAGTACATCTCTGAACCTGTGGGTTTGGGCTTTGATGAAGCAAATGCATTCAGTAAATGCTTTTATAGAAACTCAGGCACTCACTCAAGGTATTCACTTGCATTTTATATCCACTCTTGATCATCAGCATACTGACTCAGAATTTTTGAGGTGAAATTGCAAAAAGCACTATAAGTCATCTATCGCTCACCCCACCTGTGGATTCTTCACACTAACAATTTGACATGGACTCTGAACCACGGTGTAGGGCTTGTCATGACACTGTGATTTCCTTTCTTTTTTTCTCTTTGTCCATTCCTTTTCATCAATTTAACAGAGACATTAAGGAAGGGGGAAAAACCCTACAAGGCAAAGCCAGGGATGAAAATATTCTCTCTTCAGAAACTCTCTTTACACTTGCATACCAGGAGTTTTGTGCTAAGAAAACTCCAACCCTTCACAATATGACCTCCCATATCCTACTTGATTGTTAAAATTTGTTAATAATTAATGTATTTACAGTTTTAAAGTGTATATTTAAATGGTGATGAAATCCACAGACCTTTTGTATCACACAAATCATATAAGAACCAATATTAAAGATCGCCCTATCAATCTCAAACCACATCTGCCTTAGCAGAACTGACAGGTCAAGCTCAGGCCAGCAATGCTGTGGCCATTAATTCCTTCTCCATTTCGATTTGTTTTGATCAACAAAAGTGCAGTGTATTTCAATCACAAATGAGCTGAAAAACTATTACTGTTGGTGAGAAGCAATAATGTCTTTCTAAGGAATTTTGTATGGTGAAAGAACTTCTCTGTGGAGATGCTATATACACCATGATTTGCTGTGCAGTCGGCACTTTCTTCCAAAGCCAGAGTTTGAAGACAAGCTGCAAAGAGACTGAGGAACAATCTTTGTCTCCCAGATGGAGCTGACATAAAGTTGGCATCCTTATTCCATAAAATGTTCAATTAGGAAATTGTAAGAAAGTCACAAGACTTAGAAACATGCAGGTAGATAAGGTGGAGAAACCAGCTCAGTTTGAAAAAAAAAAAAAAAAAAAAGATGGAAACATTCTATGCTTTGAGGTCAAGGACTCTCCCAAGCGCTACAGAGCAGGTACGCAAGCACATCACAGCCATATGACAGATAGTTTAGCTGGAAAGTGGCTTTCTAAAAGTTAGCAGCTGCTTCTGTGGAAAAAAAGACTGTCAGCTAGGAAGTAAGTATAGAATTATGTTGAGCAATGTTACATTATTAGCAATCAGTAATTTTAAGAACCAGTCAGGGAACACAACAGTACTGATATTACCAGGACACCTACTCCTAACAAAAGAATGCACAATGAAATATAAGATGCATTATCAGAAGAACATGAAACATATGATATCTTTTATGTCCTTTGCGCTCTCTCCATTTTCCTGAGTGAATGAAACACTGGATCACAAGGATGTGTAGGGGAAGAGGTCACGGCACCAAGCCTGCCAGAGTTCAAGAAGCATTTGGACAATGCTCTCAGGCACATTATGTGATTCTTAGGGTTGTGCTGTGCAGGGCCAGGAGTTGCTCTCCAGTGATTCTTCCGGGTCTCCTCCAACTCAGAATATTCTATGATTCTATAAAATAGACAGTCTAGGTTATGGCAGATGGTGGAATAAAACTAGTTTTGTTAGTTTAGTTAGTTTAGCTTAGTTTAGCTTACCTCTTCAGAAGTTTGCATAGGTCTGCAAAAACGGAATTAACGTTTATTTGAGGCAAAGGAGTAACACTAAGAAGGTAAAATAAATTCATTGTATTGAAGAGCTGTTCTCTTCTAGCAGCTATTCTGAGAAAGATTATCTGTCCCATTATAATTGCAGGCAAGAAATACAGAAAGTGACCCAGAATTTTTGAGTAATATCAGGTCTAAGATATTAAAAGATAACAAAGTGACCACACTGAAAACTGACACTGAGTAGGAAACCTTCAGAGATGCGGTATAGAGTGTATCAAAAAACATTAGAGGAACAAATGCAAATATAAACCCAAAGGATGCCACAATAAAGGTGTCGGGGGATCTTTCACTTTTTCATTAATGTTTACCAAAGAAAATAAGAATTCAGAATCGTGTTTACATTGAAAATTATCTGCATTGATAATGCAAAAGAGAATAGTGCTGAAATTTAGGTAAAGGGTGGTATAAAGTAAATATTTTTACATGTATTGCAGTGCAGGGAGGGAAGGGCATGAATCATGAAGGTTCAGTAAAGTACAAAAATAAAAATCTTTATTTGCAAACGATGCAATGATAGAAAGGTGGAGGAGGCACTATAATGATTTCTTTAATGGTGAGAGATAAAAGTGAACAGCAAAAGGTTATTTTCTAGATAAAGAAGTAATTCTCAGATGAATCAAATTTTTTAAGTATTCAAAAAGCAATTAAACATTCAGGAAAAATGCTGGCAATTCCTGTTAAATTATTAAGATCTGGATGCAATAAGCTTATTCAAATTTTTTACAACCTAATTTTGCAAACATTCCCTAAGAGTGAAAAGAGGAAGTAACTTTTACAACTTCAAAATAAGAACGTATAGAAAATATGGGAGTTATTTGTCTGTTTCTTCCCACTTCAACCTCAAAAATCTAGGCTCCATACCTTTTACAGACCCATTCTTTTTAAACAGAGAAAATAGTGAGCGACAGCAAGTATTGGTGTCTGGCAAAAAGAATGATGTTCTCTCCCAAGATTAGTCACAAAAAATGAAAACAAGCAATCAATTTCAGTTAGGTGTTGTCTCAAGGGAAAACACTGATATAAACACAGTTAAGGTGTAATTTCTTAGAGGATTTAGGAAGAATACTCTGGTGGGTCTTTGGCCAGCAAGGACAGGATCTGGCATGTTAGGTGAACATAGCACAAGTATGCAACTGTTATGTAGAAAGTCAAGAGCTTTCTAAGTAGGGAGACTAATGAATTTCTGCTCTGTTTCATAGCAATCCAACGCTAAAGTGGTAAGATGAAGAAGCCTCATACTTTTCCAATTGGTCCAGTCACTGAGAGTCTGCAGCTGGAAGGAACTGCCTTGACTTCTGAGCAAGTGGCTGCTGTAGGAAAGACAAACTAGGAATAAAATGGTATTTTCAGATCAATGAACATGAATGAAATTCAAGGACTGTAAAACCAGCTAAATAGCTGTGTAATGATAAGATTTTGAGCAAGCCTTCGGTCAAGCAATGACATGAGGTTGCAATGAGTTTGGTAGCTTAAACAGCTGTACATTTTTGTGACAGGTGGAAATTCAAATATTTGCTACTTTGAACCTAATGACCGTAGGGAAATTTTCTTTGTATATTTATTTTTTAAAAAAAATTTCCTAAAAAGTCATCAAATTAAAAAAGAGATCATTTGGATAGATGAGCACTGATATTGCCTAATCATCAGCTGAGAAAAGAAGCTGTCAAACTGAAGGAGTGACATCGTACTGCAGTTTGGCTGTAGTCAGTGCGAGCATAATATAACCGGCATGGGTGACAGCCACTGTGACGGTGATGTGGTACAAGGTTCACTAGCTGTCAACCACCACAGCAAACTTTCTGGGCTCCTGGGTACATAAAGTGATCTCATTTTGTCGCAGACACTTCCAGAGAGAATTACTAAGAATATAGTTAGCTCACTGTTTTGCACAGTTTCCACGCCACCGCTGTTACTGTCCAAGCAATGTGTTGGACATGATTTTTATAGAGGGATTCTAGTGATGCAGGTAATACTCTTTTGCAAACAGCATGTTTGTTTGTGTAAACACTGTCAAATCCTGTACCTATTGTCCTCACCTACCTTCTTTTTCTAGTACCAGTTTTTAGGTTCTCCTTGTCCGAAATCCCTGTGCTTGCTGCCCATGTTCAGCATGCACTCCTCCCCCAGGACTATCACACAGTCTAAATCCCAGCGCCACAGAAGGTGAGACAAACATTCAGATCTGGCTGTCACTGCAAGAGGAGATGCGACACAGCGGCTTGAGCAGCAATAAGTGCGAAAATATATCATTCCAGCGTCTTCAAATGCCCCTCCCTGCACCACGATTGAGGTACACCAGAGCAATAAATTCTTCTAAGAGCCCTCAAATATATCACACTAATTGCAAAATGCAGAGTATACATTCATCTTCCCCAGTAACATGGCAATGTTTTTTGCTTAAGATCACTGAATTTGCTTAAGATTATTTTTTTTAATGTTTTCTTATAGTTAACGTATACAGTAAAAGTAAATGTAACATCACTGTCTACTTTCAGGCTAATGCTTCTTCTCAAAGCCTGGAGAGGAGTACATCGTAAAAACATCAAAGATTCAAGAGAAAGAGACATATATTTCACTGCTCTATTCACATGCATTCTTAGCACACTCACTTCTAGACTGCAAAAAGAATAAGCAACACCCATATTTCCAGAAATTTCCTAAAAAAATTTTCTTTAGATTTCTTTCTAGAAATATCACAGCAAGTCTGCATTCATTCGGCATAGAGAGTAAGCGAAATTTGACTGTATTTTAGCAGAGAGGGCAAATATTTAAAACAATAATATTCTTTGCAATGGGTCGATAAATATATGTGGAAAGCAACCTCAAGGAAAACACAGGCAGTAATGAGAGGCAAACTTGGGATTGTGAGCTTGTCCTTTATCAATTTGTTTAGTACACCAACCTTGCCATATTAAGAAAATTCCAAGTGCATTAGGAAAGGCTGCCCTCTTCAGACAAACTTAATAAAAGGTACCTAGAAGAAGTTCTAAGTGTCTTGAAGTTAAAATATGAATGTGGTGAAATTAACTGAGCAGTGCAATATCAGGAAAATCTCAACTTTCTTCTGCTTAATAACAATTTGCTACCACATAAAGAAAAGTGCTTCTTGTCATTAGCTACATATTATTGTGTGCTTGTTTAGACTCATTACAGATCCATTTATACATTTTCTATAAGGCTGTCATAACCTTCAGTAATATACTGAAATATGGAGACATAATTAATTAAGAAATCTATTAAGTCTGAGCTTTTCTTATGTCATACTTTCTGTTATCATATGGAAAAACAAGACATTTTGCAGTGCAGAATTTCTATCACTGGGGAAATTTCATTAAACATGATAAAATTTCCTTTTTACTTGAACAAAACTTGGGGGTTAGATATATTTTGATCTCCCTAATGTTCCAGACTGGTGAGTGGAAAAATGTTTTTGTCATCATGACTGGTGTTTTATACTTGACAGCTATTTTTAATTTACTCTCCTTAAATCTTTCTCGAACAACGAGGAAACAGCTTACTTACACAGATAGGTTTTTTTTCTTTTCCTCACTATTTGTCCTCTGAGTGTCTTCAAAGGTGGAATTGTGGATTTTTATCTTGCATCACACCAGGTGGCAAAACATAAGGCCACCAGGTATTTTCCTGCTGAATGTCATAAAATTTTCATAAGAAAGACTACCTGTATGAAGCAAATAACTGTATCTGGCTAAACAACTGTAAATAACAGCTTCCAATTTACTGGGGAAGCTGAGGTGGACATAAATACTCTTCGTGATGTTTTGCTTTGAAAACTGAAAGCTATATCATAGAATTTTCCGAGGAGACCCATAAATACAGATTATGGCCAACAATACCAAAGCCGATACTCATCTATCAAAATTTTTCAAGTCCTTTCACAGGACCTGGGACCGTACAAGGCAAGAGAGCCATTAAGTCTCAATATAGAGTTAGAAAATATATAGGGAACCCCTAAAGTTCTCCAGAACAGGAAGCTGAGATGATGTTATGTAAGGATGCTCCTTATGACTGAGATACAAGAGATTTAGTTGTCAACTTGATGGAAGTCACTTCATCTTTAGAAAAGGTCTTTTTTCCTAGCTTTTCAGCTTTTCAGCAGAGCCTCCAATGTCATGATGTCTCAGGAGAAGATGCCTAACTGTCCAATAAGTTTGTGATAGAGCTATGGCTCTTTTTCTTTGCAAAACATCTTTTCTTTTTTTAATCTCAAAGCGCTGCCGCTAAGCATCATAAATCCAGTTCATTCTGTGTTCTGCTCCAAAATTTGAATTGAGTTTCTCGCCTCCTTCACCACATCACACAGGCTTTTTCGACAACAGGTAATTTCACCTTTAAATATCTCTTTCAACATACAGTCTCTTCAGCCTCTGATACAGGCAGCATTTAGAAGTTCACTTTAGGAAAAACCCCACACTCTCAACTTTAACTATGTGAGGAAGTTCTGCTGAAGATTTCTCTTTTTTCTCTTTTGTCTTTGTTAAAATAGAATTCGGTTTAAGATATACTTTAAGAACTACTTAAATGCTTTGTTGAACTGGGGCCTGAAATGGGACTTTAATTTCCCTAACAACTCTCAATCTACCATTACTAGACTAAATGTAGAAAAATCAGACTTTCTGAAAAAATGTGTCTCTAGGGTGCCAGTACAAGCAAATTATTGAGCAGTTAAATAATGCCAAACTATAAATCTCATATCTACCAACTTATCCATCTGTCTTACCAGTATGCTAAGTAGCAGGTCTTGTTTAAAGACTGAGATGTTAGAACTGGAAATTAACACTTTGGAAATGAATACTTGCCTTTTAGTGTCCCCCCCACCACGTGCTACGGTATTCAGTTTCATGTACAATTTATGGGCTGAAATTTTAAGATAGACTGAGTAAATAAATTATGAGTATTCAAAATACCACCCTTTTGCCAGTAAACCCCTGTTATTCTTCGCACTGACTCAGCCACCTCTCGTGCTGCTATCTTTATTTATAGGAACAGTATTTTCTGTTATTTTGCCATATACACTTACAAAAGTGATTTCAATGGAAATTATTTCAATGGCAAACATAACCATATGACCACAATTTTGTAATAATCAAAATACGGTACAATTTTGTTTGGGTATTTTTCCTTCATTCAATTGAGACACAGGGTAAAAGAAAGACTTATTAGTTGAATACCAGCATTTTATATGCTATTGCTAGTTCTTGCACAATAGAATTCCTGAGAACTGTGCTGTAATTCTTTCCTGCAGTGAAACACAGGGGTGCCCACATTGGCATTGAATTTTCTTACACTGTTAAATTATAAGGCTGCCTGTACTATGAGGAGAGATTGGGTTATGAATTCTCTGAAGTGACAGATTCCGTTATATAAACCACTGGTGAGTCTGGGCATGCCATTCAACATTTTCAGCTTTGGAATTAATGTTATTCTACTTCTTCCCATGAGAAAATTAAAAATGTTCACAATTTTGCTAGTAAGGAGTGCAGTCACATCCCTGGGAAAACATCGAGTATTCCTTCCAGTGGTGAGTGTACAGAGGTACAATTCTGACCTGACAGCTATGCAACTATGCACCTGTTGTGACTTATTGAGAAACACAAACAAGGATCCTAAACTTAAAAGGCTGCTCGACAAGATAGCCGCAGCATACTTCTTGTAAAAGACAAGGCTAATGGACTTGGAAAAAAATAGAAGAACTAGACTTTGTGGAATGCATTACAAGCCTCCTTTTTGTAAAAATGCTGGTGTTTTCTCCCCCACAAGTCTTTCTATTTCTTTCAGGCCCACGCTGGTGAGAGGACTAGTCAGGTATGTCCTCTGTCCTTCAGTGTTACGGATGTGGCATCAAAAGTGAACTGTGACATGACTGTGTTAAGTGTTTAAACTGTGTTTAACACTAAGAAAAGTTAATATCATATTCTTACACAATTACCTTCATTTGGGAAGAGTCTGTAATCACAGCCTCCTGAGTCCTTTCAGGACTTCATGAAGTAAATAACTTGAGCAGTAAGAACTCTTCTACAGATAGCAACTTCCAATAAAAATAATATGATCAGGTAAATGAACACATGAAAATTCATTAACAGAGAAAGAACACAAAAAAAAGAAAGTTTATAATGTGATAAAACAGAAGTTCATATTGAAAAAATAGAGGAAGCCAGCGTAAATTCAGAGAAAACACAAAGATTACTGATTTTCCTTAAATAAAAACAAGAAAGCAACCTAACTTTGTTCCAAGCATTGGCTGGTAAGCTCAAGGAAACACAGTTTGATTTTGCCTGTCTCCTTTTTCCAGGCAAAACCCATCAATATTGCAACACGGTTATTCCAAAACCTGCAAGCTTCACAGTCCTCTCACACACTTAACCTTCAAACTTCTAACAAGCAAATGGGGAGAAAGGAGCAACACCCCTCCCTAAATATCCAAACCTCTCAAACAACTTGTTGATATAACCTCATTAGCACTGTTCAGAATTACTTTATCTTTTACCTCCCCAAAATAGTTATACCTAAAACTATATGCTTCAGAGCATATCTCCAGGTCTCTGCAATTATTCTGGGCAGGAACTCCCTAGGTGTTCACTACCTAATCTCTAACACCTTCTGTCACGTCAAAGAAAAGCGACAAACCAAGGATGACAACTAGGGTCACCCACGTGCAAAAGCAAGTAGTTTTCGCATTGCTTGACCTCTCTGCAAGCACCAGCATGGCCATTCACAAAATGTTCACAGCCTGCTTTTGACACCTGAACACTTTGGAAGGCGGAGTATGAAATTTTTCACTACCTTAAACGTAAGCTTCAGTCAGCAGATGCAACTCTTAAGTAAGACAAGTACATCTAAACACCTTGGATTTCAGGAAGTCAGGTGTGTGGGAAACGTCATTCTCTTAGACCCAAACTACAAGCTGTCTGGAATGTTTCAGTAAGAGGTGAAGTACAGAAAAAAGCCAGCTCTTTCTGGGATGTGTCACCAAAAAAATAGTATGCTCTTGGAAAAAAACAAGGGTGGAAGAGAGAGGACACTCATTTAAAATGGAAGCAATTGCTCAGACAGTTTTACCACACACAGTGTAAATCCAGTGAAGTCATGGGGAGAGATTACTTTAAAATTTAAACTGGCTCTTCAGATTGCACACAGAAAAGCCGTAATTTAATGCACACAACCAGCTTAAGTTAAACTAAAGAATCACCAAACAAGGGCAGAGATCCAGTGAGCCACAAGTCTTTCACCAGGTGTACAGAAGAGTTTCAGCTGTGTAATATTAGCGGTGTGTTAAGCTGAGTTCTGTGTCGGGGTACTTGGCTGGGTGAAATATAGTCCATAGTTGAAGCAGGCCAGGTTTCCTTATGACATAAAAGTTGTATCCAGTACGATACGTACACAATGGCTGCATTAATAGGTTTAACATCAGGACTCCTAAATTCCCATTGTAACCAGTGGGTGTTTTGGCACACTGTACTGGGGAATGATTCTGTCCTCGGCCGACACAACTTATTGCAGCTCCCTCGGAGGAACAGCCTCTTCTCTTCCAGCTGTGTGACATTGGTCTGATGTCAGATTTTGTAACACCCCTTAGATCCAACTTACGTACACCAGCACAAGATCATCACATAAGTTGGGACTACTCACAGACACGGAGACTGAAGAGGCCTTGGCAAAACAATCACTGAAGTAATATTTGGCCTGTACCCTTGTACCTTCAAGCTGAGATTTTCAAATTTCACTGGTAGATGAACATGAAATACTTCTTCATTCCTTTGAAGAAGCCAGTCTGAAGCTGTAATGAGCCTGCAAATAGTGATTAGCATTTAAAGTGGCACCCTCAGTAATAAAATCTCTGTGAGCCAAATTCTAATTTTCTGGAAGTGAAAAAAACTCTTCGCATTTACCTCACAGGAGCCTAACTTTGCTCTCATCCTGCTAAATTAGAGGTCACAAGATATCAATTCCACTAAATTGCTCCCATGGATCTTCACGTAAGATCTAATTCTTGACATTTAATTTGCAAACTTTCTGGAGTCTGTAGTTTGTGGCACCCTGCCCTGTTCCTTCCCAGCCTGAAGAGCCAGGCTACAGCCTCCAGGAGGCTGGAGTGAAACCTTTCTGCTCCAAAGAATTGCACCTCCTCCCAAGCAGACATGAATAACCATCTCTGAAGTCTGACTCTCCCATGACACTCAAAAATTCTGGTCCCCATAGGTGGGGCATGACAGAGTAATGGAGCTGTGGGGTTTCTGTGGTATGCTCTGCACCTCTCCTACCTGCTAAGACCAAGCCCATGGTAGCCGCTTACAGTTCAGCTCAGTCTTCAGCAAAGTATTTAATCGATAAATGTTGTACACGGCTACTTAAAAGCACACGAGAAGGATTTATCCTGACATCAAACTGAAGCTTAGTAAAACCAAAATAACAAATGAAGAAACCCTCAGCCAGACAAAAATATCTGAATCCACAAGTGGGGAAGCATTCAAATACCAGTAAATTCTTATTCCTATCTGCTTCTGAGGAAGTAGGTGTTAAGCAGAAATTTCTAATGGAAACAAACTTAACCTGGGCAGGCTCTTTCAGGAGAGTAAATAGACAGAAAAGTCTCTTGATGCCCATGTAAACTCCATCATCTCTCTTTCTACCTTCTGCCACAGCCCACACAAGGACATTGGTCAAACAGTTCAGAGAAAAGGGCAAGCACAGGCTTAGGACCTGTAGGTTCCCCAGAGAAGACCTCCTCTGCCCCGATTTTTGAAAAGCATAAAGTCTCTTACTTTTCTATAGAAATCTTGAAATCTGTTCCATTTTCCATGCTTGACTAGAGAAACCCTCCCTGAAGTCCCTGAAAGAAAAATATTAAGCAGAACACCCGAAGTTTTTAAAATACTGTAGCACTCGAGTCTTTGCCTGCCACTCAGTGACAGATAGCAATTTAAAATTACTGAAGCTTTTAAATTAAGTGCTTAAATTTGAAGGTGATCACCACTCTGAACATGTGAATTGTAGAGCTATCTGAACTATCAAAGCTCTTCAATTTACTCTAAGCAAGTCATTTTAGAAAGTGATAAGGGAGTCTGTGATTGCCCAGCCTGCACTGATTTAAAGCTTCTGTTCAGTTTTCTATTCATTTTAACAAGTATTTGAGTGATTCTGCTAGCTTATAGGAAGACTGTGCTGAACATATTTGAGCAAGTTGGAGGGTATGTGTGTGATTTCAGGAGTCACGTCAAAGCAGGTGGTTTTACCTAGTTCTTCAACAGTTGTGTGGATATAAAAATTGAACACCCATATCCATTTTCCAAGTCTTCAATTCACTTAATAGTCAATGTACAATTTTCTGAGTGCACTGAAAATGTCATTGCTTTGTAGCTACAAATTGAAACCTATAATGCTCATCTCCAGGAAGCAATCATTAATGCCTTTTTTTTTTCACAAAACAATATATTTAGTCTTGCAATTTTGGCACATAGCGCCTTTTGAAAGTATTTTCTTAAATGAACTAGTAACAGCTAGTTACCCTCTGTAATATATTACTCAGTTATGAAACAGTTATGTTCCGTACACAAACCTTTTATAGCTGCAAGGACCATAGAAACATAAGAGATCCTTAAACCCTAGCATCATTCTTTCCTGTGCCATCCAAAGTAGCCTGGGGCCAGAACAAGGCCTTGCCAGTTTTGTGTTTGTTGGGTTTGTTGTTGTTGTTGTTGTTGTTGCTTGTTTGAGTGTTTTGTGTTTTTTTTTAATTTGGACAGCTTTCTACTTATTCCCAGAATTGTTAAATATTGCACTATTTCTCAAACTGCATAAAGTTCAATTAGAGATATTCTTTCTGTAGGCCTTTTTTTTGTGCTCCTCCAACTGCCCCATGGCAGATCTGTCATGGCTGATGCTCTGCTTTGATTCACAACTCCCAGCAAATATTTCCCATTTTCCTTTCTGAATAGCATTAATGATAAAGCATAATTATCTGAAAACTGTGATGAATTCTAGTATTTGTTCTGAATCAATTCCACTTAATGTCTAGTCTTTTTAAGACCCTCTCTTTATCTACCAGAAGTAACTTCTGAGTTTTGTCAGTTAGCATTCCAGTTGCAGACCCTTGAAAATCAAGTCTCTTTTAAGTGGAAGCACACTTCGGCTACTTGACAGTATATCCTTTTATACCGCTGTCCTGACCCATAATCTATTGCAAAAGATGTTCATTACCACTTCTATCCCTGCCTCCTAAAATAACATGTGACCTGGGGGGCTCTTGCTGCCAATATCTGTTGTTTGCTTACATCTGATTGATAACTAACTCCCTTTTTAATGATGCTAAACTATCTTGAACTATGTGGGGGAATTTTTTTTTTGCCATTTTGGAGACTTCTGCAACCAGCATAATCTAGCTAATTCCAGTGTCCCACTTCCGAGTCATAAGGTGTTTATGCTGCCTCCACCCATTTTTTCTTTTAATGGCCTGTCAAATAGCAGAGGTGAGAAAATACAACCATGCTTGACATTTATCTATTATCAAATCATTTGCTTAAGTTTACATTGATTTAGCTGGGCATACTGAACATTGATAAAGTTATTTTTATTGGCACACTATGACACATCAAGATGTTTCAGAGTAATTCGTAAAGAAATCTGTCACATGATTTCAGAAAAAGCAGGGAGAGGATTTTAAAGTCATTTGATGATCTCTCGAATGACTAAACTTTGTGGGAAAAATCAGATGACAGGTTAATTTTCCAGGTCAAAATCCCAGCTTCAACACAGCCACTTCTTTCATTTTATTTTATAGGTCCACGTGGAAGAGTTTGCCTCACTGGAGGAAGTGTAACAGTTAGAGTTGCTTGATTTGTTAATTGCTATGAGTTTTTGCATCTCTGTTCTTTGAGATTTTGGCTATACTGCTGCATTCCCCATTATTCTGTGGGATTTTCCTAGTGTCTTGCTTTGCAGAAGAGTTCAGTAATTTATCATCCATCTTGTTGTCACAAGCGTTTCCCTGGTGATGCGAACTTCACCTGAAGTTTTCTCAAGTTTCTAAATGTTTATCATATCTTTCTACTCTACCTGTAAAGCAAGTGCCATAATAACAATTTCAGAATGGTCAAAGTCTTAATCAAGTTCAACAGCTGAGCTGGCAGAATCCTGTACTGTAGCTTAACCAACTGTTTGACCTTCTTGATTAAATTATCCATATTGTTCCCTTCATTTCTACTCATGCTGCCTTGTACTGTGCTGTCCTTTGTTTCAAAACTTTTTGTTGTCCTTTTTCTCAAAGGTATTTCTGAGGAGTTAATGCTTTTCTTGGCTTGTTTCTTTTCTGTCTCTCAGTTATGCAGACTTCAGAAATGCTCTTTTGAAAATCAATGACAGCTGTTGCTGCATCTATGACACGGTCATTCAAAAAAGACAGTGGCACATCAGGGCTGACTTGTACAGGATCTGAGCCTCAATACACGTAGATTCCTTTCCTCGGTACAACGTGAAATGTGTTTTTTGGTGTCCTGATTAGCCTTTTCTTTATGCTTTTTAGGATCATAAAAAAAAAGACTTGGAAAAAAATGCAAGGATATTTTGGCCCCACTCTTTGCACTGTAAGTTGGGATCAATCAGTTGTAGACTGTGCCCAGCAGACTTTCCTTTAACCGCTTTTTAAAAATCTCTAATGAGGAGCCCTGAATGACTGTCCCAGTGTTGCAACAATTGCTCACTGTTCCTTCCCATCATTCATGTATGCTTTGGAAGATGAAGTTTCCCCTCAGGCCTCTTTTTGCTAAATTAGACAAATCAGTTCCTTCACCTTATTTCCGCAAGCACATTTCCTAATCCTCTTTTCCTGCTACCCTCCTCTGGGATCCATCCAGTCTGTCTACTCTTAAGCCCAGCTCTCAAAACCATATTTCAACTGCAGTTATACCAGTTCCAAGAGACGCAGAGCACCTTTCCTGCTGCTGACAATAAAAAGTTAAAACACCCCCAAGCCTCATTCTCATGTATCATCATCATCATCATCAACAAAGAGGTGTGACTTTCTAATGAATTTGTTCTTACCAAACAAAAAATCTGGTAACTTCTAGTATCAGCTCATCTACACTTACTCAGGTCTTCAAGAGTTAAATTTCCTTTTAGTAGAAGTTAAACCAACTGAAGCAATTCCCAGTGACTTCATTTGGATAACTCCTACGGCTTGTAGGCAGCCACGTTTAACAATGATTTCCACTCACTCTGAACTCTGACACTGGTCACTGATTATTATTTTTAACTCACTCTGATCTAAAGTACAGGGATCATGTTTGCTCATTGCATTCTCCAGTATACTGTGACTGCCTCAACTTCTGTTATTGCCATTATTGCAAAGATACTGGCCTAGCAATGCTGTCAGAGGGAACATGCTGATGAGTAACTCCACAGTCGTAACTGGCTCTTAGCCTATGAGTAACGAGGCTGTTTCTGCATTAACGTTATGCTCACTGAATAGTAACTATCTTGCATCCTTGGATATATTACAGATTTCCTCATTTTTAAAACGCTTTTTGTCAGCAATGAAGTTTGTGCACTACAAGGATTTAGGGCTTGCGTTTTTCCATTTCTTTCATTACCGATATCAACTTTCATTATTGCAACTATCGTTCTAATGCCCTAGAAATTTATGTACATACTTAACTTCAGAAAAGTCTGTTGTAGAAACCTGGCTTTACCAGCGACTCACGTAAAGACTTGCAAAAATTGCTGAGTGCATTACCTTGCTTGTGTGACTACCTTAGTGTGCTTTTGATGCTTGACTTTATTTTGCAAATCAGTATAAGTTATAGAACTATCAATCATCTGCCAGTCTAGCAAAACAGTGAACTTCATTTCATCTGGCCTCTTTGACCTGCTAGACTTAAGTGGCCCTACTAGGAGTTAAAACTCCAGCCAGCAGAGATGATAGGATCATTGAAACACAGGCTCTTTCATTACCGCAAGGGGTAGCCCTCAAAGACTGAAATCTCAGTGGTGGTACTAGTAAAGATTAACATTCCTGCCAGAAACCACTGCCCAGCATATCAAAACACTCCTACCTAAAGTGAATGCCTGAACGCATACTTAGGCGATGAAACCAAAGTAGTCTGGTTTGGGAAGGTGCTGAATACTCACAGCTTTCAGCAATTTTATGGAATTAAACGAAAACAGTAGGTGAAATAATAGATCTAAGAGAGACAAACACAGTGGCACATGCCTATGGGGGTTTTTTTCAAAAGAGAAATAGAACTTTATGTGAACTTCAATAAAAATTCTTAAAAGTTAAAATGACTAATTGCTTCTTTTTATATAGTTTACTCGATGGCCTAAAGCCAAGAACAGATTTCAAATTAATCGAAGTTTCATAAATAATTGTGACTTCATGGTGATACAACCTTAAATAATGGACTGAATAATAGGTTAATCAATTAACTGATTCTTTCACTGAACAGAATATCAAATGAAAATATTCATCTATTATTTATATTCATTTGTATTGAGATGTAAGCACACATAAATTTGACTTCTTGCCATACTGAAACAGGATGAAGGGTTCAGAGAGAATTTGTCATCCATCTGAAACTGTGGGCAAGGGTGACCTCCTAGCACATGCAGCCCAACATACATTGTGTTTGATGTGCCAAGTAAAAGGTACTAACACTTGTCCAGCCCATGCATCAACATCAGTTCTGCAGGAAACTCCCTCTCTGTTTTCTGCAAAAGATTCAGGATCACCCAAGCAGAGCACTCAATCCGGATAATACGGTCCATCTACACAGGGTGAACCCATCACAGTATTCCTGACCCCAGCTTGCAGACTTGGGGTGCATATAGGACAACCAATGCACTAAAGAACGTCTGCCAAGCAGAGGAGTCCTTACCCCTAAAAGATTGATAACAATGCCTCTCTGAAGGTTTCAGTGCTCCCAGAAAACTTCATACAATCAGGTTTTGAATGCACTTCATATGAAAGACAGCTTATGTACAGTACAAAAGAGCAGTTAGCAGTTGTCCACAAAATTAATTTAATGTGCAGGAAGACACACAGATAACCATGTTGTGAATGATGAGTCTGCATTTAAAAAATAAATGTTTTAAATGTAGGGCATCTGTATGTCAGGTGTTAAGCTCACAGACTGGCAGGCCAACATGTCTTCTTTTACTCCTTTTGCTAGTTCTAGGTTATATTTTCAAGTGTCAAGTCACTTTTTAGATCAGCACTGCATATTTTCTTACCAAAGCAAAGTAATACAGATCTTCTGAAATAAAAGTGAATATTTATTTGACAGTATCCTGCATTACAGCAGCCAAATTAAAATGCATTTAATATTTCCTGTGTTGGCTTTGTATTATTTATCAAGTGCTGTAGTTTAGTGTTTTACATATATATGTGTATATTTATCTATGTGTGTATATATATATATATGTATATATGCATCTTTGAAATTACATTACCATTTCTCAGAACGCTCCAACAAGGGCTTTGCTGTTCAAAGCTGCTGTAAAGAGAGCTGCACCAAAGGGAGCCATTTGGACTGCACAACAATGAACTTTATTGATCCTACATAGGCCATAAACACGGTTACATTTTTCTGAGTGCCTTCTATTACCACATTTTCCTAATGGCAGTGTATGTGAGCCTGTGTATTGTTATTAAAGACAATACCTCTATGCATTAAAGAATTCAGCCAGCACACGTTCCAGAATCTCCAGTTCTGGAGTGGGATCTTTGCAACCTTACTGTACTCTTACTGCCATTATATAAGTTTCATTGGCATCAACACTGGACCCACACCAAAATACAAGACTGCAAAGATTTTTATTTACACCAGATTTCATTGTACCAGTTGTGGCCTTGACAGCTATACCTGTATGCCAGTCCATTCACTCACACTAAAAAAAAAAAAAAAAGCACATGTACTCAAGTGAAGTAACTGTGCACCTAAATCAGTGTTTTCTCAAATAATATGGCAGAATATTCAGTAACCGCCGTATTTCGATAAATTATTTGTGTATAAAAATTACTAAGATACAAAGTAGTGTCTATGTCAATGTATGGATTTACCAGTGGGAGTATGTTAACGTTTGGGACTTGTATTCCTGATAACCTAGTCAGACAGGACATCTCTGCTCTTACCCCCTCATATTTCCTATCCTTAAAACCCTGAGTCTGGGAGAACAGCACCCTTGCATGGGCAAGTCCTATATGGAAATAAAGCATGGCTAGTTTGTCTGCTCAGACTGGGAAGCACAAAAAAGTACCATAAACACAGCCAATGTCAACATGGTTTATTTTACAGCAAATATTAAAGAGGAGATATTCAAAGAAGCATTAGAAAGTCATGAGCAACCAGGGACCAAGCACCTTTAGGCTCCTCTAAACAGCATAAGATCAAACCAAAGAACCAGTACATTGGCCCGTACCAGTTGCCACATTATAATGCTCCATGAGGCTTCAGTCCAGGAAATCAGGACCTTGTTTACAGAAACATAATTAAAACACTTTCCTTGCTTTCCTGTATTAGATACTTTAGCACCTGGTAACCAAAGGGAAACACTCAATAAATCTGTCCTAGGGTTTCACTAAGACCATGCATTAGAAGCCTATTTGCCTTCCTGTGGCCAATTTGGTGGCAAATTCACATGCCAGGCTTCTTTGACTCATTGATGCAAATGAGATTGCAAAACCCTTAAATCTTCTGCTGCTTGGTGAACATACCTGCAGAAGCTCCTTTCCTTCTCTTTCCCATTAACAGAAATCTAACTATCCAGCATGCATTTTTAAGATGCTCAAGTCATTTACACTGTTTAAATGCTTGGGCCCTAATACCTGATGTGACTTGGACAATATCAAATAGGAATCCTGTCCTTAACACCCACAAGTGATTGATATACATGTTTCTCCTGGCTCTGACTGTGCTCAGGCCCATCTGCCTGAAAGCACCAATCCCGCTTGCTGGCCCAATGCTCCGACAGCAATGCCAAGGGACAGGAATACTGAGCAGGATATCACTTGCTCACACAACGCTACAAGAGTCCTTTCCTTTGCTTCCACCTCTGCGGTCACACCACATCACTTCTGATGCAAGTCTCCCTGAAAAAGGGTTCACATCTGCTCATTCAAAGTATGGGGCCAGGGAAGCGGGATATGGTCAAAGGGATCTCTACACGTGGCAGCTGCTGCGGATGAAGCTTGCCTTCACAGGCTTGCCCAAGAGCTCATGCCCCTAGCAGAAATCTGGACCTCAGGAAACAAAAAATGATTCTGCTGTGGGCAAATCTCTTTCTTATTTGAAGGATTAATGCTGTGAAGGTGCCACTGGGACCCAGAGCTCCCCACACACATAGTCAAGTCCGAAAATTCTAATGAAAGACACAAGTCAGAAACAAAGGACTCTGAGTAATGAAATGATTAAAGAGAAAATACAGTTGAAAACTCCTGGAACACATTATAATTTAATATCTCATTATTTACTAGGCACACTGAACATAACATGAATTTCCCTCTGCTCCACCAAGCCCACTTCATATTCCACAGAGCCTACACTTCTGTATTTCATCCAAGCTTAGATGAAATTGTCTTGTATATCAGACAAATGTACTAGAGAGTAGCCTACACTTTGATAATGTACAAGCTGAATTTTCCCAACAGTCCAACTTCCACATCATTTAGAGAATTTAAACTCACACATTTTCAATGCATAATGAGGGGTTTTAGCAGTTCGTAATTATTAAGTAGTTATTTTACATGCCCTTGTGTGTGGTAAATAATACCATGGAGAAAAAAAGTAACCAAGGGTTTGAATAAATGATTCTGCATAAACCTACAAGTTTAGGTTTTAAATCTGCATTATCATGTTGGTTCAGATCTTTAGGCTTAGGTCTGAACAAACATGAACTTCAGGGACATTTAAAATTCAGCTCTGAATCCTGACCTGGATTTCTAAATGACCTTTGAAATTTGGAACTAAATCCAAATGTTGCAGAGTCTCTATCTGGAAGCCTTTCGCTGATGGATTTTCATTCAGTCTAATGTAGGTGGCAAATTATGCTGGGAATAAGTCATTTTCACGAGATCCAAGGTCTGGCATACAGACTACTGCTTCCAGCAGTTTTAAATGGAAAACAAAGGTTCTTCATTTACTCTGAGGCTTCTGTCTGATTTATTTTGCTTCTCTGGTTTGCATTTATTTGATTGTTTGTGCAGGAATAATGGAGAAAATGCAGGCATTGCTAGAGAAAGCTGCAATCGCAGTCCCTCAGCCACAATGACCTCTTGAAGACACCTCTAAATGGGAGCAGAAAGGTGAGATGGCAAATCCCAGCTGGACAGGCCTTTGCAGCTTGCCCAGATGTCAGAAAACTAGTTTTTATGGGCTAAGACTGAGACAGGCATAACTTTTTACAAAGCAGTGAAGCACACACTTAACTTTTACTCACATATTTTAACTTAAGAATGCACTTAACTGCTTTGCTGAACACGAACAGGCACAAACATGTGCCATGCTCCTCTGGCAATATAGGTCTTTCACTCTTCGAGCTCTGAAATATTCTCAAAAACTCCTGAAAATGGGAAACACAAGAAATTGTATTTATCAGGTAAGTACTCCAGTGTTGTAGGATCATAGAGTCATGGAACGGTTGGTTTGAAAGGGACCTTAAAAATCAGCTGCTTCCAGCCCCCCTGCCATGCTCAAAAGTCCCGTCCAACTTGGCCTTGAATACTTCCAGGGAAGGGGCATCCACCCCTTCTCTGGACAACCTGTTCCAGTGCCTCACCACTCTCACAATAAAGAACTACTTCCTAGTTCTTCCTCACTTTCAGTTTAAAGCCTTTCACCCTTGTCCTATCATTCCACGCTCTTGTAAAAAGTCCCTCTCCGGCTCTTTTGTAGGCCTCCTTTACTGGAAGGCTGCTGTAAGGTCTCTGCATAGCTTTTTCTTATCCAGGCTGAACAAGCCCAACTCTCTCAGCCTGTCTTCCTAGAAGATGTGTTCCAGCCCTCTGACCACCGTCATGGCCCTCCTCTGGACTCATCCCAGGAGGTCCAGGAGATCCACGTCCTCCTTACGCTGGGAGCTGGCTGCAGCACTCCAGGTTGGGTCTCATGAGAGTGGAGCAGAGGGCCAGAATCACCTCCCGTGACCCACTGACCACGCTGCTTTTGATGCAGACCAGGACACGTTTGGCTTTTTGGGCTATGAGCGCACACTGCTGGCTCATGCAGAGCTTCTCATCAACCAACACCCCTAAGTCTTTCTCACTTGTGTCAAGAGATGGAAATTGGGAAAACGTCCCTTCAGCAGCCTCTGACAGCATCTGATATTACATGCCAACAACCCCAAGAATCCTCTACCCTTCTTTGTGAAGGCTCTCAACTTATATTGGTAAACTAGCAGATTTTTCCCAAATAGAACCTGAAGAGAGGCAACATCTCAGTAGTCTTCTTCTGAATTGTACTATAACTAAGATGAATATGTAAACACAATTCTGAAAAGCTGACTTGTATTTATTATTACTGTCATTTGTCTTGGTTATACAGAACCATGCACAATTAAAATTAATAGCAAAGAAATGTATTTTAGAAATTCACAGAAATTCAGAGGCAAAAGTCACTCATATTTTCAGGCATCTATCAGTTGCTTTGGTAATGTGTTGAAGAAAATAAAGAAGATTATAAGAATCAGAGTCTAATTACTACCTGCAGGAACTGATTGTCCTTTAAAATGACCTCAGTTTCATGAAAATGTAAAACCCCAAAGCTTCAATACCATTCGAGAAAAAATGTCCAAGTTCCAGGGACAGGAAGAAAGCTACCGAAGCAAGTCTTTTGTTTGTCTTTTGACCATTTCTGCATGCAGAGCTCCCTGCAGGGATGTCCAGCTCTGCTTCCTGAGTGCTTAGAAAGAAGCAATCTACCTTTGACCATGCCTTAATCTGCATTTTTCAGAACAAAAAATTCTTGGCTGCTGTGCTGATCACCCAACTAGAATTTTTAAGTACCCTCTGAAATTCTCACATCAAAATAGTGCTATGTCCTCTGCACATTTTGTTATCTCACTGTTTTTTCTCTTTTCTTAATGAGAACTATGGACACATTTTATTTCTGCTGTACTGGCAGAAGATTTATGTCTCTACAGGTTCTTCGGCATAATTGTCTCTGCATTTTGTGTGAACAGTGGTAATTTTTTTAATTGCACTGTTTTAATTCATATTTCAAATAGAAATTACATGTAGATATAGAGAATTAAGTTCCTACTGAGATGAAGACCACTGGAGTCAGGATTATCATATTGTTTTTTGACTAGTATTACGTGTGGTTCAAAGATGACCTGAACTTTCTTCCCTCACTGTAGAAAGAAGAAATATGAATCAAAAGTCAGCCTCCCATTTTAATCAAATTACCCTGATTATCTGGTATGGATCTAAAGGAGGAAGGTTTAAATAGCTCCTACAATCGAAATATTTCAGAATTAATCTGACAGTACAAGCAAAAAGAAGTAATTAATAAAAGCAAATGAAATTACACTGTAGTAATCAGGGAATGGCTCAGGAAAGGGCACAAAGATTGCTAGAACCAGATGATTACTGTGGATTGTTTCTACGTAAAAACAAAACAAAAAAAACAAAAATTAATCCATGCTCTTCAAGCTACTGAAAAGGAAGAAAGAAAAAGGACAACATAAATTTCTCTATGGAAATGCATTACTGGATTGTAGTTTGCTGAAGTTTAGAAAAAGAGAGTAGCTTCACATTAATGAAAAAAAACTTATTTGATGATATAGTTTTCATTCTGGGGAATCAGGGATCCTCTTCTGCCATGGCATTAACATGGGTGCTAACCAAGTGGCAAGTTCTGAGCCATACTTCCTTCTGAATGCTTAGGAGGGAAAATCAAAATCCTTCACTGAGAACAGAGCTCCTATTTCTTGCCCTTCCTATCAGAGCTCTTGAGAATAATGACACACGGCGGTATTGCTGATAGCTCTGTCGTCTTCTCATCTGAACAAAAAAAGAGAGGAAAGATACTGGAGGAATGGCACTGGGCTGTGCAGACAAACCCCAACAGCTGTGGAACAGTTGAGGTTCACCTTACATGAAACCAGAGGTTTGGCATTGACCTCTGACCAACGTGAGACTTGACTAACCATTTAAAGACCCTGTGAAAACTCCCTGAGCCCTACTCTATCTAGTGAGAAGTAAAGTATCTCAGGTGTTCTGCCCAGAAAATGTAAAGCAGTGATGATCCTTACCACAGAGTTCCAGTGAAAAGGAATTTATGTATCCAAAACTGTAATTCTTCAAAGGTCAAACAAAATCTGATAGATTGATATCCTAACATATTTTAAAAATATTTCTCAACCTGACATACTAAGCAGCAAACTACAAAATAAACTGGCATTTAGGAAGATGGGTTACAAAGACATAACTGAGATTGCCTTTAACTACTGGTTTTTCCTGTAAGATTCATGCCTTGGTTTGTCAAACATGTGTTAAAGGGAGAAACTAAAGCAGAGCTGGATGTAGCTGTAACCCCCTGGAAAACTCTCTTCTGTAAGAGAAACAAGTTAGGGGACTGTGGAAATTAAAGAGCTGTAATGTGAAACTTAATGTATAGTATCCACCAAGTGGGGCAACATAGAAACTGTAAAGTTAATGCCTTAATCCCAACATACCATTCACATCGTGAAAAAAAAATGTCAGAGACTGAAAATCCATGAAACAAGGTTATGGAACAAAGAGAATAAAATAAACATTGTCAGTGACAATGTGTTGATATCGATTTGTTTTCATTCCTGCAAGAGGTACTTACTTTCTGGCTTGCCAAAATGTCACAGCATCCTTTATGTTCAAGTTATTCTGAGGTCTGGTCTAGACACTACATATTAATTATAGGTATCTATGCCTACCATTGACACTAACTAAAAATGGAGTACTTATCCCATCCAATGTCTGAGCTCTGAGGTATTAGCCTCCCAAAGTTTTGGATTGCCAGAAAATAAGACTGTGACGTTAAAGGATGTGGTTATGTGGTGAATAGTGAAGAGATTTCCTTTTAACTACACACAAAGAGCAAAAGAGATTCCTGATTATTAATGATAAGCTTGTACTCGGGGCCTAGCTAAATCAAAGCCAAGTGTTCTCAAACACAGAAACAACAAAAATTATGATTGCATGATAATCATATGTGTCTTGATTATGTGCATCCTACAGGCCCTTGCAGATCCTCCTGGCCCTTATCCCAGGCCCAGCTCAACTTCTGTCCCATGGCAAACCACACCAGCCCCAAACCCACCAACTTTCACAATTTTGACCTTAAAAAAGTGGCCAAATATAGCCTGAACACCACCGTTTTGCCAGGACCCTGCCCCTCTCTGTTCCCCTGGAGCAGACAGAGCAGCAGACACCACCTACAAGCTTAATCACATGCATACCTACAGGGAACAGGATTCAGCACCTCTGTGCCATGACTGCCAGACCAGGACTCTCTGATGTGCCTCATCAGATCCTTTCACTATTTCCCAAGAGGACACAGAAGGATTTGGATGCCTTCCCCATGAAGACAGCTTTGGTGTGGGAAGGGAAAGTCTCAGCCTTGGATTTTCTATTTCTGTGCACGGGGTTTAGAGGACTTTTTGGACCTTCTCAAAAGCACTGAACCAAGAGACACCATACTGTGGACAAGAAATGGGGACACGTGTTGGAGAGGCATCGTGAAGGTTCAGTGAAGGGGCACAATAGAGACCACTGCAACACCCATGTTGGTCCTAAAGTTTTCTGTTTAGTGTGCAGAGCAAGGGCCGACGATACATACTACATACAGGTCAAGGTACTGGAAACAAGCATATTATTGGGCCTCAAGGACCATATCTGTGCTGCTAAAATAGCAACACCAGGTTGTGGCCTGCAGCACTTGCGTGCCGTTGGCCATTCTGGGTATTACCTTAGTCCCTGGCCCCATGTTTCCCATAGGATGCTTGAATTGCATCAGTGCGTTTTGGGGGGCAAGAGAGTTTAGCAGCGTGCACACACATTGTGCCAAACCCCTTTGCTTCAAATATCAAAAGATATTTGGCACAACTTAGTTCTAAGTGTAGAGACCTGCTTGACAAAAGAGAGTCCTAAAAATCAAAGGGAGAGGCAGCCACAGTTTCACCTGTGGTGAAACATGGAAATACAGACAAAAACAGTAGACATTTTCAGTATGAGTAATAAGTAGCAGAAAAGTTCTCCACTGACTTGGTTATTCCTTCCTCCATAGCAAGGATGTATCCTGGCATGAGTGCTTGTAATGCAGGTGTTCCCATACCCTAAAAAATATGCCAGTACTGATGCTTTCACCATTTCAAAATGGTAAGGAGTCGGAAAATGTTGACAGTGATGCCTGCTGCCACAGCTAGCTGCACTACCCTTCAGAAACACCCCTCCCCTAAGAGATGGTAGGAATGACAAACTGAAGTGTTAATTTGTTAAACTGCAATAGCAGCATCAAATTATCCTGACTTAAAGTTAAAAATAAATCCATTCATTACTACAGAGCCCAAACAAGTATCAACTACAGAACAAAAACAAGCATTGTACCCTTTGATAGTAACATTCTGCATGCAGTGCAGTCTTAAAAGTCCAGGAGAAAAAAACCAGGGAAACAGGTAGGCAGCTCAGAATATTCAGCTCACACAAACGCAGCAAGTCCAACAGCAATGTTGCCTCTGAAGAGACTTTAGAGAGTGAGCATATGCATCTGCTGAACACCCCTGAGGTTCATCCAAGAAGTGACTTGAACCCTCGCTTCTCTGACTGCTGCTCTCGTGGTATCAAAAACTGCTCACTTGTGACAAAAACAACAAGTACCAAGTAATGAATTGCCTCCTAACAGATAAAGAAAAAAATACACTGTCGCAATTTCTTCTGTGGATGGAGGCCAAACTGAGTCTGTTCCAGGCATCAGGGCCAAAATATCATCTACAATTAAAGCATTGTTGACAATGTTGAGGCTATATGAGATGAAGCAGGTCATCCTGCAGCTTGGAGGTATATTGGCACTCTGATGGTACTG
Organism: Pseudotriccus pelzelni; assembly: GCA_035584735.1. Classification (NCBI taxonomy): domain Eukaryota; kingdom Metazoa; phylum Chordata; class Aves; order Passeriformes; family Tyrannidae; genus Pseudotriccus; species Pseudotriccus pelzelni. The sequence continues at coordinate 39,296,673 of JAWMRA010000078.1, read as the reverse complement.
GTAATAAAAATGTGTTTGTGTCAGTAAAGTAAGCAAATATGACTCAAGGCACACAGGCATTAGACAGGCTGAATAAGAATTCACTTTCTGATCATAACCACAATTTGAAGCTCCAAGGCATGGTGGCCTACAGAGCCTCACCACTGGACAGCTGTTATGGAAATCTAACAGGACATAATTGAAATTAATGGTAGAAGAAAGCAACACACACAAGCCTACCCCAATTATTGCTTTGCAAAAGCAAAAGTTCTTCTCTATCACTGGTGTATTCAGGAAGACGTTAGGTAGACTGAACCTACGTCATTTGATAAAGTATCACGGTATAGGGGTCATTAAGAAGGGGGATAGGTAAATGCAAGCACTGCAAAGGCCCCACCATAATCTCACAACAGAAAACACAGAGTTGTGGAGATGACAAAAACCAAGTACAACTGGAACAGAGCACATAGCCTTCACCATCTGGGAGCTTACCGCTTGTCTGGGAATGATCTCTAAGCCCATGTTAAAAGATCAATGAACTGCAAAAGATGTCTCAGTCTGCCTGGGAATCTGAAGAATGACTGGAATCTGGTTTTGCTTTGATTTCAGTTTACCCTGCCCACATTACAATTCTGTAACATACTGTCAACCCAAAAATATGTTCTATTGCCAGGGTCCTATCACTACTGAAAGGGAAAGAGTGATATGTTGATAGTGACGGGTAAATGGCAAAAGCACATGAAATAAAGTGGGGGTGCGGTGGCAGTGGGAGAGAGGAATAGCTCGGGGAAGACTCATTCCCTAAATAACCCAGTAAGCCAATACTTTAGTACTCATTGTGAAGCGTGATCACGCTGCTAATGAAGCAATAAATCCTCTCTTGCATTTGTGCTGGAGGGAGGGGGGTCAGAAGGTGGAGAGAGCTCCCTTTCCTTTCTCATTACAAGCAGCAATGCAAAATGTTTTAATATAGCTCAGTAATGTCCTAGAAGGAATTATCAGCTAATGCTTCTCCTCATGAAACCATGCCCCAAAATGGCACGTTTCCTTGGGTCTCCTGGCTTTCCTCTTGGGACCCCTGCACTACAGTCAGCACCACGCCTGGCCCTGCCCTCCCCATCCTCCCCACCAGCCTTCATCCACTTTGGGACTTTGATAGTTGACTTCCAGACCTGCACCAGCCAATTTAAGCATAAACATCACTGATTAGTGCCTAATCCCCCTCCCCCGTAACATATTCTAAAATGCCTCTATTTTAAATTGTAAAAGAGAGAAACATTTACTTTCCCAAAAACTGAAACTGGCAAGGAAAAATGAGCAAAGCCTATCTCTAATTAACGCTAATCTGTCTGCCTTGTGTATGCACCAGTGAGGGAGCCACAGTACGCTGCAGATCAGAAGATAAAAGCACACTCAGGAGTTCAACTGCTTTAGAAGCACAACATCTGTTAGCCATGTTATTCTGCAGCTATCCAACAAGCAGAGCACTCTTCACAACACTTAATAGCTTATGCATTATGTATGCTGCCGTGGGTACAGAGGGACTTTGGTTCAGGGTTTCATTCTGCGCAAGTCTCAAATTAGAAAACTACGGGCAAATCTGCGGAGCGTCTCTCTTCTCTCCTTCCTCGCATGGTAAGTGAGAGCTCAGGGCCAAAATCTGCTCCCAATTACACTAATATGGCTCCACTCAAAATCCGTTTGGTGTAATACAGAATAGTATCTGACTGACCCCATCCTTAATTCACTCAGTGCGTGGAATTAGAATAAAACTGCTAGAAATCTCTTTAGAAAAGAGCACTTTAAGTCACCTATTGTTGTAATATCCTTGATTGATTTAGCCACTACATTATTATTACAAATTAATAAAGGAAGGGCATGCTTTAATGGAGTTTATAGGTTTTTCAATTACTGTTTTCCTATTATTCTTTCTACTATTCAATTCACCAGCTTCTTTATATAGTGTATCTATAACTCCAATGCATTATAGTGCTTCAAAATTTATGAAGTATATACAAAGCATATAAATCCTATTAACTATCCCATCATACTTATAATTGAGTCAATTAAAATGTTGCATATGTCTACAGTATATAACGGAGAGGGAGAATAGAACTGACACCAAGGGGTTAAAAAATTCTTCATTATTTATATTTTCTAAACTCCCCTGCTACAGTGGAGACAAGACACAACATGAATGTGCTACATTCTGTTCCTTAGACCCTATAGCCCAGGCTATAGCATAGAGAACATAAGAAACTTGAGAGCAACTTACAATGATTTTCATATTCATTTTAAGGCCAAAGGGACCATTCAGTTCTTCTAACATGACTATTCACATGTCACAAGCCCCTAGGATTTCACTCAGGGATTCTTTTATAAAGCTAAGAGTTTCTGGAAGAGGTTTGGTTTTTTTCAAGTATCCAACCTGCATTTAGGGTTCTCCATCTATTTGTTCCAGTTTTGTAACATAGCCTTGCTGATAAAAATATACATTCTGGCAGGTTTTCACATCATATATGCATGCCCGTGTTAGGTATCTAGCTCAGGAATGATTCAACAGATCAAAGTGAAGGACTGGAGTTCTCTGCCTAGTCAATGAAAGGAGGCAGTCAGTCACTCCAGCATACTGAGTCAGAGATGCCTGAAAGAGCTAAAAGCAGACTAGGAGAATAAATACCTGCACCAGCTTCTGTTCTGAATTGCTCAAGATCCTCCTCCTACTGAGCTGATCCTTCCAACTATTGTCTTTGGCAATACACTTCATTTGCTAGACTGAATAGGCAGGTACTTTCTCTATAACCATACATGCAATTCTGTAATAATTAAACCACATGGACTTTACAATGTGACAGTGAGACACATTTTCCAGAACTCATGTCTTTTATAGAGGTCTTTCTTCTTCTCTTCATTTTTTGCTGCTATCTTTATTTCAGTGCCAACATACACTGCAACTCAACACAGGGTTTAGGCAACAGATTCATAAGTGTCACTGAATTGAATTTGTGCTACAAAGTCATTTAAGTGCTTTTGAAAATCACACCCTTGAACTCCTGATAGGTCTGCAGCATTATCCTTGCCACAGAATCCTGGTACAACATCAGTGTGCTAATTCCTATTCGTAAAGTGCTTTGAAGATGCACATACTACTGTATTGCACCCTGCAGACTTTCATTGGTGCTAACATGGTACAACTCTGTTTTATCCCTCCCTCCAGCCTGAGAACAACAAGAAAGACCAGAAAATGTGTTTTTCCCATACATTTAAGAAGACAAATTTTGATGTCCCAGCATGAATTATTCCACACCACACAAAAATGCTAATTAAGCCTTTATTCTATAACGTGACAGATGTTTCTGATGCACTGTTCATTCATTTCACACTGTACAAAAGCTAAAGTTTTAAACTTTTTGTATTATGACAAAATTAGCATTATTCATGAAGACAGCCATCAAAAGTCTACTTGAAGCGCTGTCCCATTCCTCAGACAGAATATTGAAAGATGTTGCTGAAGATTGCCCTCCTTGTACATTAGGTAGACACACTGCATCCACACATGCAACGAGTTCACAGGCTCCCATTCCTTCTCCTCACACACCCTCACTCGTCTTTCCTACTGGAAGCACCTTCTGTTGCACATAAATTACAATCCTGGTGCTTAACACTCACTACACATACCCAGCCCACACAGCCTAATGCTACGCATACAGAGAAGCAGTTCAAGCAAAAGAAATGGCTGCCGTTGTGACTGCGACATCACAGTGAAAAAAGCTGAATTAGAAGATTCCATGCCTGACCATCCCATTCCTCTATCACATGGAAGTGTATCGCAGTGCCCTCCTGTCCTGGCAGTCCCCCTCGGGAGCAGCCCGTTCTGCAGCTCCCACACATCTGCTGGTGTAGCACAGGTTTTGGCCAATGGTCGTGCTGCACCTCTCCTGCTGTCATGCTCACCAGGACAGACAGGCAAAGACAGGCTCATTTTCACACAGATTGCTCTGCTACCCTGCCTGTCCTACAGGTGTGGCATGTGTGCCCCAGGGAACGGTCCATTCTGTCTCAGCCTTGCCCCTTCCCAGTCCCCAGGGAGCAGCCAAGCGACCAGAGCTGGGGCTTCTCCAGTGCCCCATGACTGCCCTGCTCCTGACCAGGGCAGGTGGGATGGGCCCTGGCTGCCATGTCCTGCCCTAACATCCTGAGAAGCCCTGGCTGCTCCTGGACCCCAGCCCTCACTGTGCCTCAATGATTCCCTCAAGCAATCCACCACTTGCTCCCATCGACAACTTCTCTGCAGTGTCACTGCAACCTTGCCTTCATCCCTGTTCCTTTTCTCACTTCTACACATCTACAAAGTATCCTTCTGGTTTTTTGACTTGTCTTACATGTCACTATTCCCTTTTCTCCTCTTTTCCCCTTAAAAGAGCACATTAATACTCCAACCTACTCAGTCTCCTGCCCTTGTTACCAAATCAACATCTAAGAAAACACTTGTCCTTTTCTCTTTGCTCTCTGGAGTAACTGTCAGGAAAAGAAAGATTTCTTTAAAAATACAGATTCAGCAACTACACACTCTTACTTGGAAAGAAGCTTGTCCCTGGGGTAGTGATTACACATATAAAGACAATAATAAGACTGAGGGCTGCAAAGCTGTGTAGCAAAGGTAGAAATCTTAAAATCTGTCTTTACAATTCTCCAGAGTTTTAATTTATGGTCTAAAAGAGCTTATTTTACACATAGGTAAGTGCTGTGAAAACAATGCATTTGTCTGTTCATCACAAATTACAGCACAGCTCAAAAAATGCAACAGTAAGAGGATAAACAGAAACATATATGCATGAAAGGGATGCACAGAAATGAACATCTCTAATAAAGAATCAACCTATTTTTTTCTATTTGCAAAATTTTGGAATGGTATTTATTAACAATATTTGCCAGAGCTATTATCTGTTACTGTAAAGCTGAAGATCTCAGGTATGTGTTCTTATGATATGACTTATCAAAGCAAAGCTAAATAGTCATCTAATCACTGCTTTATGTACCTAACACAGTACATCAGTAGATACTCAGGCAGGATAAAGATTTCTAAAAGCAGAATTTAACTGAGTCAAAATGAGCTATGTCAAACTCATTGTTGTACAACCAGGACAGACTTAAGTAAGTGAAACCTGGAAGTGTGGCACAGATGATTTAGCTACAAGTTTATCAAGAATCATGATGGAATATTAGACTGGACAGCACTGGCGTAAAGGAAGTCTTCTTGGATGCAGGGCAGTGAGGTTTGAACTCAACTGGACAGCAACTGACTTCAGTTTTCCTACTGGAAAAAAAAAAAAAAGCTTGACTATGTTCCTGATCATTATGCATTTGTATGGAAAAGAGCTCCCTTTCTTTCCTCAGTGAGTTAAAAATATAATGGTCATTTCTGCCTCTTGATGAACCAGATGTAAGGAAGATTTATTTTTTTTTTTTATAAGGGCAGTGAACACTGGAACAGTTTTTCCAGAGATGTGGGGGATGTCTCATCCCTGGAAACATTCAAGGCCAGGTTGGACAGGGTTCTGAGCAACCTGACATAGTTGAAGGTGTTCCTGCTCATTGCAGGGGGGTTGGATGAGACGACCCTGAAAGGTCCCTTCCAACCCAAACTGTTTCATGATTCTGTGAAGGACCTGGTCTTACTAGCATGTGTTAGGGGAAAGTCAGATACCTGCAAGGTGGTGGCCAGCAAGAGGCTTAGAAGCACAGGGCTTAGGCAAGGAGCTGTCACTTACCTGAATTAATGTGCCCCGATATAATCCCAGTTCCTGTTTACCCAAGCAGAGGAGCTATCAGCATGTACTCTCACATCATCAAAGTCACTCAGCTTCCCTTCAAAGGACCCACAGAAGCCAGGCACACAGTCAGGTGGCTTTCCCTCACTGAAGGCTTTCCACTGTCTCAATATGAAAATGCTTGGTCGGATGAGAGCAGCCCTGGCCACGTGCACCAAAGAGAACAGCAGCATGAGGAGTCTCAGGGACAAAATACTCTGTAAGTTCAGAGACCTCCAAGCTAAGGCAGTGCCTGTTGAAGCACTCCTTAGTTCACTGTTTGTGGGATATATGAGACACAGTGAGATTCATTTAATCTATAGCGTGACATTCACCATAATGACCCAGTCACTCTCAATTCCTTTTTTAGTTTATGGCTCTTCTTAATCCGGGATGCAGTCAATTTATACTGGTTTAGATATCTTACTTAAGAGGTGAAAATCACATCCTCCCTCTTGACAGAATAATGAGCCCAGATGACCAGTAAGCAGTAGATATCTGCTGTATGCACACTGATGTACCATCAGAGGCTGGATCTGGTTTCTTTCGTGTGACTGTGTCCTGTGGAGCTAGCTCTAAAGATCACGATGACTCCTTCAGTCCTTAAAATCTATTAATCTTCTAATTAGACCTAATTAAAATGAAATGCATTTTTACTTTTTATTCTAGACAACTTTCTCTTTCATCATTAAAACACTGACATTTTTTAAATGAGCTCCCCTAATAACAAGAGAACATTAATATACCTTATTAGTATTCTTTGCTAATAGTTAAGACCTTGGCTTGTCCAATTACACATTTTTATACCATTAGAAAACAAAGTGAGAAGCTACATGTAATGGCACACTTCAGTTAGCACAGTGTAAACAGAAAGCAACTAATTAAGGGATTCTTCCAGGTATCAGGGACCAGGAAAAATACTTCACTGTAGTTTGTGAATTGTGCTTAAGAGTACATGCAATAATTTTGTTATTCAATGTTTGGGATAAAGTTGAGTGATGTAGAAGTGGGAGAACAACAGGAAGAAAGCAGGGGGCTGCATAACTGGGACATGTCTCCCCTCAAGCTTCCATCTCTCTCTCTACAGGTCTTATGAAAAGCTTACAGTGGCAGAGGACAACAGGAGATGTGTAATTTAAACACAGGTAAGCCATTAATATATTGTTTAGAGTAATTGAAATGCGTTGCAAAGGATTAGTTGTCTGCCAATCATCCCAATTAAGCAGGCATGTCATTGATCAGGATAGCAATTAAGAGGATTCTAGGGTATCAGCAATTTATGCTTAACAGCCTCAAAACTAATTGCTCTCAAGCACAGAACCAGGTTCAACATTCTTTAAAAGAGAAACAAGAGAGTTATTGGAAAATTTCTTGTTCTTTCCCATGAACGACCTACGGGCTAAAGTAGATTAGGAGAATTCACAATGCTGCCGAGTTCTAACATAGTAACAAATTATTCCATCGCTATCTACTGCTAGCAACAGGAAATGACAAGATCAAATGAGGCAACACTTGGTGGTTTTTTAAATCTGGATTTTGCAGTGTCCCTGTAAGTCAATGAACAGTTCAAACTCCAAAGACAGCACACAGTAAGGCAAAGGCTGTGTGGCAGCAGATGGACCTGCAGGTTCTTTGAGAATGAAAAAGTGCAGCCCCATAAACTACCAAACTTTTGGCACCCATCCATATAAGTCCAGTTTCAAACTGGTGAGACTCCCCAAACTAACCTGCTCCGGTTGGTGCCCTTGTGCTCACACTGACTAACACCTCTGAGCAAGGTGATTAGTTTGACTCCTGACTGTCTGTTTTATAAGTGTGTTGGGATGTCTGATGGTGCTGCTGTATCAGTCGGACTCAGGAAACCCTCTGTGCAATCAAGCGAGACCGAAAGAGCAAGGCATCACACTACAGGTAGATCAGGTGCTCTCAGGAGCCGAGTTGCCACAAGGATGAGTAGAACAGAAAGAACCGGATAATTACATGGGCAGACTGAGCACTGCTGGTCCACAGGAACAGCAAGGAGTCAGGTTTGGTCATAACCTTAGCCTTGGCACAAATCAGAAACCAATAAATCTCATTAAAGTTCTAGTGAGAAACTTTGTGTGTGCTGCAGTACACCACTCCATGTTTTCAGGTTGTTTTTTTTCTCTTTTTTCTATTTACAGAGTTTTTATTCATGTGCAACAGTGACAGAGTAAATAATGGATATCTAAATTGGAATATTTACATTTTTGCTTTTCTTATTGTTTTAACACCAAAACCACTGTGAACTGAGTGAAGAAGTTAAAAACAGATATAGCACCTCCTAACAGCACACTGATTGTATTCAAATACTTATGCACAGCAGCTTGTATGAATATTATTTTGATGTAAAATTCAAATCTTTGAATAGAATGTTATCTTTCTGAAAAATTAAATATTTGGTACTATAGAAATACATACGCTAGTTTAAAATATTTATTATGCAGAGAGCATAACGTTCGCTGTTAATTCCAGGATACAATAATTACTTCTATATAAATATGTCATTTTACAAGCTACTCTTTGCCTAATGGGAATTTTACTTTATCATTTCCCTCTACAGGATCTCTAGTTCCTAAAGGGAGATGGCAACAGCAATGCAGACCAACGTACTGGAGACAATAAGAGGAGGGAAGCTTCTCCTTCTCAGTCCTTGGAAACTCACCAAATCATTAAGGTTGGAAAAGACCTCTGAGATCGAATCCAACCTTTGACGGATCACCATCTTTTCAACTAGACCAAGTCACAAAACTATACCAAGTGCCACATCCAGTTATTTCTGGAACACCTCCAGGAATGGTGCCTCCCTACACAGTTCATGCCAATGTTTAACAACTCTTTCCATGAAGAAATTCCTCCTGATGCCCAATCTGAATCTCCCCTGGTGCAACTTGAGGCTATGTCCTCTCATCCTGAAAATTCCAGGTCTTTGGCAAGCTCATTCTCAAATTTCTAAACCCTTGTGAAGAAAGTAAAGGCTACATTTCATTCTGGAGAAGAGAAAGCTCCAAGGGAGACCTTAGGGCACCTTGCAGTACCTAAAGGGGGCCTACAAGAGACCTGGAGAGGAACTTATCACAAGGGTGTGTGGCCATAGGACAAGGGATGATGGCTTTAAACTGAAAGAGAGTGTGTTTAGATTAGAAAGCAACTCTTCACTACGAGGGTGGTGAGACACTGGAACAGGATGCCTAGAAAAGCTGTGGGTGCCCCATCCCTGGAAGCGGTCAAGACCAGGTTGGATGGGGCTTCAAGCAACCTGATCTAGTGGGAGGTGCTTCTGCCCATGGCAAAGGGGTTTGAACTAGGTGATCTTTAAGATACCTTCCAACCCAAACCATTCTATGACTCTATGATTCTATGAATCTTTTCTGGTACAAACAGCCAACCACATCTGTATTCTAGTTTCATCTCCATAACAACACCTAAACATCTCCTTTCCTGTTCCTACCTGAATTTAACCTACTCAACCTCTAGACTAGGGAATTGCTAATATCCTCATTTTAGAGATGTGAGGCCAGAATGACTCACTCAGCTGAGATCACACAAGTAGCCCAGACAGATCCCCGAATGGGATTTGTGATTTCAGAGACCCAAGAGTCTATCACCCTAACTCCTGAATGTATAAACAGAACTGGGTTTTTTTAGGAGCATCTCTTCTTCTTTAATGAGCCTAGAACTTGCCCCTCATGGTTCTTTGGCCATTGTTTTGCAGTCTTAAACAAACTGCAGTGTCGCTGCCCCGATATTTCTCCCTGTAAAACTAATGTTGACATCATTTTAAAAGGCTTTGATGTCGTGGCCTGACAGATGCAGTTCTTATTTATCCATTAAATGTTATTTGGCGTGTTGGACTCTTTCACCCAGAGCCAAGAAGAACTATTCACATTCACATTCTCCTAGCCTAAACAGTAATAATTACAATTAAATTTTGCATTGCCTTTTGCAGAGATCAGCGAGGCTTCTGTGGATAACAGTGGACAGAGCCATTAAAACTAGCCATTGAAATAGCCTCAGTCTCTTCTAACAAAAGGTGCAGGAGAACACTCTGCATATACATACCATGAATGCAAACATCTGTTGTAAATGCGTATTTGGCAACTCAGCAGATAAACAAATGGGTCAGTGAGTTAAGGAAAATTGTTTATTTGCTCTGTCATTTCAGCAGGGTGAAGCCTGCAACATCCTGCATTTTAAGTAAACCGGACTCTTTCTACTTGCAACAGTGGAACTCTTGATTAGCACAGTTTCACGAGTAGACATTTGCTTAGAAAAAAGGAGCACAGCCCTTGTCCCCAGACCATCTTTTTCCTATTAATTTCACTATGCTTGCTCTATGTGTAATGTGGCCTTTTGAAATCCTTCCATCTTGTTTGCAGCTTGAATCATGTCTCTATTTTTAGAGAACTTGGAGCTACACTATGACTTTACCAAATGGAAAATGTAATCATGTCCGTGTTATGTATAACAAAGTGTGTATTTGCCCTGAGCCAAATGAACTGCATCATCAGAATTTTGAACAGAGTCAGATTTTGGGGACAGAAACAATCCTAGAAACTAGTCCTGCCAGCAACTTTGCTTTCCTAACTTGCATTAGCTGGAGGTTTGTGACAGCTCCCCAGAGAACAGAGCTGAGGCAGCACAACAAGAAGACACTGTCTCAAGAATGCACAAAACCAAATTACTCAATTTGTCCATATACTGGAATAAGATTTGGTCTGTTCAATGTAAAGGGACACAGTAATCTCGGGAAAATCCCCACACGCATTTCTTTAGGAAGAGCATGTATGCGACATGCCTGTAACTGACTCTCAGCTTAACTAGCACTGGCAGAGATTCAAGAGGGTGAAACACTTCTCCCAGACTCCACGGGGGCTGATTTATGCCACTGGGCAGCATTTGCACATAATGAATTTCCCTCCCAGAGGGTCACATTTACTACTTCTGCCCTGCCCTAGAGGCAATTCACATCTAGCTTCCAGGCTCTGCATCTAACAGGAACAAGCATAGTGAAGCTGACAGAGAAACTGAAGGAACGTATGGCAACTTTGTACATGTGGAAAGAAGAGGTGTTACGGAGTGCACACTGCATATTGTTGCTATTGGAGCCCCTCACGAGACCTATATATGTGCAATAGGCAATAGGAAACCTGAGCTGTTCATTCGTACATTGGTTTTCAAAGATCCTTAAACTAATACTTACTAGATGTATTATTGAAAGCATTCTGGATCAAAAAACAACCATTCTTTTTAAATACTTAAGACATTTAAATATATAGTGTGCCTTTGCTGATGATAACAGAGAGGCATAATGTAAAAATAACTGCATACATCTAATCTGGTTTTCCTCTTACAGCAATTTTATACCAGTGTAATTTCACTGATCCCTGAGAATTCAATGGAAGAGAAGCCTGAGAGGGAAGAATCATCCGACAAGCCTCACAGCCTTAAGACTGGTACATGATATTTTAAAATGCCATAATAAATGCCCACAGAAGCCACAAAATCCCTTGCAAAAGGAATTCTGAATTATCCACATGTGGGACAATTGTTCCTCAGTAGAGTGGTCTTCTCTCAGTGGAGGAACTGTCAGCATACAATTACAGACCTCTGAAAATCATTAAATCTCCATGTTTACTGGAAATACATTAGTGAGAAAACACCATTCTATTTCTCCAAATGTCTTTTGAACATAATAGTCTTTTTTTTTCTGAAAATGAAATTCCCAAATCTGCAAAGAAATTACCACAAAATGTCACAGTTCTGTAATTAATAATTCAAGTCTTTTCCCTACCCCAACCCATAAAGAAATCAAAAATACAATTGAAATGTTGTTTGTCTGGCAATATGTATTCTACTTCACAGCAGCAGTTGTCAGAAAAGTACTTTTGGTGTTAAGAAAGACATTTTGGGCTTGGTTTATAAACAAATTTTTGCTGGCACAAATGACATAAATCAAGCTAACTACATGATTTACATCAACTGCATTATATCAAATTAACTGCTATAATCAAGCAAAACCACTCAGTTCTCCTAAAAGTTGCTAAATGAAGAAAAGCAATCCACATCAGGCAGTTTGTAAGCACTTCTTAGTTGTTTGCAAAGTTATGCTCCCACTTTTCGAAACGCTGCAAAAATATTTGGCATAACATCACTCCACCATACGGTAACTTTGCTCTATATCAATTACAATCTTGCCTTAGCACTTTGCTCTTCAGAAATTCTGATGCTCTGCAACTTCACTTTGTCTCTGCTTCCGCGTGGGGGAATAAGGGAACAGAAGGAGTGGGTTGAGCCACGGTCTCTGCCATTTTCCCACTTTCTAAATAAAAACCTGTGCCAACCAGCACAGCTGTGGCTATGAAAAGACAGAATAAATTGCATAGGTAAAGGATGATAACAAATGCTAGGGACCAGGGATCCATCAAAAACATGAGTGTCAAAGCAACCTTCTACAGAAAAGTAGATCCACTTAAAACCAAAGTTATTTCCATCTTTCGGTGCTGTGTGTATTTGAACCAGTACCTGATGGAACGAACTTGGCCCTCCATCTCCAAATGTTAGTCCTGTCACAGACAGACATGTTGCAAAAGGCTGCCTGCAACTGAAAACCTCCTCTCTTTGGAGACCACATCAATCCACTCCTAAACTTCCCAGCATAATTCCATTGGATCTCACAAAGCACCATCACTAGGCAACCACTTTTTGGTGGGCTTCAACTTATTTCTTAAGACAAGTTTCTCTCTGCTCTATCCATCATCTACCACTCCTTCCCTCTGGGTGTTGAAATCTGTCAGGATTTCTTAAGACACAGGCAAACAGTTTTATTTCTACCTGACCCCGTCGCAAAGTGGTATTGCTTTCCTTCACTGCCTTTAAATTCCACCTCAGCACCCATTTGCTTCACATCGAAACCGAATTGGTAACTGCAAGCATTCTTGTCTATCAAAATGGATTTCAATTCTAATCCACAACTGTACCAGACTTTCTTTTGGAATATCTGAATGGCGTTTTGAAGGCAACTCAAGCCTTTGATACTTGTGCTATGTACAACAGCAGCAACAATAACCGTGTGAGAAGAGAGCAAGCTCTTCAGAACGGTGTGCACGCATTGGAGAGCCCTGGAGCCCTGGGTCCCACAGTGTCCTCCAGCCCCTTACCAGCATAAAAGCTGGGCCTGGAGCATGGTCCAGCTCTGGGGGAAGGCGTGCAGGCCAAAGGAGTGCAGAGGTAATTCATCCCTTTAGATCCTATAGGCTGCAGACAGCAGGTAACGGTGAAGCCTCTGCTTCCTTTTTTTTTTTTTTTTTGGAAGTTGCCTCTGCTTCAAAGTCCAGGCATTGCAAGGAGGACCAGGAAAAGGGATGTGTGCATCACTATACAAAGTGAAATGGAGGATGTTTCAAGGAGGATCCCTCCTCAGTCTCCTCCTTTCCTCCTCTCTTTAATATTTCTTTTATCATTTTACTCTTAACCTCCTCTCCCCACATTCTGGCACTCTCTCACTAGCAGAAAAATATGTTTTAGAAACAAATTTCATCTCTCCAGTCCTACTGTCCGATTTGTTGAAACTGTTTGGACTTCTAAAGAGTACCTTACACCGCTGATTCTTTCAAAGACCGTGTTTATATTTTATAGATGGAATAAGACAACAGGAAACATTTTATTTTATCATATATAATTAGCCTATGGAACCTCAGGTCCTTAGTTTAGGAAGTTTCCTAAAAGAGCTATGCACCTATTTCTCCCATTCAATTTTAAAAAGTACACTTTGTAGTACAGATTCTTATGAGAAAAGCTTTTCCTGAATGGAAGAATTTTCTCCATATGGAAAAACTATACCAGGTAGGAATCTTGCCTTATGCCAAATAAGCTGTATTGCCGACTCAGCATTTACCACAAGGAGGATATAAACCTTACAGAGGAAATTACTAAGACTGAAATGCCCCCAGAAAAACCAGAAATCCCATAACAGCTGAGTGGGAACTTAAGCACCGACTCTGGTAAATGTTGAGATTTTTAAGTTGTCTAAGAAAATTATTTAGAGCAGCTATCAGGAGATGTCTTTGTGAAAAATCATGTCTGATATTGCATCAGTGCCAGCAAGGAGGTACTATGGCCAGTTTTACACTATTCCCAATAAATCTTGTCCATGCCTTGTGTGACGCATTTATCATTTGCACGGTGATACCACATAGAAGCTCTAACCAATGATCTGGACTCCATTGTATCAGACATTAAATGGATACAGGTGAAAGATTATTTCTTTCCTATGGAATTTGATGAAAGGATCCAAAGCAGAAGGTTGACCTAAGGGAGACAGAAATGTTTTAGAACTCTATCAAAACCCAACTGACATTCTTTCATTCACTTCACTGTGTTCTGAATGCTTAAGTTCCTACAGTTCAAAAATCATGTGATACATCTTTTTGTTTCACACAACTCATAAGGAGTTTGATACACCTAATTATGCTCCTATGACACTCAGAATTATGGTGTAATTAGTTAACTCTTGGTCTAGGAAAATCTAAAAACTATTCAGAGCAACATCACTTATATCAGGAGCTGTTCAGTATGAAACAGAGGTCATGTGGACAGCCATAATTCTAAACAAGAACATTTTGCAACTCTATCAAAACATTAGAAAACCAGAAACCATATCAAATTAAGTAGGACAGATTGTTTTACAATGCAAACTCCTTGGTAGAAGGACTAAACAGAAAAAAAATTAGTTGTGGTTGTAAAGCAATCACGGTATTACATTATTACCATATGGAGTTAACAGTTATGGTTAACCATTACACCAGAGAAATAGTTCCAGTGCCAGAATACTTATAATCAGCAATCAAATGTGCTCTGGTCACTTTATCAGTAAGTTTCAATCAAACAACCTCATTTGAATTAGGTAAGACTGACCTGCCAACAAGTAATGTTTACAAAAGAGTTATAAATATTGAACTAGCAAAATAAAGGTCAGATTTAGGGAAGTTTCCAAACTAAGAATAGAGTGATCTTCCCTTCCTTTTTGCCTTCTCTGAACAGTAGCTCAACGAAGGTTCCATTTGTTTAAGAAAACAGTGTCAGTAAACAGATTGGAATCAGGTCCTAAATGGACCCAAAAAATAGCAGAAACTAGAGTCGTTAGGAAGCAAGACTGAAGCAATTAAGAAACTTTATCACTCCTTGGAGCTCTAGGTCAACATGGAAGACTGTATGGCTAGACCATCAGGTCTGCAAGTTTGGTTTTGTTAGAGAAGTGAGAAAACTCTTGTGCACAGTGATAACAATTCTGAATGTCCCTTCTTGCCTAAGAGGACATGACCTCAGGCAAGGCAAGAATCTTGCAATGAAAAATCCCAGTGTCCATCGGACTGTGTGGGTAGCACCCGAAGGTGCTAGGCAGTCTATGAGCACACAGTGTGGATCGCTTCTGCCCCAGAAGGGTTAATGTGAAATGTACCACCAGCTTTTGATCAGGAGCAATTGGAGCTGGTTTATTATTTTAGTCAGAAAAAGCCTGAAAAATCCTATCTTGGTGTGTATTTTATATTCCATTGCAGAAAACTAAAACAGCAGCAGCAAATAAACCTTGTACCAATTCAATTTGGAAATCACAAGTTCAGCAAAAATGAAGAGACACAACAAATTATTGAAGTTACCAGGTTTGAAAAGACCTTTATAGGAAGACAAGGTGAACCAGGGGTGTAAATAAGTTTTTAAAATTGAATGAGTTTTCTAAGAAAGGTTTAAAACAGACAACTTACAAGGTGAGGATACAACAGAGATTTAGAATGTCGTTTAACCACGGAAATTCAAACCAGGGAACAAGGCTGCCCACCTTGGGAACAAATCCTCCAGCTCCCTAGGAAATCTACTAGAGTGCAAGAAACTGAGAACAATTCCATCAGCAGGTGGACCACAGCCCCACAGAAATCTTCCCCACAGCTGTGTCTATGAAGAAGCCAGAAGGCTCCGAAGGCTTGCTCCCATAGATCAATGGGGATGCAAGACACGTGAGGATCAGGACACACACATAAGCTTCTTAAAACAAGTCGAGTGACCCAACTGGGAAAGGAGAAATGTGTAACAGAGGTTGTGCATTACCCCTGCAGCAAGGATGCTGGTATGATGAGGGTGACAAAGGCCACGCTTATGCCCTTCTTATCCACAAACAGACACATGTAAAACAGGCCAACATCGCAGACCCATCACTTCTTCCTTTCCCTCTCATCTAGAAATTGCCCCAGAACACATATTCTGGTGATCCCAGTGGAGGTGACAGAGGTTATGAGCTTTAGGCTCAAGATCAAGTTACTGAAAAACTTTCAGACCTTCAGAGTTCCTTCCATGACTGCCCTAATTGGTGACTCTACTGCAAACAGTGAATCACCAAAGAACCACCTAAAGAACTCAGCTTTACAGTCTGTGAGCCTTCCCTTTTCTCCCCACTCATCTGTGCTGGCAGGTTGGTTTTCCCCTCAATCTGGACTGAAAAAAAAAAAAAAAGACATCAATTTATTTTTTTGAATACTAACAAAACCCAATGGGAGAATCAGGCAAGAAGAAAATTGCAGGCTTTTCAATCTATTGTAGGGAAGTATGCTGGAAAGACATTCATAAAATGAAATGAATGTAAAGAGTATATCCAAGAGTGCAGATTAGCGAGGAACGCATGTGCTGGGATTTGCATAATTCCAGCTGGTTGGTGGAACATTTCATATTAACAATAATGCTAAAAATAACGTATTTTGAATATACATGAATAGACTATGCTTAAGCACTGCTGTTTTCTTCACAGTTGATGGGTGCTTTACGAGAATCAAAGGCAACGGCAGGGCAGGAAAATTCATCCTCAAGTGAGGTGGTTACAGACAGCATTGCAAACAGCTACAGCTATTGCAGTAAAAAATGCCAACATATATAGCCAAGCAAGACAAAATTCCTACCTCTACTCATCAATAACCCTTTAGTGCCTGCAAGCATCCAGACATTTAAGTTCTTGTCTAAGTGAAGTTCAGACCTGTTTGATAGCGGGTCTAAATTAAGCATTGCAAGGCAGAGAGACTCCTGAAACCCCACTGTCTTAAAAATTTACATGGTTTTAAGGGTCTTTACTTCAATGCCTCTAAGCTTTGAACAGCTAAAAAGATACTCTTTTAGGTTGCTCTCTCTAAGGCTCTCCACCCCTAGCTCATAATTTTATTTTGTGTCTATTTGGTTGGTGTTTTCCTTAAAGTCCAGCTCCCTCAATGATATGTTTGTGTTGGATTTCATTTGCTTTAAAATAAAAACCCCTATGCTTAGCCATCATTGTAGAAAAGAGCAGTTTTGAAAACATCACCAAGCTGAAGATAAAAGACCAAAACCAGAAGGCAAATAAAAAGAACACACATTTTTTTAAAGCCCCATATTTTTTTCAGCCAACATCACGATGTTTTTGAAATATAATATGATTTATAAGGGTTGGAGCAGAGGAAAAAAAAATACAAAGAAGATGCCTTTTCCTGCAAGCACTAGGATACCTGTTTAACCAGAAATACCAGTGTGCCAAATAAGTTAACAGAGTCATTCACATGCATAAATGTGAACATGTATGAATATTCACAATATGTGACAAACATTAGTGGAAGAAGTACTTTTTGCTGACTCAAGCTAGATACAAAGTTTTATTAATTTTTGTTTTTATTTATTAAAAGTGAATATCATCCTTGAGGACGTCACCAAGGCTCAGCCAACAGACCTTCTAAAAACTAGATCAGAAGTGTTCCATGTAGACATGCAGTATGAAGACACAAAAAAAAAAAAAAAAAAAAACGAACATTCACCAAGCTCTGTCATTACCAGAAACCCCAAACAATAAATAAAATGGGGCAGTGGCCTGTGCATAGAAAATACCAGTTATGTAAGGCTAAAGTTCGGGTAGTAAGATGACAAAACGCAAAAATTCTTGAACTGAAAACCTCCTGAAAGACGAAGGCAGCAGCCTACATTAAATTCAGAAAGACTCAGTTCCTAAGTCTGACTTACGAACGAACAGTAGATATTTGATTGACTCATTCATACCTCAGCTTTAATTTTTCAGTATGTCAGTAGCTTGATTTTCAGTCCCAGAGCACCTACAGCTCCACTGAAGTAGTAGGAGATGTGAGAATTCAGCCTCTTTGAAAATTCAGCTAAAGGCACTTGGAGTTATGAACAAAACGCAGGCTCAGTTGCATGCCTATTACTGTACCATCATTATGACTACTCACAAATTAGGCACACAGTCTCACACATGGTCTTAGTCATATGGGGAAGAGTTTCAAAGACACGTCATGAGATGATATGAAACCAACTCCCTATAAAAGCACATACCTTTGAAAAGCTCACCCTGTGCTTTGAACAGTTTTTCACAATGGATCTCTTCGAAGATTTGGTGGTAATAGAAATCATTCCTTATATATTGCTGGATAAAACCTCAAGATTATTGAAAAAAAGGCTTAGATTTTGCACAAGAGGAGGGAAACTTTGTACATTGCTCCTGGGAAATCTATGTTGCAACAACAGGAACAATGTAAGGCAAAGATCATGCAAGAGTGAGAAAGAAATACAACTGCTACACTGTTACATGAGGGACATCTCATTTTAGTCCCCTAGTAAATCTCTTGTTTGTTGTTTACAGTGAAATCATGCCAGAGGGGTATAAAAATAAGCTACCTTCCAGTTAAACTCATTCACAAAATCAACACAAGTTTGAACCATCCCCTGTTTGCTTTTATTCCATTACAGTTTCAAATTAACACAACCTAGTTTATTGTTTTTTCATGCTCTTCAACATTTGTCTTTTTATACTAGACCTAACACCAAACTATAGGGGCCATAACTGGGGAGGGACAGAGGAAGGAGAGAATCTTCATTAATCTCAGGCAAGGGTTTCCCAGAATCACAGAATATGCTGAGTTGGAAGGGACCCACAAGGATTATCGAGTTCAAGTCCTCGTCCCACACAGGACCACATTCAGCCTCAGTCTCACTTAGGATTCATAGTATAAACACGCAGTTAGCTTTTGAAATTACCCAAATGTATTTAAAATGTTTGCTCTGTTGTATCTGTTATGCTTTGATAGCATCACCCTATGCCATGAGGGAATGACAAGGAAATATAATATGAATGATAGCAGTAATAAATAAACATTGTAAATTGCAACAAAACCTTTACATGATCTTCTGATCTTTACTGTGAAAAATAAATATAGCCAACAGGTAAAAAAAATGCTCCTTGGAGTATATCATCATCTGAAATTTTTGAAGGAATGGAAAAAGAGTGATACATCAGGTAAAATCGTAATTTCATGTACAGTCTTAGTTTGGTGAGGCCAACGGGAATTTTGTTGATATTTGGGGGATTTTACCCTATCCAGATACTGTTATCTTCATCTTTTTCTCTGGAGACAAAAAATAGCATGCAGCTAAGTAGTTAGTTCTGAAAGAGGAGGAAGAGAACAGGACAATAAGCCTTACAGCCCACATAAGATAATGAAATTATACCACCCAGAGTCTGTGCAATATATTTGCCGGAATAACGTTTATCACCTGTACCAGAAATCTGCATATCAGCCCACCCTTGCAATTTCACCAGTCTCTTTTCCTCTGTTCCTTGGCTAAGGACAGCTTTGGCCTCTTCCTATGGGGGTTATTGTTAAGGATAGGTGGATTATTCAAATCGGTTTCAATACGATCAGGCAAACCTGATTTCTAAGAGACAATTATGAAACTGGGAGTTGGATATTTGAATATTTTGTCTCCCGAGTCATTTCTCCCCATGGGTGAAAGCTTGATGCCATGGTAGGTTTAAGTAACAAAAAAAATGAAAGATTCCTGCCCTCAAGCCCTACAGAGCTGGATCCACCCCCGATCTCGTATTTATCAGAAACCAAGAAGGTGAGCAGGACATAATAGTGGCGGCCAACCTTTACCCAGAGAACTTAAACAGGGAGTTTGACACTCTGGAGACAAGATTTCCAATCTGAAAACAGAGTATAACCTGAGCTAAAGATATGTTGGAACACTACCAAAATATTATTTGTCCACGGAACATCTGCTAACAGGAGGGAGGAAACATTTTGGAAGTTGATTACCCATAATCTAAGGGGGAAAAGCGAAGACCCCCGTTGAATAGGATGCGATATTTGGAATAGTTTAATGGGCAACTGATGATGTTATGTATTATCTAATCTTCATTCCTTTTATTTTGCCAGAGTCTGGTTTTAGCCTGAAGCTTTTTAGTGAAGTATTTTTTTTTAACTTAGTTACAGGAATAGTCAGGAATTTTGCATTTTCTGAGTTGAATGTAAAGGACAGATATTTCTACGTGCTAAGGTACAGTTAATTTTCTCTTAGTGCTTATACTGAGACAGGAAGGAGGACAGCATTTTGCAGGCCTTGTACAAAGAATACCGAGGGAAGGGCTGTAGTTGTGCATTACACTTCAGTCACTGCAGCTGGATACAATCCATATCATTTGCTTACATCTTTGCAAAATCTTCAAGGCATATCAGCTGCAATGCGTTATTCACAATGTCAAATATTCTAGACAGGCCAGAAATAAATCTGTCTATGAGCTATGACTAAGAAATCATCCATCAGCAACACAAAAGTAATCTCTGCTGTATTCTAGTCCAAAGTCAATTGAGAGGGTCTAACATACTGGCCGAGATCGGTTGCTTCTGAGCTTGGCTTTTTGCCATTTTCTCAGTCATCCCAGAAAGAAACAAGAAATTAGGCAGTGTGTTGGCTTGCCATGCCAAACCAATGACATCAAAAAGACTATTGGTCCTGATTGGATTATTGTGTTTTCAGGGAAGATGATAAATAAAAAGAAAGCATATTTTACATTATGTACATAATGGAAGTACTTTCTAGACACTCTTCATAATCTGAGGCATATCAACTATTTTTTCCTCAGCTTCTTCCTCACTCATAAATCATCTCCAAAGTGCTGATAAACATCAAATTCTGAAGACCTGAAAGAGAGGGGCATGGAAAAATAATTTAATTTGATACATTGCCATTGTGCCGGTACGGATGCAGAGCATAGGAATTGTTTTAAATGAGAACTTCATTTTCTGTAAGCCTGCTTACAGAAACAGAGAGTTTTAAACCCCATAAGCATTCATCCCTCTCTCTGAAGAACTTCTGTGCATAGGTCACTACAAAAACAACTAGTTTTGAAGAGGTAAAAGACCAAGATACGCTAAATATTGCTAATTTCTGTTTATCCAGCATACTTTGGGGTTTCCTCCTCCTCCCCAGATGGTGTGTTTTGGAACACTCTGGACAAACAGAACACCTATAACTACCGTCTTCACTTCTGTCAACAGGAAACTTCATACAGGCCTGAATCTGCTCTGACTGAAGTTGGTGAGAACACTTCTTTAATAGGACTAGTGTCATTCACTGCTTCCAACACAGCCTTATAGCGAAGATCAGCCTGCCCTTAAGCCACTTTGAGTGGAATCCCAGTGCCTCCGAACCCTTGCCCTGAAGACAATCACAAAGAAGAAAGGAAAGCACAAACTCTGGGTATTTCCCTCCTCTTGGGATTTTTTTTTCAACAAAACCAAAACAGCCAGCCCATGAACTTCCCTCTGGAACAGGGTGTACTCAACTCGTATGCTTCAGTCTTGACAGCAAACAGCCCACGTTGCGAGGCTTAACTGCTACCTGGCATTTCTAACCGTGCAAACTTCCCCGGCAGTTTTCAGATGCTTCAATCCCATGGCTCCCTGGAAAATCATCAGGATCCATTCCCCGTCCTGTATTTGGGACGCCACTTGTCCTGAATATTTTTCTCTGATGTTTACACTGGGTCACAATTGTCAGTCATCACAAATACTACTTCGATAACAATTCAGACCAGACCACATAGCAGGAAAGCAATAAATCTGGGACAGGATTCATCTCACCTAACTCAATTTATTTCAGTTTCAGCATAAAACCTAGGCTAGCCAGCTAATTCCCACTATAATCAGAATCTTCAGGCAGCTGAAGATTCATTTAATTCCAACACAGGCTTCTAAATTAAGTGCAATGAATTTACCTCCTTAACTCCTTGACTGTAGAGGGAACCCAGAGAATTAGCTCTGACTACTTGCTTCTTTTTTTAGATCTGGTTTCGCAGTGGTTACATGATCTAAGCTCCATGCAATAGTGTCAGATTCCAGTGGGAATTTGATTGGCATATATATTCCAAAAGATTTCAAATATCTTCTTAGTGGCCCTCTGTTTTCCCAAAACACCATATGTTTCGAATCTTCAAGCCAATCTCTAAGAAGTCGAACTGAGGTGTTCAAATGTCTTTATCTGTTCCTCTTGGAAACTGGAAAAATATATTTTATGAGGTAATACAGCAGAGTCCTTTTTTGTCATATGACTATCAGCAGTGCTTTGTTTTGTATTCAGTTTCAGACATGCATAAAAAAGGACATGACTGTATTTTTCAATGTATGATATTTTTCAGTTTGATTTCTCATTTGGCTTTCAAATCTGCATTCAATTTTTGCTTTTAAACATAGCTGAACACACAAGCACTACTGTAATTGATTCTGGTATTCAGCAGAAGAAATGAAGTCTCAGGTATTTGGGAATTCTATTATCAAAACCCATTTTAGTTAAAAAATACTTTAAAATACACTAAAAATTATTACGCAGGTAACTATAGTGGCATGCTAAATCTTCCAGACACAAGAACAAATTAATGACTTAGTGGGTGATACTCTGGAATGCTGACAACTGCAAGCTAGATTTCTCTAGTGTACTGGTAGCATGGTTAACAGCCTGCAAACAAAATGTCTTACAATCTTTATGTGAACTATCAATTTATGCCTTTAAACTTACACTGCTGTTATACCATTAGATTTCTCTTTTTATCTTGCAAAGCTTACTTTATTTTCTCGGGCAAATTCTACACTAACACAAAATGTAGGCCTGGTGTTATTTAGAGAAACAGGTCCATATAGAAAAGAAATGAACATCAATCTTAGTGGGCATTCACATAGGGTAAAAGAGATTTACCTTGCATGTTGAGATGATGGAAGGGAGAAGTATATGAAAGAGTAATTAGGACTAAAACACAGTAAAAATCCATGCATCCCTTTTATCTTACACTCTCTTTAACTTCCTGCTTTTCCTTCAGCTTCCTCCCAGTCTGATTTTTTTGCATATAACTTACATATTAACTACTCTCATGCTCCGTGTAAAAATAGTGCCAGGTTGTTCTAGTTTCTTGCAGGCAATCACTGAGACACAGGTGTTGTGAAAAAAAATGGATAAAGCAAGACTTCTTTCAGAGCCTTGTCACAGAGAAAGAGAAACCAGATGTTGCTTTTTTTTTTGTCCCACCCCCGTCCCCCTCCCGCCGCCCCAGCCCAGCACTGCTACTCTATTATTGTACCCTCTGGCTTAGGAAGCTCCTAGGAAAGTATAAGAAAGTGGTATCAACATAAGCTCACTGAGACATCTGCTACTTCCTAGTGCTGGAGACAGCACCTGGACTTTCTCTCTGAGCCAGTTTCTGGCAGTTCTCTCATTTACTAATTCCCACCTGATGAAACAGACCCATCATCCTACAAAGCCAGGCAGCTCTGGGGCCATCCCTGGCATGAGACATACTCAGTCCAAAGTTATTTTTTCTCCCTGCAGAAACATATGCCAAGATCCTGTCTTTTTGAAATCTCTACTATAACATTTCATGGCCATTCCAAAAGACACCACTGCTTACAGAATGTAGCTATAAAATACTACCCCATAAAATCTGAAAACTATTCAGAGACTATAAAATTGTTACAGAAACTCTCTTTTGTATTACTCACCAGAAACAAGGAAGGGAAGAGTAACAGAAATTTAAACTTCTCGAAGAAAGGATAGTGTATATGTATTTATTTTATAGTAATTAACTCCACTTCCTTGTTACCTTCAGATCTTTGAAACTTTCACTCTGACTCTCTTCCTGAAAAGTAAATTTTAGCCATTTCTAAAAGGCATAAAAATTACTTCTGAGTAAGAAAGCTGAATTGATTTGCTTAAAACAACATATTCAAAAGGTCTTACAAGCGTGTCCTGACAGACATAACTCCACCAAAGACCTAGAAATTCTACTTTGGTTTTATGTTTATAGGATGATATCCTATTCCCACAAAAGTCAATGGAAATTTTGACATCCATTTCAATGGTGACAGAATTTCACTCACTGAGTTAAATGACATTTATTAGATTTTCATGTTAAATGCAGAGGAAAATCCTGTTCAGATTTCCTGCTAATCCAGACTCAGAGTTTCTGCACGACTAAAGCAAGAAAGTTGGTAACCTCAGATCTCTTCTAAACTGTACAGAAATGACCCAATTTCCCACATTCTTTTGAATACTAAATCTTTGAAGCCTGTGATGAGGGAGGAACCGCTATGTTGCACTTTGAGTTTCACTCAATATTCTGACTGCAGTCTTTGTAAGTCTGCAAGGATTTACATTCATTGTCTCTCCAGAGTCACTTGCAAAATGATTTCTAAAAATTCTCTCTTTCAACTACTATTAGACACTGTCTAATACAGGAACAAGGAATTCCTGGCCCAAGGGCCAGGTGCAGTCGGCAACTTAATTTCAGGCAGACTGCAGTCGAATTAGTTTGCATGTGTGTGTATTTATTACTGGATGAAAACCAAAAGTGCTTATTAACATATGACTTGCCAAAGGCCTTCAAGAGACCTAGCTGGTCCTCCTCAAGGAAAGGATCCCACCTCCAGAATTAATAAATTGCAATTCAGCATTACAGCTACCAACCAAGCAACACAGAAACCTAACGTTGCAGGTTATTCCACAATACATAAATGCAGTATTCCAATGTGACTGTCAAGTGGGTTTGCCATGCCGGTGCAAAGGGCACCATTAGCAGACAGTGAGGCTACTCAGTACTGGCAGCTTCACTTCAGTCAATGGCAAAGATGGGGAGGGAGGAAGAAAGAGGGAAGAAATTACTTTCCTTGAGTTTCAGAGTTCTGAGAAAATTTGGTGACTGCCAGGAAAACAAACGAACAAGAGAGCGCATTTTTCCTTTCAAGCTGAGCATTTGATACAGAAACTGAGGAAGAGACAATTTAATTTCTGCAAAGTTCCTTTTTAAGCAGAACTGTACTTTTATATCAAGCAACATTAAAAGAGAATTCAATAGATTCAGAGGGAAAAAAGTGTTCAGAAATGAGGATGTTTCTCACATCCTCCTGTTACTTGATCTGAACCATCTCATATCCATCTCGGTTATTGCTGTTTCCTCTATCTGTCACAGACAAATGACTGTTCACGCAATAAGAGCCACTGCTATGCAACAGCTGTGCTCTAATGGACATTTTAAAGCTCCCTGGGTTGGCAGATGGGGGGAAAGAAGGAAGGGAGGAGGGGAAAAAGAGAGAAAGAAAGGGAGGGAGGGAAGAAGGAAGCAAGGAAGGAAGTAAGGAAGGGTGGGAGGAAGGAAGAGATGAGGCGGAGAGGCCAGTGAGAGAGAGGGAAATGTAATAGGTTTGTATCATCGCCCTTCATATATCTTGATCATGTCTTCAACAAGATCTAGAAAAATCACAATTTCACTCCAGGACTTAGATGTTCATTACCCACGTTCAAACTGTATGAAAAATTACTGTGGGAAAATCATTCACAATTGATTTATGGCCAAATTGAGGGAAGTGGAAGTGCCACGGCCAATCCACTGCCTTCAAAATATTTTCCAATCTTGCACCCACACTAAAAGCTTTGCATGAAGCTGCTTCTATCATTTGAGTACCCCAACACAAGGCATTTACCCAGCACATCCCATTAATCATTCCAGCCACCTAGAAATGAGAGCCGCAGTAAAATGGAGAAGGGGGAAATATGAATAATTTAGTACTTGATCTCTATCTGGAAAAATATACCATTCTAAAATAAACACATCTCTCTTTACAAGTCTGAGAGAGTCCTTAACAATATTTATGTTTAAAAATCTAACCAATTTATTCATGTTTCTTAAAGAAAAAAAAAAAAAAAGAAAAATCTTTCTGTCAGAGGAAAGATTAGGCTTCAGAAATTTTGTTCATCTTCTTTTATAAAAATATCTAATTTCTTGAGAACTGTTCAGACCCAGCTTAACAAAGTATGACAGATCTTTTTGGAGATCAGCTGTTCAATGTCTCCATGTACTTCAAATCAATACAAAGGGGACATGGATGTTTAGATTGATATCTGTGCTACAAGAAGTGCAAAAATATCCAAGGCCATGCATTAGCTTCTGTGGTCACCAGCAAGTTTATCATTGACGGACACATTACTTTAGAGCTGCATCTAGGAAAATTTGCCTCTAGGAAAATTTACTTCATGCACTGCTGTGGCACAAGGAACGTGTGGATGCAGAGCAGCAGCAGAATATGTGGGAAAGTGAAAGGAAGTTAAAAATGATGACTCTGCCTCAAGGAAGAATCTCTCAAAGCAAGAATCAACCTCCTGACACTGGGAAGGGAACTGGGACCTACTGGGAAAGAGCCATCTGTGTACAGCCCTGAAAGAAGGAAATCATGAAAGCCACTGGGAAAAAAATCAAACTGTGTTATTCTTATTTGCATCCTACTGAACAATCCCCTATCACGTTTCACGATAAATTCATTTGTGCGTGCACACAAACACCCCTACACACACATTTGTTTCACATACACCTGAGCAAGTAGCTTTAGGCCACTGTTTGTTTCCAAAGCACAGAAACTAGAATCATGAGATATTATGTATTAAAAAAGGTATTTTAAAGTTGCACAGCACCTGAATGACACTGTAATAACACAAGCACTAGACAACTCTATCAAAAGCTTTTTATTTTGTAAATGAGCACAGCACACTGTATTAATAACTTCCCTTACAGAACGTAAACAGGATTTCAGAAGAGGAATTAATCAGGAAAAATTCAAGTAACAGTTTGAAAACTGGAGCATGAAGTAACTAAGTAAGAAACCCTCTGCAGAGGCACATTTGTTGGGAGTTAGGCTTTTGTAGAACTGCAGCTGTCACCTATCCTTTACCCCTCTTAAGACCTTAAAGTTGAGCTTATGACATGAAGACTGAACTGTTAACATCACCTCCCAAATTAGTCACAACTCGTATCTTTTTGAACCACTGTGAGGTTTTATCCTTAAACCCTGTGGGCCTATGCTATGGGATGAGAAGAGACTAAGTTCCTGACCTCTGATCTCCAACATAAACAGTATCCTCTATACTTGTATCACTTCTCCTCTCCTCTATCTCCTAAGGCTAAATTTTTGGTCCCTTTTCTGGCAGGAGTTTTACCAGGCTCTTGAATGTTCTTGTCACCCTTTTTCCAATACCCCTATTTCAGTCACATCCTTTTTAAGCTCAGGAGGCCAAAACTGTTCACCGCGTTCTAGCTGAGACCACAGGCACAGCTTTAAACAAAAACCTTCCCAGTTACTCAGTTTCTTAGGAGTCTTGAATGATGTGCAACCTCATATCACAGCTGGGTTTTGACTGTGGTTGTAATTTGAGCAAGTGTCCCCACTGATGTCTCATATTTGCCTCTTCTGGATCTGTCAGGACTGACTGTTCACACTCCGTCTTACTTTCCCTATTCACCACCCATCTTTGTCCACCACTGTTCTTCCCACTTGGTGGAAAACTTTAGAATTAATAGCTCTTACTCCTCTGAACAAATCCTGGAAGTATTTCCATGACAGATTTTGCAACATGATGGCTCCGGCCCTCTCTCAGTAAACGGGTTAACAACAGATTTTCAGATGTCCCAAGCCCAACTTTGGTCTCTTCCTACTCCAGCAGATTAGCCTAACCCTCTGCTTTTCCACTCTTCCCCGGCTTTCAGCCATAACAGCATTTTGTCTGTTACTCCACAAAATTGGAGTTTCTGTAATGTTTTGTCCAGAGCTCTGTCACTCACAGCATTTTGTTTCCAATTACCCAGGACTTTTCCAATACATTTTCCATGCTAGAAGATCACTGAAACATTGGCTTTCATTGAAAAAAAGGAAAAAAAAAAAAAAAGCTGGTGGACTACATCATGCCTCTCTGGTACTTTACTATTGTTTTTAAATGAGGATTTCAAGTTGGTTGCCAAGTCCAGATGTAAAATGTTACTTAAATATATCACTGAATTAACTAACTGCGCCTGTAACTGGTTCACAGCTGAAGCTCTGTTTCCAGCAAAGAGACGTAGGCTTCAGATCACTGCTAAGCCCAGCCACAAATCAAAGTTCTCTGGCATATGGGACCAATCAGTCTAGCAGAGGTTTGCTGCTGGAGCACTCTGCTTGAGTCACAGCCATTAGCCAAACCATTTCTTCTCACAGGGCTTTGTTATCTTCAGTACTGCGCTGCTCTCCTTTGCGGATTTGCCGTGCACCCACGCAGACTCACTGGTGTTACTGTATTATTTCTGGGAACCAGAACACGCCCTACTATTCTAGAAGTCCTCCAAGGGCTCCTCTTGCCTCAAAGCCCTTCAGAATTGAATTCGTACCTTCAAAGGCTCATCTGCCATGCAGGAATTCTGGATTTTGATACGGAATGCAAATCAGCAATCCAGGAAGGACAGGAAAAATAAGCAGGACAGAGTGCCTTCCATGATCTCTGCTGCGTCAAACAGGCAGCTCTATCAAGGAGGTTTTTTTAATCCTTCTACTCTAAGAAAAGGTCAAGCGGGTGCTGTGTACCTTTGTGGATGAATGCTGGGAAAGAACAAGCCAGAAGAATCCCACTGACTCCACCAGCATTTTGGAAAATAGAAAGAGAAGAAGAAAGAAAATCTAGCATGTATGAAATGGTCCAACTTCACTTTCATGATCTCAGATGGAGAGATGAAGACTACTGAAACCATACCAGAGGCCAATATGACAGCAGGGTTATTGTAAATGATAGCTGTAATAAAAAATGCAATAAAATTACAAGGATGCGCTGGTGTTATTACACTTTAGAAATTAAATTCCAGCACTGAAAAACTCACAGGAATAGACATATTCTGAAGTCTTTCAGACAGCCCTCACAATGACAGCACTGCTTCCTCAGGGCTCAGTCCTGCCTTGCCTGAAATTGGAGTCTGTCTCCTTTCCAGTTTCAGCAGCTGCAAGACTAGGACTTCGGCACCTTTGTCCCACGAGAGAATCCACACAGGTCAGCGTGAAGAAACTGCAGCCTGTCTCTCCTGGATCCCTGTCCTACACCTTGTTTATTCAGGAGTTTGCAATGTTATCTGACGTCTAATTATTGAACCAAATGCCACCACACTCACTGAAGCTTAGGCCAAAAGTAGGCACTTCTTGTTTGTTTGCCCCAAAGTACGCAGCACACAAAGCAAAAAACTCAAGAACAACAAACCCTATGTGTTTTCTTTCTCTTCTCCATGACAGCCGCATTTCATCATGCCATCCACCCTAGAATCATCGTCTCCGGGTTGGGAATACAGCTCTGTTCCCAGCATGCTCCCCATTTGCCTGTCAGTTTAGCATGATGGGTGCTGAGTAACCCTCCTTATTCCTTACATCAGTGTCTTTAAAGCTTTAATATTCTGTTTGATTTGTTTGAGGCTGTGGGAGGAGCAAGCAATTTTCTGTCTGGCTTATTATCTAAGTAGGGAACACTCCCCAACAAATACATTCTGTAGCACTGCCTTTAGAGCTCTTATCCATGACATTGTTTTGCCTTTTTTTTTTGTCTCCTTTAAGACTTTTTTGTTTAACTTCATGCATTCAGGCAAGTAGATATAACGCAAATAACCTGAGAGTCAAGGTTATTTATAACTTTACTGCACATAACACCCTCATTCTCCCCACCACTCTTTCACTCTATAAAAATATACAAAGCAGGCACTCCAGAAAAGGAAACCCAGGCATCCAGCATTAAAACTGAACAGCTAAGGACTTATCAGCAGCAAATATAACCTCATCTCCTTGTGAATAATGCCTTGCTATTTAGTCTGGTTTCAAGATGATACACCATACTACAAATACTATGCTGTGGTATCAGCTTTTCTCTACCATCTTTAACACAAGTCCAGAAGATTATGTAAGTGGAGGCCAAAGAACCCATTTGAAGGATTGAAAGAAAGCAAATGTGTTTGCAAATTAAGTTGTATAAAAAAAAAATACACAAATCAGAATGAAAATGCTGAAGCATAGACAGTGTAACGTGAAAAAAAAAAGACGTATACTTCAAAAGGCAGGATGTCACTGCACATGAAAGACAACAAGTAATTACTTCAGCTGAACAGCTTTGCCCAGCTTTCTGCCCAGACCTTGTGATCAGAGAAGGTTTTCATCAATCGTCCGCAGTTTCTTTGGTGGTACTGATAGAGGGGTTAGTGTCACTTACTTAAAATAGAAACATCTAATACTTGAGTCTCCTGCTCACCACAAATGAGGCATATCCCTGTTTAACAGCACGGGCTTCACATTTGTGGAGGCTTACAATATCTTCAGAGCACTTGGCCAAAAGCCCCAACCAGCCTGCCACCAGGTTGAGAAGTGAAGAGGCACTCATCTGCTTGTTTTGTGCTGTCTTACGAAGAAACTCTTTAGAAGAATTTTACAGAGAAGCTTTCAGAGAAAATAAAAATATTTATTTTTTCCTCTACTGAGGATTTCTACGTTCACACTGACATTTGAGCATGCTGTACACCATATTTCACTTATAACAACAGTGGACACAGTAGAAGTTCCCCTTTTCCCCAGAAGGTGACAATCGTGTATATTTTTCATAGAAAGTTACAATTTTTCAAAGTGGGCGCTTTTTTCCCTCTTTTTTTTTAAAGGCTCAAGTGAGAGAAAATATGTTTGAAAGAAAGTTTGTGAGAGTGACATCGAGTCTGGAGGCACAAAACTTATTTCCACGATACATCAAATATCCTACCATGGTCAAACACACACACAATAACATTTATATGTGCAAAGGATCCACAGCCGTAGGTCTGCCACTTCCTTTAGAAGTTGCTTCAGCAGCAGATTTTGTAATCACTAACAGGCACCTGTAAGACAAAAGAATGAGGAACACGTGTCAGCACTTCTCCCATCCACAGCTTGTTGCTCAATAGAATTTGCAAGAATCTTTAACATCAAGGGTGACCAGTTCATTTTCCTGTCCTGCATCACTCTGTGATCAGCAAATAAATGACATCTGATTTTTCTGTGACCTAGGTGTAGGGCAGGGACAGCAGGGCTACCCATGAAGACACCCATCAGTACCCAAACCTATGTGAGTTTGAGGAAATGAAGCAGCATCCCACCCGTTGCCCACATTCAGCAAGACCACCCTCCATGTGGTGCACAAAACGGGTGTTTCAACCCAGCTGTGCAGAGATACTGAAAGGAAACAGCATTATGGGGTATGTTACTTATGTTGTTATCAGCACGCTGGGGAAAGGTAAGACAGGGAAGGTGCATTTGTAACAGCCCAGCCAGCTCATCCACAGGAGCAGGGAAACATTTTAAACACACACAACAGCAAAAACAATTTAGGAAACTCCTTCAGTTCACAGCTACCTGAGGCGAGCGCATGAACTGGCATGCAAGCTGCCTGGAGGCCCTGGAGAGCAGTTGCTGAATTAGTGAGGATTGGAACAACTAATTGGTGATTGTTTATCAAATAATGCACTAGCAATTCCACTGTACTCTAAGAGGGAGGAAGAATAAACCCATTTCAGGTGCTACCACTGTGAACTTAGCATACTTCTGAGATACATAAGACACATTCTTCAACTCTTTTTTAAGTGTCCATATGCAGACTAGACAGAGGCTGGCAGGAGGCACATTTATAAGTGCATTTATTTCAAGTGTCTCTGCTAGTTCAAAGGACTCAAACAGAAACAGTTGTCTAAAAAAATAGATGTGTTTTGGAGAGGAGAAGGGAGAGAATTTATCACTTTTGAGGTGGGAGGAAGGGATGGCAAATATGGTGATAATTAATATAAAACCTTCTCCTTCCTTGTTGCTCCTTTGTCCCCAAACACACAAACTCAAGAGTCTACTTTTCTATACTCTCTCAATACTCCTGTCACGTACCTCCTTCCCTCTCCCCCTCACACTCCCTTTCTCTCCATAAAGGGGCATGAAATGAGAAATTTTAGCAAAGTTTCTTTACAGAAGAGAGGTTTGGCTTTAAGCCCAGTATACAGATGTGGGAGGCAGTCTTCAAAGAGAGACTCCCTCAGCACTGCCCAAGAAAGCGGTACTTCTCACGGTCCAGAAGCAAGGCTTCCTGGGACTCACTGTCTCAAGCCCCATCAGTACTACCTACTCCCTCAGAGACAATAAATGTCCAAGAAGGTAAAAACATCTGCTGGATGTTGTCTTGAATTTTTCTCAGCTTGAACTTTAGGAAAAAAACAACCAAATGTTGAGAGGAATGGTTAAAAAAAAAACCACAAAACCAACCAAAAGCAACCCCCGAAAAACTGGTGGCATCACTGGATTTGGTATTCCTTCTTTACATAGTGTGTTCAATTGTATGAATTAGTCAATTTATACTAGAGATTATTTGTTGTCTTTAGCTTCAGATAGATTATTTCTTTTCAGCAAGTCCTTGTAGATCCTTGTGATGGTGCATTGGTAGAGTTACACAAGCATAGACAATTCACACTTGCAAAAAAGCCTCTTGGAGCTATAGTCTTACAACATTTCTGTCAGCAAATTAAGTTGTCCTTTCTTTTTTTCCCCCCCCCGATCTAATTTCATGCATACAAGGACTTTTGCTAGCATAGCAATGATGACAAAAATATAATAACTATATAAAATAGAATAAATATAATAAATCCCTTTCTGACGCAGCTATGCCAGCAACACTAAAGCCTTCGTCTCACTGAGGTTGAACTATTTCATATTTCAGCAACATTTATATTGCAAGCTTTTCCCCTCATGGCACAGTGCATCCTCCCCAGATGCCTGCCTTTGTTTTCCTTCCTTCTTCTGGTAACTATGGATCTGCTAACCATGGATCTGCTGGACAACATTTACATATCAAGTATGCAACTGTATGCTCATGTAGGACCACTTAAAAGGAGTTTATTTTATATTGTTTAAAAATATTTCCCTCCATTGTGCAGAAAGACATTCCACAATTTCTGATGGACCCTCAGCTCCAGCTTGCAGCTAACTCTAACCCACTTGTTGGTATTGTGATGGTAAATGCTGTCCCACATGTTCGAAATGTACGTGTGTTTTAGTTGTGTCTCCATACTGCTTTAAAATCCACAACATAAATCAAATGCATCTAGTTTCCCCAGCCATATTCCCACTTTGAACATATCAGGAGGTAAACAAAGCAGCCAGCTCCTAACTGATTCTTTTTTCTGTAATTAAGTGGGAATTTCTTACCATGCCCAATGAAATCCAGAATGTTTCAGTGCAGATGCCTGAAAAAAAGAGAAGAGTGTTTAAAAGACAGTCTTTTGCTCAATGAAAGTCTAACTCCAAAAAAAATAAACTATTGCCAGCATAATTCTATAGGTTGAGTTAAATAAATAAATACTTATCTGATTAATTGTTGCCTGGAATCCATTTGTGCTTGTATCTCTTGAGTTAGAGGCCACATTAAAAAAAGTGCATAGGTGATTTGAAATCTGAGGACAACCTAAAGCTCGATTCTAAGAAGGCTCAATGCACCAGTACTTTCCCATGGCGTGGGTGAGACAGGTTTAGTCATCAGGTGTGACAGGGAGCAGTCTGTTACAATCCAACAATACGTGGAGAGCCAACTAGAAAGCAACGTATTTAGCACATACACTGCACACATTACAATACCCTCAAAGAAAAGCAAATCAGGTGTTTCAGTACACAGGTTTTATTCAGGTCAGCTGCATTTCAGTCTCTCTGAAAAGCTACAGCAAGTGCCTGGATAGCAAGATGTTCACAGTTTGGAGATTTTGCCAGACACCAACATCATTGTTATTTACATGCGAGTGACACACTGACGTACTATTTATAGAGCTATTAAGACAAAAACCCTTCCAAAACTATTGAAATATCTTTGCAAATTAGGATTTTACCTAATATGTGATTTTGTCCATCTCAGCCTTTCCTTTTTCTAAAATCCTTCTGCCTCTCATTTCTGCAAGGACACTCACTGAAATCCTTCCACAAAAGCTCAAATTCATTTTCAAGGGCTGGATCTTATTCCTCGTGTGTTTAAACAATACCCTGGCACAGAGTGGGTGTAATTACACAGGAAGAGCCAGATGGGATCAGCTCAGAGACTGAGGAAGTTGAGCATCCGATCACACTCACAACTCACACTTTTTCCTCCTCAGCCCCTCCTCCAGTCCCAGTCTCCCAACCTCTGGGCATCCCCAGCTCCCAGCAACCTCTGGTGAGGTGATTCCCTGAACCAGAACTGCACCTCTGTGTACAACAGCCCCCAGGAGAGTTTTCTATAAGGGATATGTCCAAACACCGCTGTTGGCATGGGAACTTTTGGCATGTGCAATATCCCAGGGAAATTTCACAGCTCTAGGAAGTCCTTTTGCTAGTTTTAAAACTGTCACCCAACCATTCACTTGAGGATGCTCGACTCCCATGGTATGGGAGAGTGAATGGACATTTTCTATTTGCTTTCTCCGTGCCACTTGAGAGTTCATCCACCTTTTTTTCTTCCTGCTTAGACAGATCCCCAAGTGTTGCTTTCCATATGGTTTCTATCAACATTTTCTGTATCCTCTCCCCTTCTCCGGCATCCTTTTTAAAATGAGGAAGCAAGGATGCAATATCCAAGTGTGCCATACATTTATACCACAGCATAAAGACCTTTCTTTTTGTTCACAATTCCTTTACCAATGAGTCCTAGTATTCAATTCTATTTTTTCTTTTCCTTATTCCTACTGCATGTTCAGCAGATGTTTTTATACTATTATTATAAATCAAGGTTTCTTTCCAAATGATAATTTAGATTCCATCACTGTGTGTTTTACTTTAGGATTGTTTATGCTTCTCTGCACTATTTTATATTCATCAACATTGAATTTCAACTGCCAGATCATCCTTCAGTCACTCTCTATTGTGAGACTGTTCTGCAGTCCCCTCATACATCTTCACCTCAGCTATCCTGCCTGATTTGGTATCATCAGGAGGCTTCTTTGTTTCACTCTCCACCTCTTTCAGGACTATGCTGACCAGCACCAGACTCAACAGCGTGACCTCATCGGTCTTGCCATCCCTTCTCTAAAAGCTGGCCACTTTTCCCCTAACCTTTATTTCTTATGCTGAAAATATTATCAATCCACTTAAGGACTTTGCCCCTTATCCCAAGGCAGCTTGATTTCACAGAAAGTTTTTGAAGAGGTATAAATAACAAATAGAAACAAATAAACTGAAAAAACTTGGAATTTTTTTTTATGTGATTATAACAAAAGCACAAACATTCTGAAGCTCAAAAATCTCCACTACTATTCAGTCCTTCTTTAAAGCAGCTCTTGTCCTTCACACACCAAGTTTTTAGCTTCTTCTTAAAATGACAGCACATGTTATCTACACCCTGGAACAGCTTCTCCCCAGCCACAGGAGTTGCTCCCTCTGTGGGTAATGCGTCCCTTGTCTTGAAGAGAGTTTTTCTCACTGTGCTTTCTTGAATCACAATGAACTGCTAACAGGAGGGCCTGTTCCAGACCAGTTATGGGCTGCAAGTGTCCCATTCCTTTCAGGACCACTAAGCCAAGGTATGTAGTAGATGACACCAGCTCTGGAGATTTATTTTTTTTTCTATAGAGTCCATTTGGAAAGACTTTTTCCCCTGTTCTTTCTTCCATTAGAAAAGCTGTAGCTCTTCTGTCCCATCCTCAGCCTCCTTGTACACAGGCACAGGTTGAACAACGGTGCATG
This sequence comes from Pseudotriccus pelzelni, assembly GCA_035584735.1. Taxonomy (NCBI): domain Eukaryota; kingdom Metazoa; phylum Chordata; class Aves; order Passeriformes; family Tyrannidae; genus Pseudotriccus; species Pseudotriccus pelzelni. The sequence continues at coordinate 39,260,990 of JAWMRA010000078.1, read as the reverse complement.
TTCCATGTTTACTCAAACCCTCTGATTTTGAGTGTCCTTCAAACAACCCAATGCCACATATGGTCTCCCAGTGTTCAAGAGCAGTTCAGAAGTCCCAATTTAGACTCTGAGGCCCACCAAATAAAAAGGAATGTGATGCATATGTTCCCAGATCTAGCTAGAGGAAGATAAAAACATCAACCCTGGTTACTTAATATTAAAGTAGATGAATAAGTATAATTTCCTAAAAAAACCCAAATATGATGCCAACAACCCTTCAGGGAATAGGGTTGATGAGTACCACTGAAAATAATAAAGGAGGCAATTTTTACTGTGTGCGTACACTTTAAGAACAAAAGCCCAGTATGAGGATTTTAATTCCAGTGATTTGGATAAAACTGGCTACCCAGAATCAGCAAACAAAGCACAACAGGTATGGCGAAGTACAAAACCAAAAGAACGGCAAGTTTCAGACAGCAATCCAGTCTCAGCAAAGCAAAACTCCAGGGTCACTAGGACAACACATGGGGGTGCATGCAGTGCTGCAACATGCAGTTTTTTAGGAGCAGGACCTCCACCACGTTAAGTATGGGCTCATGGCACACATCAGCCCTGGCATGGCTGGATGGTATTATTCTGATTCTGCTTTTTCCAGCAGAGCTCTGCCCACTGCAACCTTAAAACACAGAAATAGCTGCTAATTTCTCTTTCCAGGAGGCTATTCCAGAGACTGGTCAACACTACAGTTAAAGAATGCAGTTACTCATTAAACAGACCCTCCAGATTTCACCAAGGTAACCAGAGAAAACCTCAATCCACTTTCTTCAAGGACATAAACACTGTGAGAAGAGAGCAGTCAGGCCCTGCCAGCCTGTCCAGGACTGTACCTCCTGCAGCACACATTGCTTCCCTAGGACATAGCGCAGCAGGGAGCAGGGAGTGGATTCAGACCAGCTCATTCACCATTTAAAAATTAATAGCAAATGCAGCCTTTCTAGCTGCAGATAAGTCACCCCAGAGACCTCTGAAAACTAATGTCAGCCCTCCCACTCCCGTTCCTATTACAGCATTAATCTTAAGGTTCATCCACACACCGGTAAATGCTTAAAGTAGCCTGTTAACTCCACCAAAGGACTGATTTTCACTCAGATCACATACACAGAAAGGTAAATGCAACATACCAATACACACGTCCTGGTATCAAAGAGTGACTTAGGAGTATCAAATTTTTAATATCACATTCTTATTTACTGATGCCTGCCTTAGTAGGCATATGTAACCTAATACTGTATTTTACTGATATTGCAGATGGTATAACCAATCTCCTAAACTTTCTACACTCTCAAAGGATTAGTATGATGTATAGAGCAGTTTTAGCTTACAAAGCACTACTTTAGTGTATAGGGTTATTGATTTAACTTAGAAATTCTGCTATACCGTGTAGTTTTACCGATTTACCTTTTACGGTAGTGTAAGGATATCTTTTTTCCCCAAAAAACTTTGACACACTTCATTATCCAGTACAAAATACTGCTCCTGGTAGGATTCAGGGCAGGCATTCAGTAATCAAAATTATGGACTTTTTGAAAAATTTTCTGTGTTGTAGGGCTCCTCCCACATTACTCATGTCTTTCTTCCTAAATAAACCTGGTATATCCCCTAAGTTTTCCAGAAATTTATCAAAGAAACACCCACAATTATATATCTGTGTACTCTCTGCCCTGTTCCAGCCTCAAGTGTTTAAGTCAGATCTGGTTTGATATAGGGCAGGTAACGATACAGAGGGAAAAGTTCTTCCCCCCATTTGGAATATTTCCCAGATATACTGATACATTTTCCTTTTTCTCAGTCACAGTAGTCACTCAAGCCTCTAGTCTCCTTTCTTTTTGAATGCTGCAGGAATCTCTTGTGTGCCATCCCCAGTCCCGGCTCAGAGTTCCAGCACGTATGGAAAGCTGCAGCTAAATAGTGCATACAAATGACAGCCATAAGATAATCCTGTGGGACTGCTAAAAGCTTATTTTAAAGTGCATTTTAAAAACAAGACCAAACCCCAGAACCACTGCCAAATGAATTCTCCTCTAGCTTTTCTTCGTGAGCAGCTGTCTCTGCAGCCATACCACTCTAACTCCTCCCTTCTGCCCAGCACCACACCTTTTTCATCACTGTTTATGCAAGTATGGGCTCTTCTGTTAACTATTCTATATGTTTAAATCCTCCTTTGTTCTGCCATGTTAATCAATCACACACACCCACTTCCTCTATCTTTAATTTCTCTGCAATGTTGAAATTTCTCTGTGATATTGACAGTGCTTCAATTTTACCACGTGATGACTTCACCTGGCACAAACTGCTACCCAAAAAGAAGCCTAGAGTCTAGTGTCAATAGCTATATTTTCCCCCTTTATTTCTTTGCAGATGCAGAATTACACAGATAGTTAAATCTCTCAAAAGGCTCACCTAGTCTTGAAGTATACCAGCTCACTGTATTTTTGTACATTCAGTGAATTATAGTCTTTACCTGTTTTAATCAAAACCGCATATGACATTGACAGTAGCCCCTGATACGACGTGTGACTGTATCGAGGGCTTAGACTTACAAATAGTTTCTGCACATCTGTTGATTCACATCAACCAGCCACGCATGTGCCTGTTTTTCTCTGGCTTATGGCAAATGCAGGATAATTCACAGTAGCTTAAAAACAGTCTTGCCTCATGGAAAGAAAGCCATATGGTTCTTTCCCACTTCAACATCACAGGGAAATTGTCACAGGTAAGAATTACACAAAGGCATTACTTAAGTCTTAGGTATTTTATCTTTGTTTACAGTGTTTCCACACCTTCATACTTTCAGATAATGTTATCATAATACCTGGATGCTACCGAATTCTGGCTGTGTTTAAAAAAAAAAAATTAAGTTTATATCTGAATGTCTATTCTGCTATGGTAAATAAAGCACTGGGATTTCGAAAGGCACATAGATCATAGACAAATTGGTCCAGCAACGAAAATCTTCTCTCTCACACAATGATAAATTGTGCCATTCCAGCAGCTACTTAGACTTCACTTCCTGAACTCATGCTGACCTGAAACATACCCATTCCTTCATTACCCCAAGCTTCGTGTTATGTGCAGCATCAAACAACTTATCTTCTTCCTGCTTACAACACCTCCAGCAATAGTTTTCTTTTCAAAGTTAAAAAAAAATACATAAAACCCAGCAGATTATTTTAAAGGGGCTGATGTTTATGAAGTTAAAACAAAGCAGAACAACACACCCGACTCTGTTCTGTATTTTTCAGCAGCGCAATATCCTGCGGTGGCCTCAGCCAGCTGGGCTCTGTGACCCTGCAAGTGATCCCTTGAGTGCGTTCCCATTTTATCAAGCAATGAATTCTCCGGCCCCAAAGCCAGCAAGAAGTTTGTCACTGAGTTCAGCTGAGAACAGGAACCGGCTCAATCGTAAGAAACCTTGAGCTAAATAAAGCAGCAAGAAAAGGCACAGGCGGGAGGTGGGGGGTGTCAGCTCGGAACACCGTGGGGCACAGCTCTGCTTGTTACTAAGGTTACTTGATGCTTCCCCACACAGGATTTCATTTTAAGTCACCAATAAGTCTGCAAAAGCTTGACACCCTTGAGTGGGAAACTGGAGTGGAAATACATTAAACATGTGCTGCAGCCTGATTTGGGGGGGAGGAAAAGGTTTCCAGATATAATATTGTAGGCAGTTTTGAGAAAGGTTATAAGGAAATGTGTGGAGGGGAAAGTTCTTTTCCAGTAAAGACTCGCCACTACCTTCCTGCTTTGGGTCTGACAATAAATATAACAACATCAAAAATTCACTGTTTGTGTCAGGACTGTATCTAAACAAAAACCTACTTGAATTTGGACAAAGTATATGTCCTCAGACAGAATGGAAAAGAAAAACACCAGTTAAAAAAACAGTCAATAGAGATATATTCAAATTTTAGCTGCATTAGCCGATAAGCTGCTTAAGCAATTTCAGCCATTCCCTCAAGGCTCCCAAACCAGCAGGTTTGCTCTAGGCCAGGGCGGAGTAGGACTTTCCTTGAAACTGTAATTCCAGTGTCCTGAATGCTGCCAGAGCCAGACCTCTATACAAAAGCATGGATACCCTCTTCCCACATCAGTGTTTTCCCAGCCAACACCCCATTTGCTTCAACGAACGTGGAAGAGAAAGTTTTCAGAATCAAACATAGTAGAGACAGAAGTGTTGGGCTTGCAACATTTCGGGAGAAATAGAGAGGGACAAAGTATGTAGGTGGGGAAATCTCTCTTCCCAAAGCCCCTAATGACTGGCCTGGAGAGGCTGAAATTGGAATGAATGAGAAATGGGATTTGAGAGTCATGGGAACTGAGATCATCCACTAGTCTGGCACTGAAATCTGGCAAAAAAAAAACATGACAAGGAGTCAATATGGTGTGGCAAAGTGGGCAAGCCTCAGCTGTGATGATCTTGGATGCAGATGAAATGCTGAGACAATGTCCAAGGGGTACCAGTTGGCTGAGGTATCTTTGGAATGGAGTTCAGGCCTGAGGTTCAGTGGGAACAAACCAACATGGCAGAAAATACCGAAGTCCAAGCAGAGACAGATCAGAAGAAAATTCATGATCGGGGACCTTGTGTGGCTGAGCCAAAAATTGAGATTTCTGTTAAGTATCTTTGAAGTGAATCATAAAGAGGATTGATGCTGCTTCATGCCAACCTGTGGGAAAGATGCTTGGTGACCACCAGTTATTCCACCAGTGGCCCTGCTTGATGTGGTGGACAGCAAGAGCTCTAGTCTGTCCAACAGCTCACAAAGGTGCACATTTCACACCATCCCCTTAATTTGTTTTTGCAAAAAGTGAGTTGGTGGGGAGCAACTTTTTCCCCTCCCACATCCGTTCATGCAGGTTTATTTAAATACTTGATTCTGTTACCTATAGCTGGACCCATTTCTGTGGTGCCTCAGCTTCATCTACATCTCTGTCTCTTGAAGCTCAGCGTTCAGAAATCATGTTTTGAAATGTGCACCTTGTCATTGCATAAAGACCTTGCACCGAGGAGGAGATGAGAAAAGCGATATTTTCCATGCTTGAGAAATAGTTATGGCCATATTGAACAGTACAGCCTCCTTCCCCTCCAGGAGTGTTTTAATCCTAATACCATGCAAGGTGATCACTTTTGCAGTAAGGTAAAAGCTGATCTGAACAGCCCCATTGACTTAGGAGAGCATTCCTTGTCATGAAAGAGCACAGACAGTATTGTTCTGGGATTTGTTTATGAATTTATTTAAAACATAGTCATTTCAAGTTTTGCATGCTACTTCCTGTCAGTTACTTAGAGAAATTTTGCTAAATAAAAACTGTTGGTATCACTACAGATGGGAAAAACAGAGCCCATGAGAGAAGAGTATTTGCCCCAGCTCCCCATGCAACCCCAGGAGGTGATTTAGAAGAGAAGACATAACCTCCTACAGCACAACCCTCCTCTATGGCAACAAAAAAAAGACAGATCCGAGATTATTTAGCTCATGGTGACACTTGCCCTTCGGTAAAAACTTGAAAAAAGTCTTGATCGCTGCCATGGTTCGTGAACTTGCACAAAACGTTCCAGTTCAAAGCACAAAGTAAATCTGGCAGATAGCCTGTCTCACCTGCCACCCCGAGAACCATCAGGTCATTTGTTTCCTGGAGAGATTGCTTCATTCAGATCCTTGTGCCATTTCATTCCCAGTGCTACACTGGTTGCATGGCTGACAATGGAAAGGACAGTTCTTGCTAAACTTGTAGTATCTCAGAAGTTTCATCACATTCAGGGGATCTTCTTGCATTTCTGTTACTACTCCTTCACTTCAGATGCTGCTTCTTGATATTTGCCGCTCAGCACAGATGCACTGTTGGTTGCACAGAGGTTGGGCCAGCACAAACCACTTAGCTTGGCAGTTTGGAGAAAAGTGTTAGAATGCCTTTTACAGAGGAACAAACATTGACTCGTTAGAAAATGTCACTTGTGCGATGCGCTGTTTTGCAAGACCACCATGGTTGCACTGCCTCGCTCTGATCATCCACATTAATATCTGAATACTGGATGACAACAGTTGAAGATTAATTCCAGTAAGTTATTCGCGCCTGGAGGTTCAGATTTCCAAGCAAAAGCATGAGGGTTAGACTATGGCATTTCACCACAGCCCCCAGGAAAGTGCGATGGGAAGTCACCCAGGCCCAAGAGGGTCCAAGAATAGCTTGTACCTTCGTAAAATAATCCCTCTTTCTGCTTCTCTGCATCCAGGACACTTCACCATAGAAGATGATACGCCAAGAGCTTTTTCTTGCTGCCAGCCAGCACTGCCAGACAGTGTGTTTACAAAAGAAGGTGTGGACATACTCAATTTTGTATCCCCGTTGGAGAAAGAGGCATCATTTATTTACCCAGGGAAGCAAAAAAGGCCATTCTCAGACAAGCAAGATGATGTGTTTCTGTGACTGATCAAGCTGGGACCGGTTTGGCCCTCAGCATTTATTTCAGTTCCACACTCCTTACATAAGAGTCTTGAAGCAAGAAAGACTTGAGAACATGACAGTGTGAGAAGAGATACTGTCAAAACATAAGTGAGAAGGCCTATGCAGTGAAGAGCCTCTCGAGAGTGCTTTCTGCCACAAGGACAAACCGTTTTCCTTGGATTGCTTCTGACGCACATGGAGCATGAAACTATGAAACTGATGCCCAGGAGTGTTACTGGAAAGCCAGGGCAGAAGGGTTCAGCCAGCCAGCACCTGACCCTCTGCAGAAGCAGATCCAAGGAGTGACTGCCTCCCACTGCTAATTCTCTCCTAGGGTTTGAGAAATATAAACAGCAGTGAGGTTATTCGAGATATTATATATGTTTTCCTGAAATCAACATAATGCACAATTTTTAATTCTACCGTGTCTTTTTAAATAGGGAAGGAGAAGGAGTCTACTTCTCATGAGGGCCCTGCAACCACAGCTCAACCCCAGCAACATCTACAGGGTGTACCTTCAGCATGCTGAAGTCCACTGAAGACGACTTGCTGATTCCCACAACTGAAATGGAAGTTCAGAACTTGCAAAAAGAAAGTCTCTCTAGTATTATATTCAATGCTATCAAATCGCTACGCAGAAACCACCAAGACTTCCACCCCATCAGGCCTTGAACACATGAATTCAGTTATTATTGTCCATCCTGAAACTCACTACCTGACATCTCCATAAAACAACACAAGATGAAAATGTTGGGTACATATTAATTAAGAGGTATGCAAAGGAGTAACTGAATTCTTCAGTATACTGAACACTAGTTTAACAACTGAACCCGTGTTTATGCTAGGCAGAAGTTCATACAGAAATCACCTTGAAATGTGACATTCCATTTCCAAAGAGGAACAAACTACACCAAAGCAACCATTAAAATATAGCTGAAAGTTTTCTACTGGTTGGTACTGAAAGTCAGAAAGGTTTTCAAAATACCCAGCAAGAGCGTGAGAGGTTTTCTTATGCTAAATATAAACAGTACTAAACATTGACCTTTTAGACTTTTCTGGGGGGAAAAAAACCCTCCAAATTTAAAATCCTCTGCTCCCATCTACAATCTGGGAAGAGACAGAAGATATTTGTAATGAAGTGTAGTAAAGAGAAATTTTTCCATTTCTTTTACAGTATGCCTCCGTAACATGGACAGAAAAATGCTGCAAGTGGAAAGTCAGAGAATTTCTGGTCCATGCCTTTTATCCTGCTATTTTACAGCAGCATGGGCATAAAATAGGCTCACTCGGCTCTCATGGACCCAAAAGTCCAGGTCAACAAAGATCAGGCTCCTTATCTAAACTGTCAATTGTGACCCTGATGCTGGGATTACCTCTTCCAGTCCCAGGCCTTTCCATTTCCTCTTCTTTTCTGCTAAGGACACACGGAGCAGCCGCTGCCAAGACTAACCACCACCGTCTGGCTCCCTCAGGATCGAGGGGCGTTACTTACATGAAGCCAGGGTGTGCCAAGTGCTGTGAGGATTTGTAGGGTTGCAGATACCCCTGCCTCTAAAACACACAGCACTACTCTGGCAAAAGACTGCTGGAAGTGATTCAGTGCTGCTGTCTTTTGAGATTATAGGAATTTGTGTTTGGGTTGTGTCTGCTGGCTGCCACAACCACTCCAAAGATTTCCAACGGGTTTCAAAAGCACCCCTCTCACATTTATTAGTTGAAGTCATTGCAGCAAATTATCCATGTTGTAGAGACAGTTTATGCAGCTTCAAGTTACTCAAGATCACCAACACCTGGAGGAACTGAGAAAACAAACAACAAAAAAACCCTCACAAAAAAAAAAAACCAAGAAGGAAAAAAAATGTAACCCCCAAACTAGAAAACCATCTTTACCTTAGGCAAGCTGTGTTAGAGGCTCCATTTTACAAGCAGCAAGCTCAGGATTTAAACCTGAGATAGAGACAGCGTTGAGACAATGGGTTTGCTCCAAATTCAATATAACTAGTATTTACCAAAGGAGGAAAAAGGTTCGGAATATAGAGCAAGTCAAGTAAAAGGATTGTTCAAAATTGAAAACACCTATGAGGTGGGGCACATATGGAAGATGTGCTGACTGTATAGTAGACAGAAAGAAAAAGGGACTTGGATTATGCCTGGAATAAAGAGGCATGAGCCAGCATGAGACTACTGAAAACCACTACAACCACATTCCCAAACAAACAGCATCAGACTGGGTTGGGCTTAGTCCTTACAGCTTCACAGGGAAGGGCATGGGAACAGAGTCCAATGCTTTCCTGTTTTAACCTTCCCAATTTTCAACCTACACCTCCCAGTAAAGAGCATGTTCAGGTGTGAGCAAGCATTTGCAAAAGTGTTGCTAGTCATCCTGCTTAGGCTTCCTTCGGCCCAAATTCCAGCAGTGCAGGGACACAATCACTCTAAGCAGATTGTGAATAAAATATTGAAAAAAAAAAATTTAATAATTTTTTTAAAAAAAGATTACTCTAAACAACAAGGGGGAAGTCAGTGAGTTAACTTAGTCTGGGTTATTTTCCTCTCAGGTTTTGCATAAGAATCATAAGGAGCTAATCAGAAAGAAAAAATTCCGGAAGAACAGTTGAAAAGATCTGGTTTTACAGCCTCTCTGCCATAGTATGTTTTCTTAAAATAGAATTTCCTTTAATAAAGTATTAAACATTAGCTGTAATAAGCTATTGAAAAAACAATGTGTTAAAACATTAGCAAAAAGCTCTCTAACAGCGTCTTTCCAGAGTTGCACCCAAGAGCCAACTGGGAGCTGTCTGTGACTCTTCTGATTTTTCCAGAGGGGGCAGGAGGGGTGCAGACAGCAGTAAATCACTAGGGGTAGCTTTCAACATTACCCATATTTTCTAAGCAACAATCTCAAGAAGAAAACTTAGCTCCATTCCACTTTTACTGTTCCACATAGGGTTTCCCCCCTCTACACCCAAATGCAGTCCCCCAGCAAGTTTAGGTTCTGATCCTAGATACCTGTATGTATAATCAAGTCCTGTAATAGCCAGTAAAGGCATGAATTCATAGATAATTAAGCCTAAGTATTTTCATGATCCAGTTCTACCCTGGCTCTTGCTGCATTAATCCATGCACAAATGGCCTTGAAGCACAGGTGATTAACAGCACCAAAAAGCAGATGTACCACTTCTGTACTTCACAACAGTCGAGTATCTAAAGGTGCAGTGTACTCTTTCACATTAACTGAGTTCCCACTAATCAGAAGCGCGATGGAGCAGTACTGTTGGAAATGCCACTTGATTAGTCCAGACTCAAAGAGAAGAGCCTTATTTATTATTAAACCAAAAATTCTCATTAAACTGTATTTTTCAGTTTAAAAACCTGGGACAAGCTGATCTCCACAGCTTTCTAGCCTGTTCTGTTACAGTCTTAAGCAGCACACCAAATATAGCGTTTCCCAAAGCTGGTTGGAAAGAGCTTGCAGAACCTTTTTTACATCATTCTCATTTTAGCTAGTGTATTGAAGAGAGACATAGAAAGATTTAGGGGGAAAGTAAACTAGTATTTCCCCTCTCCCTCAAACTCTTATAGAGCTTCACTTTGGGACAATTCAGCCTCCTTTCAGAGCTGCTCTTAGAGACTGTCTTAGAACTGGTAACAACATTTAAGAACTGGAAAGTGAGAGGTCACATAATGCAATGACTTCAGATAATCAGATCTACAAAGTTACTGAGACATCAGCAATGTTTGTCACTGCCTCACAGGAGCGTAAAGCACATAAACAAAATCAATTCCAAGTCCAGAATCCCAAACAAATAAATTGGTTACCTACACAGATTAGAAAGAGGGAAGCGGTCTCCCCCGAAGCCACTCCAATTTACATCAACAGAACACAGTAACCTACTGTTTCCAACCACTCTAGAATGTTAAAGGCAAAACATAAATTGACCGTGTTACACCATAATGTCGTCTTAATAATACAACCAGCATCAGTATCACAGTCCTAGCCTACCTACCACTGGTCCAGCCTATCCCTTTGAATGTATTATTGAGCAGGAAAACAAAATATGAAGGTGTTTGTTTGCCTTTGAAATTAATTGGTAAGTCAGTATTCACCAGCAGGTAAGTCAGGACAATAACACTTCCACGCATGGTCCTTGGCCATAATGTTCCAGCAAACTTTCTGCAGAAAATCATTTAAGAGTTGTGTCTATGTAAGAAAGAGTTCAGCCAGGTATTGTGAGAATTACAGTGCACAACACCTACTCCATTAGAAATAAATGAGCTCATTTACATTTTAATTCTGTGGAACAAGCCACTCTCAACAGGGCAGTTTGCTAGAGTTACTGCAGATGTACAGAAGTTATAATTTTCATCATAAATGCACATTACATTCTCATCAGAAAGACCAAAGGACCAATAGGCATATTAGAGAAACTGCCTGTCTGGGAGGTCCCTTCAGATCCTCATGAACACAGTCTCTTCCTACCTGGCAGCGTGTTGTTGCATAGCTAAATACCACAAGAAGTCTCATTAGTCAAATGGAAATAAGTACACAAAATACTGTACTTTTCATTGACCCTGTGAAATGATTAACAACATATAGATGGAAATCACCCCAAAATATCTAAAGCCACAAATAATTTAACTGAACACTCCAATAACTATGGAACATACTGATTCACTTCTCTTTTATTTAGAGTTTCATTTCTTTGAATCTTGTACTCTTTGAACTAAGAACCTGACACCTCTGGCGGATCAGAAGACAGAAAGGCGAACTCCTGTGTAGGTGCTGAGGTGCACTAAAATGCCATTTCAAATTTTTTTTCTCTCTTAGCAAAGACTGCAATCAGGGCTAGGTCAAAGTCCGCTTAGGGGATGAGGACATTGGTTTTACTGCACACCTTGTGGATTCACTGAGATCTTGACAGCGCTCCTGAGAAACTCAGGTAATATTTGGCAAATAACTATGGCTCAGTAAAACAACCAACACCCACCCAGATATTGAAAGACCTTGGAATACACTCTTCCTACAGTGCCAATCACATGTTTATGGGGTGTTAGTACTTAGGACAGAGACAGCATTCTCATTTTAAGGTCTTATGGAAGGAAGAAACATTAACATTTAAGCCCTTATGTAGGAAAGGGCTTTAATTTCTGAGGAGGCAGACCAAATCATTAGGTTGAAAGCTATTCTGAAGTAAATTTTTCTTCAGTATTTCCATCTGGGATACCATCACTTTATACAGAACAATCAAGGAAGCCTAAATGAAAAACCTTCCATGTCACTCTCACTCTCTGGCTTTATGACCATTAGCATTATTGTCTTCATGATGGAAAGCTTCAGGATAAAAGAGCATCCCAGGAGAACCTACAGTTCTGTAGCTGAGCATTCAGTTCTGTAGCTGACCATTCCCAAAGTGAGGTGAGAGATGGTTTTGCACAAAGTGAAGATCTGAGTCAATGCCAAGGCCTCTGGGATCTCCAGTAGTGGGGTTTCAACAAGAACTGTTTCCTTCTTTCTTCTCTCCCCTTCCCATCTGTGACTTCAAACCTTTGATTTTCTGTAGAAAACCTCAAGATGAAGTGGGTTTCCTTCAGGATGAGATCATTTGTCACCCACAAATTTGTTATAGTGCTTTGTTCCAAGTTTCCCAGAAAACAAAACAAAACACAGAACAAACTTTTCTCCCAACCCCCCTCCCTGCCACTTCAAAAGAGGCAAAGAGGGCTAAAACAGCATTATCCACAGACTCAGTATTCATTATATGTTGTAAAATGTGATGGCAGTCAGATCATTTTCAATAAGCAATTAATGGTAAAAAGAGGAGTGGCTTGATGAAATACTTCCCTTAGATTCAAAAGTTTATGTGTCAACAAAGAGCATAGATTTAGCAGTTCCACCCATGCAGACTTTAAAAGTACACTACTGCCAAAGGAAATCATCACCTCAAGCAAATATTTTTTAATTTATTTTATAAACTCTGCCTTAGAACTGGGGCACCTCAAGGATACCTTGAAATCGCATGCAGATGTGAGAGAGTACCACTGTTATCTTCTCGAACCATTCACTGAAACATGCCTTGCAGCAGAGAGAGAAAAGGAAGTCTGTAGCCTCTAAAGAAAGACTCAAGATGATTTTGCTCATTCGCAGCCCCCCCTCCGCTTATCATCACGCAGGAGGAGGAGGGCGATCTATTGATAGCGGGTGTAAAGACAGCTGTTCTTCTGATCCGGCGTGGCTTTTGTTAGCGGCAGCCGAGCTGGTGAAAGAGAACAAACGGTCTCCCCTATGTGCATTGTTAGGGCAGGAGACAAAAGAATACCTGTTTTGAATCACTGAGGACTATTACTGTAACAAAGTACAAGATAACATTTCGCCAGAGGATACAAGAAATTCTGAGAGCGGCAACAATGAAACCAGACAACCTTTCTGTCATCTTATCAAACTGCTTGGGGTACTTACTGAACAGTGGGGGGGCAATAATAGCAAATAGAGAGCAAACACAGTTAATCTTTGCACAAAGCCTTTCTGATAAGTAATAAAATAGAGTTAAGAGCGGCGTGCTGGCCTTTGCCAACTCACATTGCTTAGAAGAAAGGATATAAGACAGGCCTAAACAATTTTAAGATAAACAAATACATACGCAACAGGGGAATGTTGCATGAATGAATTTCCTCATTCTCCTTTTTCAAGCAATTCAAGATGCAGTCAAAGCATTCTGAGGTTTGGTATGCTTTTACATACTTTTTTTTTTGACCTGTTGCTTTACAGAACCTTCACAAGGGCCCACTATCAGTAGCTTTGGTGTCACTGTATGGTATGTAAATGGAATAGGCAGATTTTTGACATAAAAATAATAATCTCTGGTAAAATTACAGTACTACAGTGTATCATAGCATCAGAACCATGGAAATATTAATACATGGATCTTTGACAATACAATGTAAGATGTCACTTTGAGCAGTTATTATGCTAATAATGGATACTTATTATAAAACAACATGAAAGAGGTAAGCTATGTGGGTGTAGAAAGGGATATTTAGTATTCAGAAAATGTATTAAAAAGATAAAAAAAACCCAAGTGTTTCATACAGCATCTAATCCCACATTAGGCAGATGAGGAGTTCCCCAGCAGACGGGTGTCAGGGCACCCGGGGACTTGGATGAAGCAGCACATTATCTCTCAAGGGAGCACACATGCCAGTATAATTTACAACATCCTTCGAACTTCTTTTTGGCATGCAGTGGGCTGAACCGGGACTGAAGTCAGGAAGGCAGGGGAAAAGTGGCACTAAAGCTTTGAGGATTAACTAGAAAAACTGCTCATCAAGTCCAGCAGAGTTTCAAGAGAACATATTCTGCTCCATGGTCACGCGTTTAGAATAACATGAAATAAAATAAAATAGAATAAACTCCAATACTGAAAAAAGAAACCACAATGAGGAAAAGGTCTCATACCAAATTCCCTGTACAAAGCAAGCAACAAGCCAGCACCATGACTGGTTCCATTTAAGCTACAAGAAAGCATCCATTTACATTATGAAAAAAAAAAAAAATTTCTAAGACTATGAAATGTTGCACTTAAAGCCAAAAGAAATATTTGCAAAGGGTTTGTAATATAAGGAGGAATCCAAGGAAAGAGAGTCTCTGTTTGCCTGACGGTTACAGAGTAAATTTCTCTAGGGTTTGTCTACTTGGGGAAGGAGAAAGTTATAGCTATTTTACGTGAATTTTCACCTGGGCTTTCTTACTCTGCATTAAGGCCCTTTTTTCCACCTAATCTGAGTTACAGAGTCACTCTGAGGGCAGAATCACCCATCTGGCACACTGCTACTACACTCTAAACTCAAATCTTAGCTGTGCTTTGCAAACATTTCCGTATAACCAAGCTCCACGCAGGGTGTTCACAGGCAGCCAAAACCATTCTCACCCTTACAAATATATGCTTCAGCCCCGAAACAAACACCAGCGCCAGGTTTGTGAAGACAAAGCATAAGATGCAACACTTCAGACAACAGCCATAAATAAAATTCTTACACGCACAAACATAATCCATTTCAAACAGGAATGCTGTACTTATGCTGCAGTGGTTGGAAATACCTGTCTTTCAACATTAGGCCTTACGAGGATAGTGCTTAGCTGCAATCTAAAGCTTAGTGATTGCAGCAGAACAACTAGAAGAAGCTGTGTGATTACTTATCTCAGCTCCCAGTCTGGGAGAGTGAAACCTGACACGTAGCTTGCATGCAGGTATGAGGAACTCCTTATCTCAACCAAAATAACACAGGGAATCATTTCAATTTTGCTTACAATTGCAAGGATTTCCTCATGCACACTTCTGCGTACCGATGAATTTGCAGGACAACTACACTGAGCGTGGACTAGATCATAGATGCCTATTTTAGTTACATGGCAATTTCCTGGGTCAGCTTTATTCAATCACCCACCCTCCTATCCCCTATCCTCCCTCCCCTTTCTGATTTCTACAACTTTTTCAGGGTATAACCTTGTAGCCTTTTACAGGGGTTTAGTTACGTTTTGGAGTAGAGTGAAGGCAATGGCCACCTGCAAAAGCCATCAACAAAAACCTGGGAGTCAGCAGACTACATGGAAAGTCACTGCTCTAATAGCACGACACCAATAGACAGCTGTGACCAGCCACTGGTGTGTTCAGATTCCTGAAGCCTCACAATCTCTAACTCCTGGGGCACGTCCACTGCAGAAGGAAAATTTGCCTTTCCTCTACTTTTTAATCTGAATTTGATTACTGCCCAGCATACTTATGAATAAGACTTGGAGAGTGGTATTTTCATCCAGTAGAAAGCACGACTGCTGTCATCAGTTAGACCTGGAGCAGGCTGGGGAGACGACAAGAACAGAGGGCATATGTGAGACAGCAGTAAGTTTTCCACTATAAAAACCCTTTAGAGATATGCAGGTGGGTGGGGGGGGAAGCCTTAGCACATTCTTGCTAACTCTCATGATTAAACTCCTACTTTTACAGTATTTAGGGTGTTTTTTTCCCTAAACCTTCAGTTCTAATGATCAAGGTATTCAGTCATACTTGCAAATTTCCCTTTAAAGAAAGGTGGTGGGCAGAGCATAAGAGAAGTCTTGAAAAGACAGTTCCTCCAGAAGCTAAAAAGCAAAAGTCATTCATAAATCATTCATCAGTCCTAAGCCATACTCATCACTGGGATCCTGTTTCATGATTTGAACTGCAAAGTCTATCAGAACTGCTGATTTTCTCTTCCCGACAGGTGAACATAACTCATTTTACTCTGTGTGCTAGGAAGCTCTGGAATTTTTCTTGGTATTTTAAGATAAACTGTCCCTTCAGGCTCTAACAGTCTCCTCTTCCCTTCTAATACCAAAGTCCCAATTAGACCATGATTAAAGAGGATGTACTTACAGACACTAGCAGAAGGTAGAGGTTGTCAGTTTTATTACAGGTCAGGAATGTGTTTCTCTCTTTACTCTAGACTTCTGCATTTAATGGGGTATAGAATTTACTAACAGGCAAGTCAGATTTCCTCAACAACAGGCCTGAGTCTTGATTATCAATTAAACAGGCATAAAAACATCTAAACAGATGGTTTCTGCCAGTCAACAGAAGTCTTAAGGGGAAGAGAACTCACATTCATTCACGGAAGTATCTGACACAAAAAAAAAAATCAAATACAACTGAAGATGTGCTTTACACAATGCTTTAAACTCTTCTTTGCTTAAAAAAAAAAAAAAAAAAAAAAAAAAAAAAAGAAAGAAAGGAAAGCCTGTATACTGCAGGATATTGGTTAAGTAACAGAATTCTTCGGCTCCATTTTATTTGTGAGTTTATCATTACAATTCAGAGCACTGTCAATTTTTAGAAAAACATGATGCAAAATTATTAACTATTGTGGCACAGAAGCCAGGCATTGAAATCTTCACCCCATTTTCACTGAGGCTCAGCTCCGTTTATTCTCCTTTACTTTTGACCAGTTTCCCTCTGCTGTCCTCACACTTCAGCTCCTGCACAGGTTCCAACAGATCCCTATTTTTTAATTGCCAAAGAAAATGTTGCTTTCTCCTGCACAGTTCATCACATGGTTTCCTCACAAAGATGACACTGTCCCATAGAGTTTAATGGCAACATTCAGTTTTGGATCAGTAACAAGCTGAAAGTCTGGTAATGCACACTCTCCTAATTTAGAAATGGAGCTTTATAACACTGAAATATTGCAAGAAGCTCCACTGCTTGCCCTTCCATTAATTTGTTACTTACTGTGTTGGATTCTCATCAGCAATTCTTAATTGATGTACTCTGAGCCATGCCATCAAATATCCTCCATGGATCTACTTGGCAATAATGGTTAATTTCTAAATTTTGGTAAGTTACTGATTATTTAGTTTCTGATTACTTCAGAGTAAATATATTCTTACATTTTGG
The DNA here is from genome assembly GCA_035584735.1 of Pseudotriccus pelzelni. Taxonomy (NCBI): domain Eukaryota; kingdom Metazoa; phylum Chordata; class Aves; order Passeriformes; family Tyrannidae; genus Pseudotriccus; species Pseudotriccus pelzelni. The sequence continues at coordinate 39,244,080 of JAWMRA010000078.1, read as the reverse complement.
AAAGCCCCGATAAAGGGTGGGCACTGCTACAGATAAACAATATACTGTAATAAATATTCTTCTAATGGTAATGTATGATGCACGGCCACTTTCCAGATGCTGCAGAACTAATTGTGCTGCCAACTGAAGGAGCCAAATCCAAAACAGATCCATATGAGGAATTACTGTTGAATCAACCTCATCAGTGAGGAAAGCTTCAGCCATACAAACCCTTTTTCATCTTAGCATGATCTTCGTAAAGTTAATTAAATGCAACCTGCCCCTATTACAGCTGTAAAATCAAAGTAACCCCCATACAGGTGAGTCAGAATTGGCATAAAGGAGAGACAAGACTAAGAACATTTTCCACCAGAGCAAAAAGCCATCTCTTAACACAGTTAAGTGTGTGACACCACTACAAAGCAGCCTCTGCACTGAACAAGTGCAGCCTGGCACAGATTCCACTCTGACCAGGAAAAGCAATGTAGTGGCACAACTGTGACACCGGAGCTGCATCACCACCCAAAAGTCTTTTACAGTCCCAAGTCCTAAAGCAGAACTGGACCCAATGATTTGTCTGTAGGGCAAAATATATCTCTGTGTAAAGAAAAGCCATGGTCCTCCTCAAGTTTTAAGGAAGTAGGCAAGTAGGAAGCATGGACTTTAAGACCAGAAAGGGTAATTAGAGTATCTAGTTTGACTTTCTTGAAATAAAAGCCAATGACCTTCACCCAAATGCACAATACAAACAAAACCAAGAGGAGGACACATATCACAACCTTTCCTAGTCATCACTACATAATCTTCAAATTTTTGGTATTTTTAATCCTCCCTCATAAATCAATACCTCTAGCTCCCAATTATTTTAGTAGCAGGCTCTCTGAGCTGTATCATGTAAAGAAAATTAATGACCTTTAAAATAAAAGGTTCACTTACACAGACATTAATTGCTATTGTAGCACAGATGAATAGTTAAGCAGGCCCACGAAATGTTTTACTCAAGCACCTAATTCCAGAGAAGGGAATACTTTACTCAAATCCTTGGATGACAAAAGGTCAAACAGAATGAAGTTCCTATCTGAGAAATAACCTACTCAGATCTGTTTGCCAAGCACTGCAAACAGGTTAACCATATACATTATTAAGTTCTGAATCCCATTATCATCATATGGCATCAACCTGATTGCAATTACTTTTGCCTTAGGCAGAAGATGTCATTTTAAGTAGAAAATCACTATTCTGAACAAGTTTTATAAATTATTCTCATTGATTATGATTTCCAATTAGAGGAAATAAAAGCATTAAATGGCCACTTTGATGTTGGAAGTGACCTTTCACCTGGACTGTTTGCCTAATGGATGAGGGTTAAATTTATTGTGACAGCACCTAACCACATTTGGTATGGCCTCAGATTTGATGATACTGGTATCACATCAGCAGCAGGCTGAGCTGGTAAAACCATTACATGCAGTGTTTGTACCAGAAGTAAGAATATTAGTATCCTAGAGAGTTGAAAAACCCAGGCATTTTCCAATTACCTACTTTACATTTCAGTAGCTAAAAAATTACACATACCTATACTATTACCTACAACCAGATTTTTCACAGAAACACACATTTTTCTCTTCTATCTTTTTTTTTTTCTGCTTAATGGATCTCAACTTTATTAATTTCAGCTCCAAAATGTTAGTGTTTCCAGTAACAACAAATAACCACAAGTAAGCAAATCATAGGTAACATCCCTCTCTCCAAACAAAGAAAATATTGTATTTCTAACATAGTAGTGCCTCTTTCAGTTAGCATAGCTGTGTGAAATTAAATATAAAAGCTCCAGTGAGTGATTTTTCTACTAATCCTGTGTAACATGTTTTTCAAAAGTGTCAAAAAGAAATATAGTTCAGTTGCTGAATACAGAATGGAAATTGTTTACTTTACAATCCAAACTTCTCCATTTACATAAAAATAACCTCACTACAGCAGAAATTTTAGGCTAACACACAATATTAATGGAGTCCTATTGCATATTATTCTAAATGGTTTATTTTACATCCATCATAACATTAGATCTAAATACAAGACATACACTCATACTTGCAGTATATTTTAGCGTGCAAACAATATTTCAAAAAAGTGCAATAGGTAAGCATTAGAAAAAGGGCTTTTCTAAAACTACCACCCTCCTAAAATCCCTATCTGTATACATGCAAAATCCCTTATTTCAGTATCCATGTTACTTATCTCAGAATTACAACCTGATATTCCATAAGAAAGACTGAGAAAGACTTCCTGGTTGCAGAATGAGCCATGGATCACCTTTGCTTTATTTCTTCACTGACATTTTTTTAGTGTCCCTTTTACTGTCACGGTTTTGTTTTACATTGTTTTTACTATGGCCCTAGCTGTAACTGCATGTTATGCGTGCCTCTCTACAGTCCATCCATGAAGGAAATGAATCATTACAGCTTTTACTTACGGGGCCTGACTTTTTAATGCAAGCTGTAAGGCTCACACTTCCATCCCCAGCATCACCCAGCACAGGGGCTCTTCCATTAGACTGTGTTATTAGCCGGGAGTCCTCTGGAGAGCTCGGCTTCCACCGGGAAGTGCCATAAACATGAGCTGCAGTGAATGCCAGCTGGGAAGAGAAATGCATTGCCGTATCTCCTTAATGGGAGAAGTTGTTCCCCAGTGCAGCTGGCAAGCTGCTTTCAGGCTCCCCTTTGGAGCCAGACAGAAGACAGCAGTTCATGTTCACCAGGAATTACTTTCTATTTGCTTTCATTTTCCTTTAGATTGAAGCAGTATTTTAACAAATGGAATAAAATTTTAAAAGCTCCCACTGCCATATGGCTGGGGCAGTCTGCAGGCTGCTGCTTTGGGAGGGAGGTGGCCCCCACCATTTCTCTGAGCCTGAGGGGAAACTGGTATTGATGTTATCAGTAGCCATGAGCCTGAGGAACACGTAATTTTCTCCAAGCAGCTGCTGCACCTGCCTGGGCCAGGGCTCCAGGAGGATGAGCACCCTCCCAGCAGCCACACTGCCATGGACTGTGACACCAGAGCTTTAACACCTTTGGACCTGTGGCCTCTCAGGAGCTAGCTGACCTAGGCTTTCTCCTATTTACTGCTGGGACTTGCACAGTTCTCAAAGTCTTGGCTCCACACCACCAAGTGCCAAAGTGAAAGGGTATCAGACTTTCCTGCAAGGAAATCTTCAAGTAACAGGCTCCTATTCAGCTTCCCATAAATCCAGATGCGACTGTGAGAACCTATCTGTGAGTTACTGAAACCAGATTAAACCTGAAATTATTGTAATGAAGTATTTTTGAAAAAATCTTTGGACCAGCTCACCTGCCCCACTAAACCATCAACTCTCCATGTTTGTTGAAGTTGTGTCCTCAGAGATCCACAAAGAAAAACTGGAAGAAATGAAGGGCAGTAGAAAAGAGTAGCAGGAAAAATGTTAATCTTGTCCAATGCCTGACTCTTATTTACACTAATGAAGAAAAATAGAATAATAACAAAACCAAACCAACCAACCAAACAAACCAAAAAACCGCACACACACACATACAGAAACAATCCTCTGTACATAAACGGTATTTTCTAGGCTTTGAATGGGTTGTTGTCACCAGCCTGTGACTCTATGGAGTACACAGTTCATTAGAGACAGCCAGAAGACTTGGTGCACAAACCAGGCCACAACAATAACGAATGGCAGATTTGCATGTCAGGTCTTTCCACCACAGTCCAACTAGTCTACTGATACCCTAGGCATGACTAAGGATGGCAAGGTTTGAGAGTAAATGATAGGGACAAAGGGAATGATTAAATGGCTTTAGATTAACTTGTGGCCTCATTCCATCATAAACAGCAGAGAACTCATATGTAGATCAAAAAAACTGGCAGGGTTAGCTGAGCACGTGAGACAAAAGGAATAGCATAGCACACACATTCTTGGGCTGCTACGATGTCCAGTCTGCACCAGCAACACGGAAGACTCAGGTAGCATCTGGGTCCCAGAACAACCTAGCTGCCTACCAGGGGAGATGACTGGCCTTTTTCATAGATAAAAAGCAGCAGCTGCTGATTAAGAAGAGCCAAGAGGCAGCAGAGACACTCTCAGAGTCCACTGCAGAGCAGTAAGCAACAAAAAGACAGGAACCCACATGAAAAACCCACACTGAGACCCCTCCCTCCTCCATGTAGCACACAGCTCACAACCTGAACTGGGACCAACCCAGAAGTGCTGGTTAACCCTGCACTGCAGTCTTTCCCATGGTCTCCACAAATCCAACTCAGAAGACTGATTCAAGGCCCTTTTGTTTGATCATCAAAATACAGTCCCTTTTACACTTCTAGGAACAGTGTTCAAGAGGTGTCACGGTATGTCTAAGAGACTAGAGTCACCAGGCTGTGGCAGTGGATGAGAACAGGTCATCTTCGTATTCCTACTCTGTCTGCATTGCTTGTCTGTGGTTACTTGCAGGGGCCCTTCCGTTAGGCTACCCCATTAGCCAGGAATCCTCTGGAGAGCTCTGTGATCCCAGCACTGGAACAGGCTCCCCAGGGAAGTGGTCACAGCACCAAGCGTGACAGAGTTCAAGAAACAGTTGGACCATACTGTCAGGCACAAGCTGTGGCTCTTGGGTCTGGTCCTGTTCAGGGTTAGGAGTTGGACTCAGTGATCCTTGTGAGTCCCTTCCAATTCGGCATGTTTTGTGATTCTGTGACCAAGCATCATGCAACACTGAAAGTTTTCCAGGCCTGTGCTATGTCATACTCTGGCAATCAGACAAAGGTACTTGCTATTATTATCCTTGTGTGTGGAAGAGGCAGTCACCCTTACAGACAAATTTGTAGCATTTGCTCCTTAGAAACACTGAAATGCAGTGATACAAACTCCTACGGAGACCACAAAAGAGTTTGCTGTGGCTTTCAAGGCATAACCAGACACAATGGATTTTGGAGGGAAATGGGCATATCTGCGGTAATCCATCCAGTAACAAGAAATTGCTCCTGGAGATCTACCCTGACAGAATACTGCAACCAAGAGATTGCACAAGGAGCTACATATGGGAAAGACATGGGGAAAAAAGTCCTTTTAACCCTATCAATAGCTGAGCCGCTTGAACCAAACAGGCATCAACCTTTTCCACCATTCTTTTTAATTTTTAATCCCTACCATTGCAATTGGATAGAATCACAGAATCATTTAGGTTGGAAAAGGCATCTAATATCATGGAGTCCAACAGCTAACAGTGCCAAATTGACCCTTAAAGCGTGCCCCTAAGCACCACATCTCCATGTCTTTTAAACGGGTCCAGGGATGGTGACTCAGCCACTTCCCCGGGCAGCCTATTCCAATGCTTGACAAACCCTTTTGGCTCTTGCACCATCAGGCTGCAGAGCTCTTTCCTTCTCCTTCACTTAAACCTCCCCCTTCTGTTAAAACAAGACTTAAGCCTACTCTGCACATAACTCTGTTCCTCTGGAGTCCTGTTAAACTCTTCCCCTCAGAGTTATCTGGTGACTACAACTTCCATCAGCAGCTAGTTCCCAGCATGGCAGAGCATTTGTTTTGACTTACTTTTGACTTTGCCACTTTTAACCTTCACTGAATGCTCCCAGTTCGTCCCTGATGGTAGAACAGCATTTCTTGCTCTGTAGAGCCTATGCCTTCATTGTCTGTAACCTTTTATCATCTCACTTCTGATTCATTTCCTCTCCAAGGTAAACAGTCCCAATCTTCTCAATCTTGTACTATATGAAAGTTTTTCTTTGTCTGTTTAAAAACTGATTTATGTAAACAGTTAAAAACTTTCTCTGTTAGCTCAGCTTATACCTATAAATTACCCATGCATATTAAATTTGTATTAGCCAGGTTTAACTGAATTAAAGTGTATCCACACAGGATTTTTCACTAAATTCCTAAAGTCAGTTTAAAATCATACCTTTCCTTAAAGCAGAGCAAATGAAAGCATAGTTAGGCAATAGCCAGTTTCTGATCCACAAGTATTTCCAAGAAGAATTCAGACAGTGCTTTGGGAAAGCGTATATTTCAGCAGACCCCTCAGAGAGTGTTATCTCCATTATCCTGAAATTCATGAAGCCTCCATGCACAGTGCGGAATAACTCTTCTGAAATATTTTCCATCAGCAACACAGGGATTTGTTACAGAATTAACTTAACAGGTTTTATCTTGATAGCACCTCCATTCATAGGAGATAGTTTATTGCCAAGGCAAGTCAAACTGCTATTAAACCAGAGATTTTAATTCTGCTGCAAGTAAGCTGCCCTATTGTACCCAGAGCACAACAGAGTTATAATGAAAACTGCTATAAAAATTAATTCTGAAAATATCAAATACAATCATTGTTAAGTTTAAACAAAGGATATTTCCTAGTTCATTCCAAGACTTAGCTGCATTCAAAATCCAATGAAAACTGGCTTTTACACAGACAGACACACACAGACATTTGCTAGTGGAATAAAAGTTTTAAATTATGGCTATTAAATACATGGTATTTCTTAATGACAGCATTCATTGTTATGCTCATAATAATACATTTGACAGAGGAAAAAAAGAAGAATTTATCGAAAAGCTGCCAATGGATTTTAATAAATATTTTCCAATAGAAAGCAAAAACGTCCTTATCTGCTAGGCTACAAAGTGCTTGAGTATTTCACAAGGAATTTCGGTGCATTATTTTGCAACACGAACCTACTGAAAGTTACAAAGAAGACAAATAATTCTAAAAATCAAATATACAGGCCACTGAGTTGAAAGAAAGTAATTTCCCACATTAACATTCAGGCCTATTATACATGCATACAAATGTCCACACAAATCAGACTTCACTTATTGTGTATTTTCCCTTATTTAATGAAAAATGAAAAAGACAGAAGAACACCTAACCCCCTCAATTTTGCCTATTAAGTTATGGCTGCCAGCAGGACCCTGGCAATGGTGTTTCCACTGAGGCTAATCACAGAGAAGAGGTGTGCACACAAACACGGGAAAACTAATGCTCAGGTTAGAGAGAGCAGCCACCCAGCCTGTCCCTCACGGTCACCTCTATTCACACGGTAATTGCTGTGCTCTCTGGAAAGCTCACTAGACCCATCATGATCTCAGAACACTAGTTATACTCTACTGAATCATTTTCAAAATTGGTAGATAATATAACTAATATAAAAGGAGAAATTGTCAGACAATTCTGTGTCAGAGAATTCACTTTCACCGTATGCGGAGGGTTGGTGAAAGCAGCTGAAATACACACAGTCAGTCCTGGTCAGTGCTGCAGCTGCAGTCCTGGCAGAGATGCCCCTTACTCAGACTTCTTTGTGTCCATGCCATGTGTGCTTCCCCTTGACACTTCCCTATAACCTTCATTCCTCTTTTCCCACAGGGAAACATGCTGGCAGCCTCCTGCCCCCATCGGCTCCTCGCCAGCAGGATGTGCTAGCTGGATGGGCAAAGCTGCTGCGGGAAAGGCTTATGCAGAGGCCCATTTCTCTTCAAAATGCCTCACTGCCAGCTCACTTTTCCTGCCTTACTCCACTATCTATAGCTTTCAAATGCTTCCCCTTCGAAATCACACCTCCCACTATTCTGAAGACTATTTTCTGGGAACACTGAACATATTTGTTGGCTCACTGGCCCCTAGCACACTGACTGCTCATTCAATAGCATTCACACAAGACTGGAAAAGACTTGTCATCCTCTTACTATCTGGCACTCCGTTACTAGCTTACTACTGTTTCCCTCTGCAGTGCAGGTCCAAATTTATTGTCAGACACAGCAAAATGCCAGCAAAAGCTCTGGTTCACAGTTAGGAACCAACCATCGGACACAGTCCAAAACCAGACACGCACTGGCACATTACCACTATTTACACAAGGTTCACCATGAGTAAAGCCCTTTGGCATTCTTGTTTTTGACAGCAAGGACAGGGAAAAATAGGGCTATTGCAGTATTTTAAATATTTGCTGGATGCTAACATCCTGTCGTGATGGTATTAGTCAAAAACTCAGGCAGACATTAGGGCAAACAGATTCTCCTGCTTGTGCAGCCAAGACTTCTCAAAAGTAAATTCCCACGGAGATCATACAACCTACACTATAATTGTCTCCTGAATGCCTAAATATTCAGGCAAGGAAGGAAGGGATTAGGCCTGTAAGTCTTCCTGCTCACTAGCCAGCCTGCCAAGCACACCACCCAGCCCCATTCTTCCCTCTGCCTGGTTCCCTGACTGACTGACCTTCCCAGACTCAGCACAGCCACAGCGAATACACCTGAACTGTCAGCTAAAATAATCACCTGGCTGCCACCAGGAGCAACACAGGCAGGGCAAAGGGGAACAGCTCAATGCGCATGCTTCCAGTCGATACGGTAAACAGCCAGCATATGGTAATTCTAACGGGGTTGACATGCTGCAGCAAATTATAAAAAGGCTGACACTCAGCTGAAAGAGCTGACACTTGAAAGTTACTCCCTAGAACAAAAGAGAAAAAATGAAAGTGAAATGTGACTGAACTGTTGTCTCACATGCTCATATTTTGTTGACAAATGTACTTGTAGGTATGAATTCTGCCCTTTTTTAAGAGTGTCACCATCAGCTGCTGATAAAAAAGCAACCTGACTCTATTAGAGATGTGTTACTCTTCAAACTGATGCTCCAGCGAGAGGACAAAGAATTCTGCTCTTATAAATCTGCTGTGCAGGCTAAGGCTTTAATATCAACAGCAATATTTGACACTATTATGCATCCCTTCTAAAAAAGACTACTTAGAATTTGAAATACTGTATTAGAATGAAATACCTCTTTAAATATATCATCCTTGGAAAATGCAAGTTTGCTGACATTTTCAACTTCAAAATATATTTTCTTTTTAAGGTGCTTCAAACCATTGTTCAATTATCATACTAGGACTAGATATAAGCTATCTAATACCAAAACCAGATCCAGGTTAGTTGAAGCACACTGGTGTTACTGAGCTCCAAGATTGTTTTTGATACAGTAGGGCACACAATTTTATACTGCTGAAATACTAAGTGCTACATGAACATGTAAGTATATAGGTTTCAGTGTAGCAGCAATGTTTAATACATAAAGAAAACCAGCACTTTTCACTCAAAAACTCAGAATTCCAGGATGTGATCCTTCAAGCATGCACGCCTAATTGTGAGACTTCGGTGAGTGATTTTATTTACAGTTGCATTCATTTTAGAAAATTGTCAGGTAATTCATATAAACTTCTGGAGTTTGAGTGCATTTGAAAACTCTCTGCAGATGCAGATTCATTTTTAAAAGCATCAAAGCATTTTTTGGCATAGAATCATACAAGAATGAAGTGGAAGATTTACAGCATTCTCCTGCTCCAAGGCAGGATAATTCCTAATCCCAAACAAAATCTCATCAAGGGACTTTCTGGTTTTTTGTGTGGAATAGAGTAAGATTTGGACTATGCATGTTCAGTAAAATTGTTATTTTAGCAAACTTTAAACCCTCAGATTTATTACAAACTGAGACCTGACCATATTCCTTCCTTTTTCTCCAAATGTCAAAATTACTCCCAAAATTATACTGGTCAAAACAATTACAGCCTTGAAGAATAGAAGTGGATTTCAACTTCCCATTGATGCTATAGAATGCCATTCTTTTAGGTATGCAAATATAAGAATCCTATAAGCTGTTACAGTACTGACATCTGAACCTACTAATACACCTTCCTCTGGATTATTTTGTAGCAATCTGTACCTCTCCACTCCCTCTTGCACCGTTTCTACTCATTACAAGCTTTACTTGGCCATAAATCACTTCAAGTAGGTAAAATATAACATGCCTGTGAAAAACATGATGAAATTCCTTTGCTAGCACAACACAAAATTAGTCCTTGGGCTAGTATGATGCAAAAAATTAGATCTCAGCTTTAAAGATGTTGTTAGCATAATAGAAGCACTTTTCTCAATCCCATCATTCTTAAAATGATGCAGCAGTGAGAAAGCTGCTGTCAGAGAGGTACAATAATACTCATGTCAAGGGTCCAGTCTCTGTTCTCTGTCGCTGAGTCCACAGGAGCACTGCCAGCATACCCCGGCACTGGTTTGGAAGGAGATCAGAAAAGGGGACAGTAACAGTCTACAGATGTGAGACTTTGTCCCCCATTGTGGCCAGTATTGCATCGGCATCCAGTATCAACTGGACAGACAGAGTATTGGAACAGTATTTCTTCTAGAGTGAATATGCCTCGAGATACTCCAGCTCAAGCAGTGGCCTGCCATACAAGCAGGTCCCATTCCCTCACGCTTGCTAACAATACAGGGAAATGGATAAACTGCCTTGTTCTTCTTTTCCGTAACTTAGCACTTAAAATTTATCACTAGATCCCATGCTGCATTTATGCATTTTATATTGGTTTTGCTTTTAAATATTAGTTTTATTATTCTTGCCCTGATTATTTTATACACCATTATAATACAACAAGCCTTGATTGGAAGTTGGACTTAAAATTTTCTGCATTTATTCTGCACAACAAATATACTTCTGTTTGTGCGCAGCGTAGCTTGGCACACAGTGCGTTTCTGTACTTATCATTTGGTAGCTCATCTTTTAAATTCTCTGCAGTGATCTCCACACCACCTTTAAGAGGTCCTGACCCTGACTGTTGAACTCCTGTACTCCTCCTCACAGTTTTCTGGGCAGCCGTGACAGTCTTTGCCCCAGATGTACGACAAAGCAAGGACTACAGTGCTTGCTGAGACTACTGATAGCACAGAACAGTGTATCAACAGGTGCAACTGCTTTAACCTGCATCTTAAAAACAGCAAAAGTTCTACCTACGACAGATTCATTTATAATTTTCCTTTGTGTAGGTAAGAAACAAGTCACCTGTATCACCAAAAAGAGATTAACACTTTAGGCACCTGTTAACTGTTGTGTCACTGTGTCTTCCTGCTCCTAGTTCTTAGTAATACATAGTACAAAATACATAAGCACCTGTTATCTACGGTTTTCTAGTTTTATTTTCTCTGATCTCTTCCAGTTATTACTGTCAGATGTGGATATATGACTGAGAGGTACCATGATATGATCATAGGTAACATGCACAGTCACTTGTGAAATACACGCTGACATTGCAGAATGACACCTTTCCATCAGCTTTGCTTGTACTTGCAGAGAAAAATGGGCAGTATGGATACTTCTGGGCTAACAGGAATAAAGCCAGAGTCTCCAGCATAGCGTGACCTAGCAGATAACCTGTTGTGAGGGAGTAAGTCTAACTCTAAAACAATAGTACTTAAGTGTAGTACTTAACCGTGACTGCATTACTTGACTGGTTAGGAAGAACGACCTTAGTGAATGTTCTGCATGCAACAGCAAGCAAAAGAGGATGGCTGTGAAGCACTGCCCATAGAGAGAAAGCTGGTGAATCTTACCAACAGGCAGAACATGCACAGCAGAGAACAGACCAGAGAGCCTTGAACAACATCTCCCAGCATAGGGTGATTCCACTTTTGATGTAGATCTGGTTGATTATCATCTCATGACAGTCCTGTGGTATGACTGTTCTTGTAAAGATTCCCTGAGCCACACTGACCTGGACCACCCCTCACACTCTGACGTACATATGGCCTCTCTTTGAACTGATTAATGCATTTTATATCTTCTGCACAGGGTGTGTCCTCTTGACAAGCTCAAGAAGTGGTGCCTGTAGTTTCCACTTTAAGGTCTAGTACAGCTGTGCTTTGCATAAGACCACGATAGCAGGTGACAGTAAGCGTCCATGGCATTAGCCACCTCCCTTACTGTGGGAGGCAGATAAAGTCAGGTTCACAATGGATGTGCTATTGCCTTGCTCCATTTGGTCTCTTGAAAACCTACATGGTCTTCCTTAACCTTAAGCTAGCTGTTTTCCTTCCTTCTCCCTCTGGAAATATATTCATGACCCCCCCCAAGTTTAAGTGTTCTCTGTTTAAACAAAAATTTCCCGAAGTGCACAACAGGCACACTTTAACTGCATGCACTTAAGTGACTACAGAACATCTGTGGATGTCTGTCTTTGAGGCCATGCCAGCAAGCTCACCATTTCTCTGCATCCATCTTAACAGCCATCTGATAATGATGTGCCATTTCCTGTATCACACTGAGTGTGCAAGGATGTCAATGATAGTGTGGATGATGGCTGCTTCACTTAAGGAAGAAATCAGTTTGTCACTTGAAAATTTAGCATGTTTCCCTGACACAGTAAAGTTAAAACATACTTCCAGATACAAATCAGTTTACATAGACACACACATGCACACACAGACACACACGCACGTATTTTGTTCTCTAAGAGTGGACTGATCTTCCTGAAACTACTTACTAGATCAGGGAAAGTTTAGTTTAAAAGCACATCCTATGACAGTCATGGGAGAAATAAGATACAACAAAAAAAATGGGGACTGTTTAAGTTCCAAGATCTTTGGGGATATCCTTTTTAGCCTGTCATATCTCAAATCCAACTAACCTAAATATTAGTGTATCTGTTGGTTTTGGCAAGGACTTGCTGTTGCTTTTTTATTAGACGTGAAACAATAGGTGGGAGAGAGTAAGCCAATTAATTATTAAAAGTGGCTTTCACATACTTTAAAAGTCTGCATGTCCTCGAAGCACACTCAATAAAGTTAACAAGGCTAACCCGGGGCACTGTATAATGTCTGTGAAGCCTCGACAGGCGTTTTGCGAGCTCTGCAAAATTCTGCTGTGTGCTTCCTTAACTCCACATGGACCCAATGCACACTTCATAAAGTTCTTCTGTCTCAAAATGCGGGCCTTACAAACTCCTTCCTTCCAGCCCTATGCAAAAGTTGCTGCTTTCAGTTAGCTATCCAGCTACTCTCTCTCTGCCACTCCATGTCAGTCGCCTTCACTCTTAATCCACCTTCAGAGCAGAAGACATTTACAACCTCCCCTCACATAACATGCTCACCTACCCATCAATGAGGACTTGTGGTTACCCATCCTGTGTTATGCCTGATTGACAGGGTAACTACCTCAAGGCAATAACACAGTCTTTTTGAATCCTCAGGAAAGCACAACGCCTATTTATTTACACTATACTGAATACTGAATTACTACTAAATATAATAGCCGTACAAATTATCTTTGATAGATCCTAGCCCTTTAGCTTCCCTTCCACAAAGACTTACCTTGAGCATGTTAGCCTGGATCCAAAACCAGATTTTCTGCTATTGGTTCCTAAAGATGAGTATAGACTCAGTAATAGTGTCAGCGAGACAACCATCATTAGCTAATAGCAAAGAAGAGGAGTCAGTGGTGCTTGAGGCACTTGTTGAAATCAATTAACACAGACTCTATGCTAATGGAACAGGCATGGGTTCTACACCATTTTATTTTCATTCTCCAGTCAATGATAAGAATCCTTTGCAGGTGGTCAATACTGAAGGGGAAAACACTCATTTTATTTTCCCTGCACTTGTTGATCACATTATCACTTCGAAAACCTTGTGCAGATTAGCTTTTTGGAAAGAATAAACTCTGTAACCACTGGACGAGGTGTTTGATGGAATGAACTCAGAAGCCCAGGAACAGTAAGTGTATTAACCAAGCTTTGTGGCTTGAGTCTGTAATTTTTATTCACCCAACACTTGCTTTTCAGTCAAGGAAACTACTTCTATTCTGCTTCTGTAACAAGATTGGTCTTCACTTCATATAATGTATAATGAAAATAACAGCTGTATTTAAACACATGGCAGAAGCCATTAGGCATGGAAGAATTACTCTTTTTCTAGTAAATCATGGCTGTCTAACAAATTTTATACATAACTGTCCTTGGCCATACTATGAGCCAAATTGTGTCTTGTTTTATCCCAGTTAAGATGCACTGGTTACTAGAGTTCCTGGAACAATTACTATTCCCCTTATAGCTCAAAATGCAATGTGGGGAATTGGAACAAAACAGAAGTTTTCATTATAGGTAGAGGAGAATTTCGGAGCCATTCAGAAAGGATGACAAGTGAGGGAGGAAAGAAACTACTTGTAAAATACTTAACATCTGTATTATCTTTCACACCTGTTTTTTTCTCTTCTACACATTTAAACATCACATTAGAACCTGATCTGATCCCTACTTTTATGGAATTTATTATCAGTGTTCCTGTTGTCATTTTCCCATTTACAGCTGCAGTCCCACCTTGTTTACTATTTGGGTATTTTCAGAGATAAGACGTTAGAAACCAATAACTCCACTGAGACTCTGCAACTTTTTACACCCTTCTCGGACAAGTACTACTGGCAGCTAGTCAGTACAGAAATTCACCTAGTACAAGGTGCTGGGAAATAATCCCAGTCACTACACAAGCAGTGTGGCTACAGCCAGACAGAGAACAATCAAGTATGGAACCAAACAAAAACTGAACCACTTCACACATCAGTAACTATATGTCTCTCTTAGCTTAGGCAATTAAGTAAATCGTAACCTTGATATAGTAAAAATTATTGCGCCGTAAGGATGCAGTACGGCACAGGAAGTTTTTACCACAGATGGAGATGGTCTAAAAACACAGAGAGCATCTAGGAAAACACTGGGAATAGCATGCAACAACATGGGTATTGTTCGTTTCTAGCTTCATTGATTATCCATTGTTTGAAGCCTCAGATTTGTTACAAGCTGGCATTCAACCCTTGGCCAGGAATTCCTGTGAATACTGGGCTTTTGAGAACAAGCTCTGCTTAAGTGGGAAGGATATGCCACACACATTGGCGAAGCCCATGGCTGTCATATGCAGTCCTGAATAGGACTGCTTTCCAGTCTCAGCACATAGGCATGAACACACACCACTACATCTGAGTCAAGGCAATGTCCCAACTGCTCAAGAGGAGATAACAAAGCCCTTTTCAGTGCTGTGTCTTCCTTCAAGTAGGAATACTCACAACTGTTCTGCAGCCAAGACAAAATTGCCTTTAGCCAGAGAGTCAGTTTTGTGCCTTCTTGTCTTCTGCATACAAAACTTGTGGTTGTGCTGCCAACGACTCAAGAGCGTTGTTTAGCTCCCACCCATGATGTTCATTGTTTATGTCCCTGGATTTGTTACCTAATCAACTACACATGAACTTAATTTCACTTTGTATTAACTCTAAGCATTAGTTACTTTTCGTGAAATCTCTCTATTGCAATGAATATCTCAATGTTTACCCCAGGAACCATTCAGAGTATGAATACCTTTTCAAGCTTCATCGATTTTTTGATCAATTGGTTGAAAAATTTAAACAGCTCTTCACACTTTGCCAAAACATTTCTCATACAAATTATTTAGGGGGACAACTATTTTAAATAGCATATTCTTCTTTCAGAAATCTTATATTTAGTAAAATTTTGAAGAATCATTCACGTGCGCCATCAAGTATGTTGTTTTAGTACAGACACAGGCAAACCACAGAATTCAATTGCTCACTTTCCAACTTTACGTTTTAATATAAAACCCATGCTGGACCATTTTCCACACTCCAAATTCTCAGTATACCACCTGCAAACAAATACGTATTATATGTGTATTTACCATACTGCACTAGTTTCATCTGGGATACAATTAATTTTCTACTTAGTCACTGGTACAGTGCTGTGTTCTGGTTTCAGTATGATAATAATGTCTATCTCCTGTTGACATCTACTTAAGATAAGATTTTTCTCGTATCATAGAATCATAAAATCTTAGAATGGTTTGTGTTGGAAAAGACCTTAAAGATCATCTAGTTCCAACCCCCTTGCCACGGTCAGGGGCACTTTCCACTATACCAGGTTGCTCAAAGCTGGCCTTAAACACTTCTAGGGATGGGGTGTCCACAATTTCTCTGGGCAACCTGTTCCAGTGCCTCAACACTCTCAAAATAAAGAGTTTCTTCCTAGTATCTTATCTAAACTTACTCACTTTCAGTTTAAGGCTTTTCCCTTTGTCCTATCACTCCATGCCCTTGTAAAAACTCCCTCTCCAGCTCACTTGTAGGCCCCCTTTACATACTGAAAGGCTGCTGTAGGGTCTCTGCAGAGCTTTCTCCTCTCCAAGCCGAACCACCACAACACTTTAAGCGTGTCACCACAGAAGAGGTGCTCCAGCCCCCTGATTATCTTTGTGGCCTCCTCTGAACTCGCTCCAGCAGGTCCGTGTCCTCCTTGTGCTGGGTACCCTGCAGTTCTCACAAGAGCAGAGCAGAGGGGGAGAGAATCACCTCCCTTGACCTGCTGGCCATGCAGTAAAAAGAATTCCCAGAATACAAGACAAAAAGTCATTTCAGAGATATGAAAATGATAGGGCCTGATTTCTAACATCTTTTCTCCTTTCGGATTCTCTGATGTGTAATAAAATATGAGCTTGTTAGTCTTGCCTTCACTTTAGGTACTAACAGTATCTCTCTTTCTCTCTATTCTTCCAATCTCCTTGTTTTTGTAATAGAGGCACAATTGTCAGTTCATCTAAGGATTCGTCCTCTCACTAGAAGGCAAGAGAAGAGTACATGAAATGCATAGAAATGCAGAAGTAGACCTGCCTGCAAAGCAAGGCTTTCAGTTCACAGTGAATTTCCTCTTTTTGATTTTTTTTTTAATCTGAATTTTTTATTTAGTCTCCTCAAAGCAGATGGCCCTTGGGCCTTGCTCATCGAAACAGGTTAATGGCACAGTTAATAGCTTTGCTGCCCGCGTCAGCAACACAAAGGACTAAAACCTCCCTTCCAGAGGCACTTGCCAGGCACTGTGGCTCTGGGCAACCATTCCAGGCAGACGTGTCTGGGAGTCTCCCCACAGTGCCATGAATTAGAGCCTGCCCCAGAGCTGTGACCTGGGAATGAGCAGGACACGCATCTGAACATAAGGGACTCAGAACATCCTAGGTCTTTGGCTTTGGGACAAGCTCACCACCCAGACAGCCACCAGGCTCTGGGAACTCTGGCAGAACAGGGTGATAGCTTTTTTTCAGACCATTTCCTCAGGAAGACACTGAACTATGCAGATCAATACCAATATCATGATGGCCCACGGCATGGTTAGGAACAGCTTAAGAATGAAGAATAGGTGCTTAAAAGTGGACCTGAAAAAGACAGAGTTGATGTTGCTGGACTGAGGAATGATTTCTGAAATCTTCTTAGCAATGATTTAGAGAAAGGCACATTATTCTCCCCCTCTGTCTTCACTTTAAAGATACACTGAAATTTCTGTCTGACATCAAACTCCCAGAATAGCAACAGCCTCAAGTATAATTTTCTGCCATGTCTGGGTAGTGAAGAACTTGTCCATCCAGGCAGACAACGGCCAGACCTTGACTATTTATGCCTGCATTACATCTTGGCAGGACCATAGCCATGATACACCTGGCACAAAGCCTTCTGCACTTGGAAACTCAAGCTAATACAAGGTGTTGCCTTTTATATTGTAATCAGGAGAAGCTGCTACCATCAGCAAGTGGTAGTGTTGTCTATCTCTGCTTTCTTTGTCCCACACACCCCATATTGGTTCCTTGTATCCATTACTGATTTCACTTTCAGCTTTTGGTTCTTAACTTCAGGTTGCTCAGTGGGAGGGGTCCAGATTATCTGAATAAAAGCCACTCAAATCTCCAGAAAACAGACAGCAGTTGACAACTACTCATCTGTGCACAATGTAACTGCCTAAGGTAAGATAAGCACATCTGACCTGAGACTGGAGCGATCCATCCCCTAAAAGAAACTTCTCACCGTCTGCTTCAAGCATAAACTGCATTTCTTAAGCCTTCTGCTCTCTAAATGTAAACACACAGTAACATATGGCTTTCCAAATCAAACAAAATGAAATACATATGAGAAATTATTAAAAAAGAATTGCCCCTGAAGTGTCTTCCGCTATTCCTGACCTACTGCTTGTGGAGGATGAGTGAACAACCACTGTATTATTGATAGCAGTATACTCGTAAATACACTAGCAGAAGGCTTTCAGAGACTGATGATTAGATCAGATCACATGTACAGCAGAGCAGAATTCCCAAGTTAATACCAAGTGCCTTTCCCCAAAGCACTCAGCTTTTCCCCTCTAGAAGCGCGCACCTGGGAACCACTCTCACACAGTGCTATCACAGGTGAGCATTCTGGGAAATAACATACAAATAAGCCCACAAAACACTTCAGAACTCTTGTATCAGACACTGTCAAATTGCTTTTGAACCAAAATACAATGTACCCAGCCCAGATAGGCTTGCTTTTGCTATAACCTCGGTGTGCTCATTTTCATGTAAATTCACAGAAAGTTCTTCACTTTGGAGCTATTTCAGAGGGTTTTATATCTGGAATGTGGGTATAAAGTGAAAGCTCTGGGTGTGCTTGTAAATCATTTGTGCTAAATGATTTGTGCATCCCACAGAGATACAGAGGTCCCCCTCAGTATGCAATATTACATTACGAAATCCATACCTCGAACCAACTTTGGAGAACCAAAGAAAATGGAAAATGGAAACACTGTAACAGACTGGCTGTAGCCCACGATTTGAAAGTCCTAGCTCAGGGCACCACCCCTGGGAAAATTCTGGTCATAATGTCAGCTGTGACAAACATCACCCATAGTCACCAGTCTGCAAAGGAATTGCAGAGCTGCCTTCTACTCCCAAAGTGCTCCCTACAGTGATCCTTGCAAAGATGCAATCACTACCATATAAGCTGGAAAAGAATCCTCCATAAAGTTTAGGGGCCTTCGGCCCTTGGCACTGAGTCACAGAGTGGCAAGATGGTGTGACAACCCACCCACACAACCTGTCACAGGCATCAGCTGCACCTCCAGCCAAGAATGAACAGCCAGGATTGCACGTTGTTCTCTCCCCCAGTCACTCACATTGCCATACTGGAGAATATCAACATGCTGCTGTATATAGGGTTAGACCCACATGCTTTAAACCAAAATAACAGAAAATATTGTAGGAGTGTTGGAAAACATTTTCTGATGTGTTTTGCTTTAAGAGAAAAAATAGTATCCATATAGAGTCAGCCGTTTTCTAAACCTTGTACTCTACTATTTCTGCTTCATTTTCTCCCACCTAAATGGCAACTATGCTTTACTGTGTACTTAATAAATTATAAAGTCAATCTTCATAATTTCTCCTCTCACACATCCATCAGAGACGGTTTCAACATAGAAAGATATATGAGAAGTAACCTAGGTTTTCCTCCAACAAAGCACTTAAGCACACATTTCAGCATGTCAGCATCCCAGCTGAAGACAGTGGGATATATTTCAAGTTATACATATGTTTCAAAAGTTTATTGAAGTTCAAAGATAATTTTTAAAAAATGAACATACAGCAGGAAAAAAATCCCTCCAATATCCAAATAACTGAGACTATAGTAGTAGCTTCTACCGAGATTCCACAGACTTAGGAAAATACTTGCTTTGGTTAATTCAGCAATGTTCTGTTTGGAGGTAGTGACAAAAACACCTTTATTAGAACACTAACATGACCCAGCTCCATTTAGGTGGAAGTAAAACTCTTTTTATCTCCACTGGAAATGGAGCTCAATGATTAAATATAAGATTTTTTTATAATTGAAGCACGATGCCAAAAAGCAAATCTGACAGTGAAATCGTGAGACACTGCAAGATCTTAATACTTAGTTATTCATAACTATACACTTGTCAGGCAATCAGGTTCTAATGTCCTGTATGATTAGCATGTAGAGCACTCCCACTTCTAGGATGTATCCGTGTGCCTCTGATGTTTGTTTAAGGGTCAAATAAACAATGGTAGTGTTATTTCATTCAATTTAGAAAGTTCTTAGATGATGTTTCCATCAACACTTCAGCCTAGTTTTGTGATGACGGGTTTTCCCCTTCTTATTATATTTCTGGTGCCACTATTTTACCAGATATTTGAAATAGTTCTGCACTAATAAGAAGTACTGGTTGTCCTGGGACAGCATCCAGAAAAGATACATACATTTAGGGAGGTTTGAAATATCACAGCACTTCCGAAAAATACAAGCTAGTCATTGCAACAACCTTGGCAATGGCAAGCTTGGAAAAGCTAATTGTGGATTTAAAAAAGAGGAGAATATTACAGTACTTTAGCGTGGCTATAGCTAGGACACACACACACAAAAATAGAGTACTTTTGTCTCCATGTTCAGAAAATGCTGGCAAATGCAGAATAAAACTGCAATACTGAGTCATCTTAACATGTTAATTAGCCACACCATAGAGAATCAGGCCTTCTGTGGTGTTCATTCACCTTCAGTCACACCTTGTTTGCCTTCCTCATGTCCATGATTGGTAAAACATTAGACAGACTGTGTGGTACATCAGAAAGTAACTATTGAGCATGGATTTCTGCTGATGGCAGGGTTTTTAAATGCTCAAGGCAGTGGCACAACAAAGTCATATGTAAATGGCAACCTTGGTTCTACATTTTAATTATTTTGAAATAAAAAAATTTCAAGTTTCAGTAAGTAACACAATGCAAGGGAAGGGATCCTAGAAACAGTCAAGCACACACAAATCATTCAGCTGCGTACAGTAGCATGCAGTCACGACAGAATTAAATATTCATAAACTCAAAGGAGAGGAAATTCTGTGTTCATCTATCACAATATGCAAACCATCCGTTACTATTTTATAAACAAAGCCCTTGTATCCATCCACCCTCTTAAAATGTACAGGGCCTGTTCAAATGATCCGTCATCGACACTCTCTTTTAATTAAAACAATAGGACAGATTTTACCGAACGGTAACAAACCTAAGAGTGTAGGAGGCAAATGCTGAAAACTCGTTGTCTACAGTTAGAGATAGAATTTTTTAAAAATACCTTGTATTTCTCAAGATAATTGGAGCTCTAGTCATGCAAATATGTGGTGTGACATAGTTGTTGCATTGATTTATTGCATTGCTGGTTTACATTCCTTCATTGTGTTACTGTTCTCTTACCCATTTGTAACAAAACCAAACTATAGTAAAACTAGTTGAAGATACACGGCTCAAATCCAGCACACTGCATTTCTCTTTTGCATTTAGTTCAGAATTATAATCTGTTTGGGGGTATCTGTGCATTCAGAGAATTACTCGGATTTCACTAAAATATAAACGGATGCGTTTTACAGTCTAGCACACACGGATCACACCTTGCAACCATCACCGGATTACGATGAAACTTACACATTTATCAGTCTCTGCCTGTTACAGACCTACAGACACAGCAGAATTCATCGGCTTCAGTTTAGCAAACCCATGCCGAGAAAAATGAATGGAAATGAAGACAGTGCCCACAGACAAAAGCACTGATCAATGCACTCCGCTGACATTATCTTAATGGCAACCTTTTTCCATCCCATCCTCTCTACTTTCCGATCCTCCCGGCAGCAGACACATCCGCACCAAAGGGTGCGATCTGACCCATTTCTCGCTGAACTCCGTCACCCGCGGGTTCTCACTCGGCAGCGAGCGGCCGTCCCCCGGTCCGCAATGACACAGCAGGGCTGGAGGGACACAGCGCCCGGGCTCCTTCCCCCAGGTGACTCGCCCCCCGCCGCCGGGTGGGGAGCCGAGGGCAGGCGAAGGGAGGGGAGCGGCGGCCCCGCCGGCCGCGGCCCCTCGAAGTGAGGTTAAACTTTGGCGGCGGCCCCCGGGCCGCTCCCGCCGGGCGGGCGGGCGGAACAATGCCCGGCGCCCGGGGCCCGGCGGCGGCACCGCGCTCCCCGCCCCGCCGCCCCCGTGTCCTCAGACAACCCCGTCCGCCGACACCCCCTCCCGCCGCCGCGCTGACAAAGGGCGGCGCGGGGCTGCCCGGAGCCCGGGGCCGGCGGGGA
>JAWMRA010000078.1:39085264-39222270 GCA_035584735.1 Pseudotriccus pelzelni | reverse complement strand
CGCCCGCCCCGCCGAGCGCGGCCCCGGGCAGCGGCCCCTCGGGCGGGCGCGGCGCCGGCCGGCCGGCGGCGGAGCGGACCTACCTTTTTGTCCTCTTTCTCGCCGCCGTGCCTCCGCTCCGGGTGGCCGCTGTCGGCGGCGGGGGCCGGCTCCGCGGGCTGCCCATCGCGGTGGTGCGGGCGCTGGTGCGGGCAGCCGCCAGACCCCGCCGCCGGGGGGATGGGCTCCGGGCACGGAGAAACTCCCTTAACATCCATCTCCATCTTCCAGTTCACTGTATTGCGAGACAAAAGCAGGCAAACACTTTCCACCACCCCGCGTCTTTCTTCTGCTTTCCTTTCTCTCTCTTTTCTTTTTTTTTTTTCCTTCTTTCTTTCTTTCCTTTTTTTTTTTTTTTCTCCTTCCTCCCTTCCTTCCTTTTCCCCCCTCAGGAGGCCGTGACACGCATGGCTCTGGCCGCCGCTGCTGCACCGATCCGGCGGCTGCAATTCTCCCCTAGATCCTCCAGACTTTTGTATCCAGCGTGCGTGTGTAAGAGTGAGTGTGTGTGTGTGTGTGTGCGTGTGCGCGCTGTCCTTGGCACGGCGGCCTTCAATCGCCCCGAAACAGCAAACGCTAACTAAGCAGATCTCTCGCCACGAAGATCAACTCCCGGCCCCAGCCTAATTGTGGTGGTTATTTACTTTACGCTATCTGTGTCCCAGGCCCGGACAAGCCCTCCTGGCTGCAGCCCTTTGAACAAAGTTAAGTGGAGGGAGCCGAGCCCGGGGAGGGGGTGGGGGCGAGGGGAAACCACCGGGGTTTAACACGGGGGAAGTGACAATAACCCGGTAATGTCAAGTAAAAGTTAAACCTCCCCCTTCCTCCCCTCCCCCTCCCCTCTCCACAGCCCAGGCAAGCGCAATACAGCAAAGCAAAACAAGCGATTTCAGACCTGTGCAAGGTGCGGGTGGCGAGAAGAGACGAGCATTTACCCGATTGTTGCTTTTATTTTATTTTCCCCTCGCCTCTCCCCCCCATCCCCCCAGCACCACCCGCTATTGCAAATGTGGGCTCCTTGATGTTAATCTCCTCTCCTCGGTCTGAGTCTATGCGTGTGACTGGAGCTCCCTCTCTCTCAGGCTGCCAGCGCCACGCAGCACTGCACAAGGAGAACTGGAGTAAGGAAAAAAACAAGAGCAAATCCAGGCTGGAAATCTAAATCAGTACTAGCCACCGGCTCTCCGATTTTTATCAACACAGATAGGAGAAAAGAAAAAAAAAATCTGTGTAAGCTGCTAAATCATTTGTGACCGCGATGCACTCACGACTGTTATTCTTTGTGTTAGCTTCCTTCTCAGACTTAAGTTAGACATGGTAGCAAAAAACGCAATCTTATTAAGAGTAGTTTATACCAAAACAAGAATTTCTTTAGTAGTGCCAGAGCCAAGCCAACTCTTTGGCTGTTTCCCTTATCATCTCAAAGAGATGAATGGTGAGCACAGACCTGATCGTTCTTAAATCAGGACACCATCAGGTGACCAGTCTGCACTTCTAAATATAACACCACATTGTCCTGGGGAGCAGCTGCTCTGAAAGTTAACTGGAAACATCTCCGAAGATCCTGCAGTGCAAAGATACATATCAGATCTATACCTGATCTAGCTGATGCATGTACTGACCTCTCCAATAGCAACTACCCACTCTGCAGAGATACCAGGCCATCTGCTCAGGAGCTGGTCTGTTTTATACCAAGAGAGAACCTGTCCCAGGGTATTTTAGGAAGCAGGTGACTATCACGTACTATATGGTGCACTTTTATTCCTTGCCTTGGGTTTTGTTCTCCCCCAACAATATTGTTACTGCAGGAACCTGAACAGAACTTATTGCTACAATATATTTGGACAAAGGGCAAGGGCTAATCTCGCAATAGAGAAAAGAAGTCTTTGTCACACACCAAAGCTGTATTTTAAAAATACACATCTCTAAAGATCCTTTCATATTATTCTCAAAGCATGTCAAATATTTGTGGGCCCTGTTGTCTACTCAGATTGGTGCAAAAAAAGGAAATTTCTATTGAAATTACCAGCATCAATGTTTAAAACTGAGGTAAACAGAGAATTAAACCATGAGTGTTAATGTTTATAATCAAATACTTTACACTATTTACAATCATTCATTGTAAATAGTACAATGTACAATGTAATAATTTGTAATCATTGTAATACATTTTATTGAAAGTCTACATTTTGGGGTGGAAAGACAAACATTCTGGATACTCTTATCATTTTGGCCTGACTAGCAAAAAGCAGTATAAGCTGCAGACAGTCACTCTGAGGGTAAGTTTGAGCAGCCGCGATGGCTGAGGAACATGTACCAAGGTAGACATGACTGCGGAATTGCCCATAGTGAAGCGATGAGTCCTCACAGAGGATAAGCCACCCCACTCTCTGTCCACTTGCAGAATCGCCCCCTCCTTCCACACACAACAAAGCACACAAGGAACAAAGTTCTGTCCTCAAGAGCTTTTCCAGTTTGGGTCAAAGTAATTCCAGTATCAGGGGCTGGAAAATGACAAAATAAAAGCGAAAATTAAAATGTTCTTCATTCAGGCACTGCAGCACACATTTATAAAAATAATTGATCAATTATATATAAACTTTCCCATGGTGGGTTATACTAAATAATCCTTCTAGAAAATAATGATTCCCAGTCTACCATCTCCAGATCTGTAAAGTAAAACTCAAAGCAAAACCAAACCATCTAAAAATAGAGAAAACTGACCCAAATACAAATATTTTGCCATGTGCTCTGAAGATTACTGGAGCTGGACACTGGCAGAGAACCAAGAAAAACTAATTCCAAAGGTGGGGGCCCTTGACTCAGAAAGCTCCGCTTCTAATCTCAAAGAGTTTAACCTCCAAAACCAAAGGAAGTTTCTGAGTTGGTTTGAGTGAACATGATCATGCATAAGAAGAGAAGGGCAAGTCTTAGACTACATGAAAGTCAGTACAAAGTTTTGTATTTGGCTGCTGAATTTCAAACTTCCCTTTCTTTCTTTTCTCTTTCTCCCCCATCTTTCCTTTTTGTTCTGCAAGAAATTTAAAACTCTATTCCACAAATAAAGTTATTAAAAATAATTCATCATAACAGTGTGCTCTCGGTTGTTCCCTGCACAAACCAGATTCGTGTATTCAATGGATTTCAAGAGAGCCCTAATTTTTTCAGATTAAGGTAAAGTTCTGAATAATCGTAACATATTTCAGTGAGAGAAATAATGGTCCTCAGGCCAAACACACTCTGAGATACAAACAGCAACTACAAATCTAGAATCACTAACAAATTGGGCAGGAAAACAGAATCTGAACCAGCAGGCTGATGAGATAAGCAAGAGCTCCTTTCAGTCTCCTCAGCAGTTTTTCTGAAAACTATCAGTTTCCTCAGTTTCCTCAGGTCCAGGCAGAAGCCTGTGAGCTTTAACCCTGAAATATTTTTTTTGGGTAACCACTGAGAGAAGAGTGGGACTACAGATCATGATGATGCAATAAGCCACAGAGCTGAACAGTTCCTCAGTATTGCCTAATGAAAAGTCTTTGGCACCTTCAACTTACTTGGTACAGACATTGAACAAAAATCATAAGTTCACAGGATCGTATTTGGAGCTGAGGGGGAAGAACGGTGAGCCAGAATCTTGTACCACATAGCAACTGTCTTGGAAGACAATGCATTGAGAAGTAGAAAGCAGGGAGACTCACTAGAGGGCAAGCCAATACACACCAAAAAGGCTGCGTTCCTAAGAAAACGTTGTCTTGAATGCTTTTCAGATGTGCTGACAGAATGAAAAAGATTAGCATGGGTCCTTCATTTATGTACACTGTGGTGAAACAGCATATAATTTAGCTTCTATATAGAATAATAAAGTACATTACTGAATATGGACTATCTAGTGCCATACGCAACTTGCATTAAGAATTTCTGAGCCCAGATCTATTGTTCATTTTTCAAGAGAAATATCATTAAAATATTGCTGCTGAAATCAATACTCATACATACAACTAATTTACACATACTCCATGTTCTTACATATTTTGCAGTTGTGTGTTGCGCTATAAAACAAGTGTAGGTGACTAAACAGATTCTAGAGACACTGACATTCTAACATACAAAAAGAAAACCTTTAATGACCAAGTACATCCTTCATAGCTTAAAAAATAAAACTTACGGAGTGATGACAGTATGAATTTAGTTACAGGACAAGATTTAGAACAATTTGATGGAAAGGGTCAAAGATTCGCTCTTCTAGAATTCGGTGTCATTTTTATATCCTTATTCTTGATTATGACGAGCTGATAATAAAACATACACTGCAACCAACAAGGCAGGGGGATTCTATGTAATCCTAATTAATAAGGCTAGGAGGAAGGCATACACAAATTAAATGAGTTGCCTACTATCATAAAGTAGTTCAGTGGCAGATTAAACAGAACATTTGTGCCTTTTCCATGGTCTCTTCTTTTTAGCAATTTGTCAATTTTTCTTAACTACTGAAAGTAGTTAAGGTTTTTTTAGTAAGTAAAAAAATTATTGATACTTACTTACATAACAATGTTCAGAAATAATCTTAGGTCTTTCTCAAGCGCACTTATGTTTACATTAATTGGATAAACTGAATATGTTTCATGTAAAATGTACAAAAGTGGCTATTACAAATTATCAAGATTTATGCAATCTTTATAAAAACACAGCTATCACCGTATGACAGATGGAGCATTTTGCTTTCTGCTGCCTCACAAATATGTTGGTTCAGGATTCATCTACCCACTGCATTCAACATTTGAATAATTTTGACCTTTTACCACCCTTAGACAATTCAAATAAAAGGTTTCCTGTTGTCAACACAAGCTCCTTGGGGCCTCACTCAACACTCTATCTGTCAAATTGCATTCTAGGCTATTTCATTTCTCGCTTAAGTGTTGCAAACAGAGTTGCTATCTCATGAAGACTCCGACCTTACTGATAATTCCCTCTGTACCATACCTTTCAAAGTGGCTAATACAAATATCCAATGAGTCATTTTCCCACTCATCCATCTCTTCTCTTCTCTAGGGCACTTTACTGCAGGTATGCAAACATTCAGTAACCTGGGGATTCCTATAATTTTTGAGATCTATCTGTGCAGGTGTTTTCTGTCTCAGAACGTCTGTAATAGCATACACTTAATAAATGCTACCCTAAAAGAATTATGTTGCATTGGAATACAAAGATATGCTATAGATATTCTTAGAGAGTAAAAGCTGAAAATACTATTTGAATTCCACCACAGTCCAGCATGCAAATTGATACATTACAAGCTATATTTTCAAAAGCGTCTTGTCTTCCAGCTTTCCACCCACAATTTTGATATCAGTTCTCCCCTGCATTCTAGCATTTTTGCTCACAAGTACTGAAACCACATAGAATGGCTGCACAGTTCAAGCTTTGAGTGATATTTGTGAACCTTCTAAAGACTTAGCTCTGTTCTTTTTTTTTAAACAAAAAGTTCTATAATGCTTGGGAGGTCTCCTAAGGTCCTACATCTCCTTTTCTAGAAAGCTATCCTAATAGAACTGATAGATGTAATGACTTTTAAACATGAACATAGCTCCTTGTAATTTATATTCTGCACAACTGACAAACAAAACTATTCCCTGGCTACAGCCATAGCTTCATCCTTGCTTGCCCAAGATACTGCAATGAGAGCAATGGCCATGCACTCACTTTAAATAGCAGCCTGGTGATTTGAGCACATAACTGTCTGTTCTTTAAGGTGCATGAAAATCTTTATTCCCCCCCAAATTGTTGCTTGAAGGAGAAAAAAGAAGCAGCTATTTCTGCTGACTTTTCTGAGAGGTGGCCTGGGCTCACAGCTAGTGAAGACATCTCTGGGTGGGACAGAAAGCCTAACCCAGCAGACTCAAAGGGAAGAAACGCAGTTCTGAGGCAAATGGGCGGGAACACAGCCACAGAGGTGTTTGTTCCTCACAATCTGAAAAAAATCGGTATTTCACTGGGTGATGCTGCAGTCTTCTCAGTTCCTGTGGGAAGCCTGTATCTGTGCCAAATTGAAAAGTTTGACCTAGTTTTCAGTATTTTGGATAGGAAAATCTCCACTAAATTCATTTAATGTAGAAAGGTGAGGGGGGGGGAAGTAATTTGTCATCCTAATAATTTGCTAGAAACAAATAAACAAAAGGGAGATATGTTAAAACAAGTGAAAAAGAATTAGTCCATATAATTTCTTAATGGATGCTAAATCTTCGTTGCCCAAGATGAAACTTCCAGGAGCAGGCAAAGGCAAGAGAATGTTAATCCAAGGGATACAACAGCTCCAGTGGCAGCCAGGGGTTAGTGTGCAAGGACTGGTACACTGAAGTTAGGAGTCCCACTAACAAGGAAAGACAGAGACAACAAGAATATGTGTGGGTTTAACCCTTCAGGACTTCTGCTTCACCAGCTGACCTGAAGCCCGTACACATCCCCGCTGTGTGAAGTTCAGAGAAGATTTGTGTAGGAAGTAGTGCAAGGTCTTAGATAGCACGCACTCCTATCTGATTTGCAATGCTATGGAGCATTCTGATTTGCCTTTATTTCTGGTATGTCCGGTGGAATCTTAGGCAAACATTGTGAGAGCCGTGACATGCTAAGGGGTAAGGAGGATGCCCAAAACAATTATGTGTTTGGCTCCACTTATCCCTTTTTTTCTTGCTTTTTTTTTCCCCTCTCCTAGTCTCTTTTCATGGCTTCTGTCTCTTGTGGTAGAAAGAAGCATAAGGACTCAATGTGCTAATAGCATCTTGTTTTTCATAGCAGACTGCATATATACATATGCAAATATAGTTTTGAGCTGGGATGATGGGTTTTGTTTAAAACTGTCAAAACTGAAGTCTGTAGAATTTTCTTGGTGATGAAAATAGATGAGTAATCCATTTGGTAGTATCTGTGTAAACAATATGCACAAACCCACTTTCTTAAAACATTTCTGCTTTTAATGCTTAAATTAGTTCATACTGCTCAATTTGACTACTTCCTTGAACTTCTTCTGACTCTCTGGTCCTGCTGAGATGAGCCCCATTCTCTCCTTGTTCCTTCTGCAGATTGGAAATATATTTAAATTACTCAAATTTCTCAGAGTATGAAAAAAAAGGTCTGTTAAGCATAAATTAAAGAAACAATATATGTTTAAGCATAAATAAGACTGAACATGATTCTTTGCAACTTCTTAAAACTAAAAATGGATAACAAGTGTCACGTGACAAGGGGCAGAAAAGATGAATTTTCTCACCTAATGAGACCCTTCGCTTCACAGATTCACTGAGATGGACAGGATATTTGATACCTTTTTATATAAGGACTGCAGTTGATAGCAATAGAAAAACCCCTCAGCAGGGTTCTCCCATGAGTTATTTCACTGTCAAAGAAACTCAGCACCTAAAAACGGACTCACTCTAACAGTTCACAAAATAATACATTTATTAATACAAATTTGTGACAATTTATGGGGTTTGCTGTGTCTGGAATAGCATCTAACTACAAAAAAAGCACACAAACTATGTAGTAAAAATAATAATAATAATAATAATAATACAAAGCATAGGCACACATGCTGAAGTAAAAGCAACTTGCAAATAAATAAGACAATTTACAAAGAATAAGTAAAGCAAAAACTTAAGCACCCGCCCTAAAGCAAAAGAACTACCAAAGAATAAATAAAAATTTTAAAGTACTATGAAGCAAAAGTAAAATTAGTACATATTTATAAAGCGATTGTTCACCCCAAGGCATCCCAAAAAGGTGGAGGGAAGAAAGACAGTCCATCAGTTACCTCCACAGCATTGATGGAACTTCTCCCCGATTTTTGCTTTTGTCCAATCTCTATTTATACCTTTTTCTTTAGGCAGTTTGAGCAGCTATAGTCAATAAACTAATTTGTGGGGTGACAGACAGATGAAATAGGCCCAAGGATCCACTGCCGAAGTTCCTGGTAGGCAGGATGTTCTTGAAAAAAGGCCGTGTTATCTCCATATCACTCCTTTTTTTGTTTTAATCTTTTTGTCAGTTTCTGGGAATGCCTCCCCAGGTGCTGTTTTTGTCCAGAAAACCATCAGGAGCCTTTTTCTTTTTTTGTGTGGCCTTATCTATCACCTTATAACAAGCATGTACATATTATCAATTATTCTTCTATTCAACTGCTGGGATTGGAGTTTAGGGTTTTACAGTGCTGCCCAATATATTCAGGTCTTAACCTGCAACTGATTGAATCCATTGAGATAGAGAGTACATATTTACACAGTGCAGTCTTCACCACTTTCATCGATATTTAGGAAGGAGTCTGAGTTTGCTATCATAGGTTTTGCCTATAATAAGCCTGTTTTGAGGTCAGTAATACAACTACAAGCTGAAATAAAGGACATGGCTTTGAAGGGGAAACACAAAATTCAGAACTTTCCCTTCCCAGGATAATTTTAAATTCCATAAATAATTTCAATATACCTGTACTTTGGAGCTAGCAATGCCTCCTTAATTGGAAAGACCATGTTTTCACTGCTTCTGCTTTTGTAGGATGCTATAGAGAGAAAAAAACCCACCAGGTAAAAATTTCAAAGAAACCTTTGCTGAGTGGGATATCATACATTTTCCAAAAGCAACATGAAGAATTTATTTTTGTTTAATTTTTCTACCCACAATTGTAGAGTTTAAAAGAGACATTTGAACAAGTGAGTATGAAGCAAATTAATGAGGATACATGAGAAGACTATAAGATGCAAAAACCTAGGAAAATGATGAAAGTGAAAAACCCTGCAAATAGTTTTCTGACTTTGAATGGCAAACTCAAGAGAGATGAAAGATGAATGCATCAAAAAGAGCATCCTTTTGTTCCTTGAAAGAATAGATTATTGTGTACTTGTATTTCTTGGACACCATCACTGGTAGTGCACTCACAAAAAACAATGGAAGACACATCCCTGCCCCAAGGAGTGTACAATCAAAAAAAAAAAAAAACAATGAAAAGATGTCCAGTCATTTCAAAATTAATAGGATTAGATCCAAAATTAAGCAAATGTACTTTAACAGCAGTGCCTGCTAGCATATTAGCAATAGCTCAGAAAAAGACAACAGCCAGCCTAACCATTCAAAGATAGACGTTTTGATGACAGATTAAAAATAAATAGACATGGCAGTGGATATAAAGAAAATAAAATGAAGTTGCAAGGAAATGTTTTGATTAAAAAGCTGATGTTCTCAGGTCAAATATGCTGTCAACAGGGTATGACACTTAAGGTCTCAAAAAAGCACTCAGAGCTAAACTTCAGCTTTGTGCATGCAAATCACTGGTGTGTATGGTTGTTTATCACTGTCACTTGTACAAGCAAATGATAGAATTTACATCTGTAAAAGCCCATTTGTGCTTAGTTTGTATTCAGTTAGCACATACAGCTGAGGTTTGTATGCGTATCTGTATATTTTATTATTTTCTTGCAGAAAAAGCAATACTGAAATTGTACCTGAAAAAATAGATGTCATATTTTGAAATCTGGTTCTGACTATTGCTCAGAAAAAGCAAAAAGCCCCAATACAATGCTGCAGATAGAATCTAATCTATTTCCAGCAACGACACCAAAATAAGATAACACAGTTTATGATCAAACAAACAAGACGCCAGACATCATGCAGATGTTAGAGTGTGTTTGTCTGTTTCCTTTCTTGTGCCCTTTAATTTACAGTGAAGCAGTTAATAATTTTGACAGTCATTAGGGGTCACTTAACTTCAGAGGAGTTACTAATGCTTTGCTACAAGTAGACGCAATTCATAACTCCTAGAACTCTGGTTTGATCCTGCTGTGGAGGCTCATGGCGTGTCTGTACTGTACATTGGTGCCAGTCGTGTAAGCAGATTGAAAAGTCCTGGATCAGGAGAGGTGTGAGGCTGAACCAGTCAGCTAACCTCTCCCTGTGCCATCTTCAGCACTGAGCTGGACCCTTCACCAAATTCTGTATCAGCACAGTCCCAGCTATCCCTGCACAACACATCCCAAAGCACTGGGATCCACTGGGCTCTGCCTATTTGCCATTACAATATATCATTTTTACATTTATTTGTGTTTGACGAGATATTGTAGTAAGATCTCGATAAAGTTTATTTAGAGTGAGCGCTTAGATTCTCAAACAAAGGGTGCAACTGCCAAGGACAAGAAGTGGAGTATAAAGCTGTTCACTGTCCAGTTTAGCACTTGCACTTGCCTCTAAGAGACAATGTTATCCTTCAAACAGTCAATCACCTTCACTGGTAGTCTGTGAGCTTATCTGTACAGCTATTTGTCTCCTTTCATGTGAGCACCAGAAGAACTCAGCTGCAGAAAATAGTTAGAGTCCAATAACAATCCAAGAGATTATATTTTTACTTCTTCATCAGCCACTTAAACTGTTCTCAGTCTCCAAAAGATACTTTCTTTGATCCACCTGTACCTACCTCAAATGAAATTCAGCTTCCAGAGCTTGAGCTCTGGTTCTCTGGTAACACTGTGCCAGCATGTAAAACCTGAGTCCTCACAGCATTCAATGTACACACAAAAGTGGTCAGGATTCAAGCCCTCAGCAGCAATAGATCTTAAGTTACCTTGTATTCTTGTGGGAGTCAGTTCACAGCTGACCATAAATTATATGCTATTCCACCATAGCAGAATGCAGGATGCTTCAGCATGGAATTCAAGGTTGAGAGCTAGAAGGTATGTCTGTGAAGATAAGCCTATGTGAAATGGATCTAGCAAATATTTTCTCGTTTAACCTGAGAATTTTTTCTGGAAGACAGTCAAAGTGCTAAACTACTATTCTGAGAAACAATAGAGCTGTATAATAATCTGGGCAGGGCTGGGAAAACCCCTGTCTTCTTAGAACTAGGCAACAGCAATATGACTGCCATTTCTTGTGGCATTATCACACTGACATCTCACAATAACAAAACAATTTTTCAAAAAAAACCAACAATTTTGTGTTCCTTCCATGAAATCAATTTGCATTTCTATTGCTTTCTAATGAAAAACTTTACAGTTTACATTCTTCACTATATTTATACAGCTTTTATAAGCACGCCAAGTTATCTGTTTTGCTAGCCCTACATTAAGTGCTCCAGAATCATTATTTGTGTGTTCACTATATTGGCACTTCTCTCTTTCCTGAAGCAAATTAGAATAAAACTAGGAGTTGACACCTTATCTAAGACCAACAAGCATCCTACTCCAGTACCCTGACAGTGCACAGTGTCAAACACACTTCAAAGGAAAATAAGTAGGCAAAAGTATCAATTAAATATGCAATAACTAGTCTGTACTAGACATTTCCTCTTAATTACCACCACACTGTCATTAATTTATTCCAAAACCAACAAATTTTATCTACAGTGTAAAAGTATTTCTTACTGTAACTCATGTAGCTGTTGTTCAGTTCACCCACATAAAGGTCTAATACTCTAAGAATTTAAAAGCCATTTTAAAATTCAAAAATAAGGTACAGCAAAGCAAATGCAAATCAGTAGGCATTACTTTCTCAAGCAACATGGGTAGTGACTCAGCGTTATTTAGATGTGCATTTTGATTTCTACAGCTGCGTCTTCCGATGCAGTGCTATCAGTCAGATTGAAGCTCTAAACAATCTGGTGATTCTACAGTTCTGTGACTTCTAACAGCTCATTTGCTTTTTTTACCTGTCATAACAACACAACAATCTATTTAAGGAGAATATTTAAGCTCTTTATTAAGATTTGCCTCCTACTAAAGGAACATGATTCAGAGTGATGGGAGGGTTAAATAGGTACAAGTAGATAATATTGCTTTTTAGTCATTCTTTCTCAATAAATTAACTTCATGAATGACATTTTGAGAACTTTTTTATTCTCTGTTTAGGAAATACTTAATATGTTTCAAGTATATCTCCAGTGTACACAAAAACAAAGGGGACAAGAAAATATTAAAAATAATCTCTGTATTTCATTTAAAAAAATCCACTCAAACCATCTTGTGGATTTGTGTATTTAAACATATGTGCATGTATCAGTATATTGAGCATAAACATATATAAGGCATGTATTTCCATATTATACAGGTCCATCTACACCTCCATATGTGAAATGGAATAGAGGGTAGATGGTGAACAAAAACATTCCTGCATCTTTGCTCAGTCCCATTTGCCATGTTTCAGGATGAACCAGAAAAGCATTTACAAGCAAGAAATGCTGTGGCACTGGAAAAAGTAATATTCTAAAAAAATAGAAATAAAAAAATAAAAGGATGTTTCTCAATGGAAATTGAAAAGTTCCCTTCAAGCACAAAGGAGAATTGAAAGCAGTCTGCAGGGGAAAAAACCAACCAACAAAAACAGAACAAAATCTTGATTGCTGAAAGAATTCTAAAATATTGGGAAAAGGAACTAATCTGAACAAAAATTTGCTAATTGGTGTAGCTGGTTATGGACAAGCATTAAAAGAAGAGCAGCCAGATTCAGAGAGCCAAGATTAAGTTTAAACAAAATGGATGCAACACACCAGCCGAAGAACAAGTTCACGATTCAGGAGCAGCAGACAGAAGAGATATAAATTGAAAGGACGTAGAACCATATTGGCTGTACATGTTCTCAAGCGGAAATTCAGAAAAACCTGGAAAGTTAAAATTAAAGGTATTGATTTCACTAAAAAGATAAGTTACTTTTATATTAGAAGATCTCATTTGGCCTATTCTGTGTAACGAGTTTAGTATGTATTACTTG
Organism: Pseudotriccus pelzelni; assembly: GCA_035584735.1. Taxonomy (NCBI): domain Eukaryota; kingdom Metazoa; phylum Chordata; class Aves; order Passeriformes; family Tyrannidae; genus Pseudotriccus; species Pseudotriccus pelzelni. The sequence continues at coordinate 39,209,496 of JAWMRA010000078.1, read as the reverse complement.
TCATGGTACAAAGAATTCTTAATTGCTCGAGCTCAGGTGTTCAAGTGAATCTGTGGCTGCTGATTTTGCGCTGGTGTATATTTTGAGGGCTGCTGGGGGAAAAACTCTCTGGAGTAATTTCTTTTAAAGAAATGAAACCCTGATTTTTTGGCATAGCAACCAAGTTCTCTTTACAAGTGAAAACACAGCTCCTTGTTATCTTGCTAACACTTGGCTAAAGATACTTTGTTTTCAGGAGGGAACTAAAAAGAATGTGGTGTATGGACAACATACAGAGGACAGCCTTTATGACTGACAGTGGTGGTTTGATGAGTGAAATCCCTGTTCTTCTTCAGAAGGAATTTTATGTTAATAAGCATTTTCTCTACACCGAAAATAGGAATTTCAAAACAAAATAGTTCAAAGGAGAGAGAAGTTTTTTTAAATTGCTTGTGAAATACGTCATTTGGATAAAACAGTTTTGTCTTAGTTCTGTTGCTCAATGGTAATCAAATTTTTATTCTACTGCTCATTGTTTAACATTTCTTATAATCAGGATGCACTCAACACTGTTTATTTTCACTTCTCAGGTGCATGATAGGCCTTAGTTTTAGGAAAAAAATTTCACAGAAGCTGCAAAAGATAATTAAACCTGTTAAGTACAATTCAAGGCTAAAGGAAATGCAGCTACATTGTATCAGTTTAAATTATGTATAATTAAACTTTCTTTAAAAAAGCCTCACAGATGTATTTCAAGATTTTTGCACAGTCTGAGAAAAGCTGATTTAATACAATATCCAAAGATATTAAGGTGGATTCAGTTTTTATAGACATATGATAGTCAAAGGGAAACCTTTCAGCTGCACTGGAAGGCTTCAGAAAGGGGTAAATATGATCTAGCTTCACTGACTTCAGCCACCAGAGGATGACAGTCTATTTGTAAACAAATGGTTATTTTTTAGCTATGATATTTGAGAGATGATGATTGCTAGGGATTTATGAGCAAGTCATCTCATTTCTCTTAATTGTGGCAATGACTCGATTTTCCTAGCTAGAGTGGGGTTTCAGTATGTTCCACTGATCTTGCAATACACTTTATCGCTTGGGTATTTGTTTTTTTTTCTTAACTCTAAGCAACAGTGATCATAAGACATGATATCTGTGGGGAGCATTTACAATGACAAAGCACTGCATACTTAACAGAACTGCAGTCAAAAGATTCTTTTCTGTTTCATTATAAAACTTCATTTGTAATTGTTTGTGGAAGTAAATATCAGTGCTATTTAGAATGACACCAAGCGAGAAATGGTAAATAGTAAATAGTACGAAAAAAGAAAAGTACTGAAGTTGCATAATAGCCCAGTCAGTGCTACTGTACAAAGGCAAAGGAAACTCTTCAATGTTTCTAACACAGTGAGAGTTTGTAAATACAGAGCAACACACAGTGTGTGGGAATGGATCAATTACTGTCTCCAGAGCTCTAGTAAATTGGGCTACATAGCTGAAATGACCAGACAGAAATTTGCTGGGTTTCTGTACTTAGGCCTCGCAAATTTTTCATCACTGAACATATTCCAGGCAGCTGCATTTTGAGCTTATACATATACCCCTGTCTTTTAAGCTCTGTGAGCTTGAATATGTCTCAGATATTCTCATTACTTGCTTATTTAAATTTAGAGTTTCCCTCCTCAGAGGCAGGTGATGACAGAAACACAAAACATGTGGACTCTTGAGATTCTTGTAAGAATGACCGATTCATATCAGGTTTCAGTAAAAAACTTGCGATTATGAATTTTCAATTAAATAAGTATATGTTATGCGTAAAAGCCTAAAGAGCAACAAGACTACATTTGGAATGTCAGTGCAACTCCCTAGCTTTTAAAGGCTAAAATTCTAAACAGAAGTTACACCACACTTAAGCCCTCTCAGCTGGTTTGGGTTGGTAGGTGCAGCACAGAGCTCTGACATGTAATCTAGCAAAGCGTTTGAGTTGTGAAGAGCTGTCCTTCTTCTGTGAATCGGGCACAAGAGGCAGGTGAGACGTGCATGTCCTTTGGCCTACAGAATTATTACCTGGCAGGAGCGAAAGACTAGTTCTAGGGGGCAGGCAAAGGTAAAACCTGTCTATCATTTTGCAAACATAAATCTTGCACCAGTGGTATTTCCAGTACATCCATATTACAGCTATAGATTCCCTGCTGGCCTTCCTGGTCAAATGATTTCTTTCTGAGATCCAGACTGTTCCCACTCCTATTATCTTTACATTTGAACTCCACTTTTCTCTGTCTTCTCTTCTTTTCCCCAATAATTTCAGTTACTCTCTCTTCTCCTGTGCTCCATCATTGTCCCCATCCTTGTAACACTCAGATCCAGCTCCAAATGCTCCACTTAGGCCGTTTTCCTTTTATTGCTGTGGCATCAGCAGGGGTTCTTTGACACTAAAAGAGAGATAATCTCCTACTACAAGCTCTGTTCTCCAAACCACAATACTTGTCAAAGAGAGGTGGAATTGCACAAAGCCCCACTTGGCCCCTTCAGTCCAGGCAAGGAGCAGATCCATTTAAGATGAAGCTTTGGAGAAGATAGTTGCCAAACCCTAGTGGCTAAAAACATGGAGGTTTTTTGGGTTTGTTTTTTGTTTGTTTGTTTGTTTTTCCCCAGAAGGTTGTAAATGCATACCAAACATAGGCAGATTTTCACAGGACAGCTCATGCCAAACTTCAGGCCACTGCTTCAGAATATGAAGGTAATGCAGTTTCCTTGGTAATTGTAAACATTTTTCATAGGGGCAAAAATGTTTTCCTATGAAATCTATTGTGAGGCATGGATCCACTTGCCTAAGTCTTCCAAAACAAGCAAAGTAGTACATGCATTTCAGCCTGAGGCAGACACCTGCCATGGCAAACTTCAAGTTGAGTATTTAAAATTTAGCAAAATTGTGTTATATCTGAAGACACTTAATAATGGGAAAAGACAATGTCTTAAAAATAGGAATTTCTGATGTGTTTATTTTAGATTTTGACTGTACCAGTATTTCCTCTGAAACTCAGCATTGTGAGGATCAAGTTATTTCCTCTCAAGGGGATGAGATTAATTTTGCAGACAATCTTAAAAACAGAATTTAACTAAAGCTGGCTGCTTTGTTCTTCAAGGGCATGGGAGATGCTTCAAAAAGGCTACACTGTGAACTGAACAAAGCTTGTTTTAATAATTTTTGTGTATGCATTTGCAAGGCATCTGAAAAAGCACTCATGTGATTTCTCCAGATGCAGTGATACAGGACGTGTTTCCCAGGATGAGATTAGGCAGATTGTCTTGGGTTTGTTCCACAGGGGACAGGTCAACTACCTTTATTGCATGCCATCAGCAATGTGCCACTGAGACATTTCCAAAAGATTAAATACTTCTCAGGATTAAGAGGCCTGGTTAAAACAGAAAATTTCTTTTTTTGTTGTTTTTGCTACATGTAATGCCTATTAGGGGGCTATAAAGGGGACTATGGAATCTTAAAACATCAACAGCATTGTTTGCTGAGGTCTTTTTGTTGTTTTGGCTTATATTTATGAAAGCATGTGCATTTTCAAATTGCACATGCATATAAATATCTATGAAAATAAATGCAGAATAATATGTTGTTTAGCCTCCCTAGACAACTGCTGCATTTCTCAAGTCACTGTGCCAGTTAAGCTTTGCTTTGTGGTTGGAAGTGGCAGTTGGTATAACTATTAAAGAGAAGAGATTTTTGAGGACTCAAAAGAATTGCTTATCAGTAAGTACTTCATGTGACTCCATGATACTTCCCTGTTCTGTAGTAGAGGGTTTTTTTAAATTTCCTTTACAATCAAGAGAAATGAAATTCAAGAATTATGTTAGTAATGGTAAAATCTATTTTCTTCTTAATTATTTCTCAGTCTCACATAGTGACTCTTTCAGTTTATATTACCTGACTAATACAAGATTCACATATTTTGGAACTTACTCTTTTTGATTGAAATTTTATTGACTACAAGATACAGTATTCTAGTCAATCAAGTAATTATTTAAATTATTAGCAAAGCTTCACATGGTATTTCCATATTTTTAATATTAAATTTTTGGGTTTTTTTTTTGTGGAAGCAGTTGTAACCTTCTGTCCTTGTGTTTTCACAGCACACAAATGAAGGCTGGAACAAGATCCATAATTTCACAACATTACAAGTCAGTTTCAGAGGCTGCAGGACTATAGATGGAGGATCTTATTTTTGGCAAAAGTCTCACAGAGCCCCCACTTTATCTTTCCAACTATTTTACTCCTGAATCTGACCCTGTCTTTAAACTGGGTGTCATGCAGTGAAGCACAGAAGTTCAGATGGCATAGATCTATTTTGAAACTTTTACTTCCAATACATCTCCTCTAGAACTTTAAGAAAATCAGTCTCAGATCAGGGCCCCATTGTGCTAGGAGCTGTACCAAAAAAAAAAAAATAGAGAGAGAGAATAAAGATGACTCCTACTCCAAAGAACAAATACAAAAAAGAAGACTGGGGGGAATGTAATAATGATAGTAAATTTTAATAGGCAGTTAGGCATTAGTACAAGTATTAGTAGGCATTTAATGCTGTACAGAAAGATAGATTTTGGCATTAGAGACAACGTTGTATAAGTTAAGACTATTAATCCAGGTAAAAAAATGTCAAAAGAAGTGCCAGTGGGAATAGTCAGAGACCAGTATACATTCACTTGCTTACACATTTGTAGTAATACTGCTTCAGGTTAGTGCTCAGAGGATAGAGCGGGGCCCTGCCCTGAGAAAACATTCCACTGGCACTGATTTCATGTTCATGCTCAGCTTCCCAGCTGCAGATACATTAGGATCCTTGCTTCTTTGCAGCTTGGTGTTTAGAACTCGGATAAGGATTTTCCCTAACAGTTGCCCAACTGTTAACATTTTCTGCTCATTTAAAACTTTTTTTTTTTATTTTTTTATTATAGGACTGTTGTCTTTCTGCCAAGCTTATCAATAGTGCACTGCATATGTATATCTTCTACAAAATATTTGTATTGAACTGTTTTAAATTATTTTTTCTGTCTCATGTCTCCTGACTTCAATTTCTTTTTTTAAGTCTCAGTCCTCTGAAATATTTTCTGTCTTTGGAGCAGGAGCATTGACCTCTTCCTGATGCCTAACTCATGTGTGGAAATCAATAGGACATATCACATATACTAAGTTTTGGATATTGAAATGTCAAGTGCGACTCTGAAGAAGGTATGAAGGACACACAGTGCCTAAGGAGGCAGACTGAACCACTGGTTCCTGAGATACCTGCAGCCTGAAAGGATGAATGTGATCATGGCATAAAATAAAGCTGTGCAAACGTGGCAAGACGTTAGCTAGGAAGATGATAGCTGTGCAAACTTTCCATGTTTGGGTACATGTGCACAACAAAACGACAAGCAACTGCAGAACAATGTAGTGACAATAGCAATGGAGATTTCCAGTACATTCAGCATGCTTTGGAATGCAGGGTACGTATCCAAGGTCTCTTAAGGGTTAGCCTTTACTAACACCCTAACATTGTCTTCTCATTTACTACTGCTCATGTTAAACTGCCCATTACTGTACACATGCCAGTTTCCATTTTATTGTACCGAATCTATTTTGTTAGAGAATGTTTATTAAGTTCTCTTCAGTTGTATAGGCTTCATCTCTGTTTCTGTGGAGTGTGGGTTTTGGCTATGAAATATTTTATCCAGTTTATTGCAAACTGGAAAACCAAAAGTGAAATAGATCTGAGGCATGCTGCAGACTGAAAACTTAGATCATGTCCTAGCAAGCTGGAGTATGCTTCTGTCTGAATTATACGTGGCCAAGCACCAGCTGCCTTGTAGTGGCATAACACGGCAAATAAGTCAGCTATGTGAATCTTCATAGGAGGATCCTAATTTTGTGAAATACAAAGGCAGGCTGTTTGAGCTCCAGAAGCCTTTCTAAGCCTGTAGGGTATGCTACAAGTGTCCTGTATTTGACCGTGGAAAGCACTGAGACATATCAAGGGACACAGCAGCTTTAGTGAGCTCTGTGGTCCAGCCCCTAATGTACCCTGTACGCATAATCATATTCATGAACATATGCGCAATTCTTTTACCCTCTTCTACAAGCCAACCCTTCCAGTTTCAAAAAGTGTTTTAATTTCAACTCTTCCTTACAGAGGAAAGAAAGCTCTGAGATGGCTATAGCGAATAATATTAATTACTGACAGCATTATTAATTCCACCTCCTCACCATTGCACCAGCAACTCTCTTGTTCAGCCTTAACTTGAGCAGAGCACTGCAGTTTCTTTCTAGCTCCTCCAGTGATGGAGAGAAACTGCAGTGCTGTGCAGCACCTGAAAATATGAGTGCAAAAAATATGCCTTGCAGCTCTTAGGTTGGCAGAGCGCCCCACCGTATGACCCAGTCTGCAGAGAATGACCTGAAACGCTGAAAGTGGGATGCAGCCTCTCCCTCTGCCATAAACAGCTGTACTGCACCTATCTCTGGCCTCAAAGATAGTGAGGGATTATAATTTTTCTGCTTATAGCAATGTAGCTCACATCGTGCATTAACTTCGCCCATGATAAAAATGCTTCATTGTGGTGATACATCCTCTCTTGCAACCAGCTCACAAAATTGGCGGGGTAAACTTGAGAGAACAAGATGCACTATTCTGAAATACGGTACAGTTTATTTACGTGCTCTGCAGATCAGAGAGCTGGAGAAGGGAGTTTGCCTCCCAAATCAAATTGCTTGTTTTAATTCCATGTTCGAGTTCACATTCATATACTATTTGCCATTCGATTATTGTCCCTGTAGCTTCTTTTTTTTTACTACTTTCCATGTTTCTAATGTTGAACTTTTCTCATATTATTTTTCCATATGTAATTAGCTTTGAATTTTCTAAGCAAAACTTCCCTTGTTTTACTTATTTCCTTCCTGTATTTGTAACTTCCCATGGTTCCTCTGTTTAATTTATTTTTTCACTAATATTTGCAACACCTCCTATTTTAGCATCATCTATGAAACTTGCTATCTTCTTTTTAACACCCCTCTCTTTCGGATTATTAATAATAGTGTTAAATAAGTCATGTTTAAGAGACTGTGCAGCTTCCGTTCTGTGTTCTCAATGACTATTTGCAGCATGCAACCTGAGGAAATCTGTTTCCCTAAAGATCAATCTGAATAAATGGTAGGACAGATTGCCTAGGGAGCGTACTGGGTTCTGAGGAACTGGCACCTCTCTGATCCTTCAACAAAAAACTCCTACTTTACTCTGAGAGTTCACAAACTCAAGTTCTACTAAATTTAAGCAGAAGATTCATAGTTTGTAGATGTAGCTAGAGACTTTCTATAAATCCACTGCTCTAAGGAAACAGTTCTATTCAACCACACCAACCTATTAAATTTGCCTACTTCCACGCATGCTAAAATACTGCTCTGCAGGCTACTCTTGTCCAAGTAGAGCCAGCTGAAACAAGATGATATGCTGTTTACCTTCCTGCGAGGTAGCCAGAAATGGTACTGCGCCCATACTGGTCATAATATTTTGGCTGCCCATCACCTGCTACAAGTACCTGAACAGTGAAAAACTCAGAGATGACTGGTCTCCAATATCCGTTACCAACAATCTTTGGCCAAAATGTTCAGCTGTAATCAAGATACCAAAGAACCAGGGAAATTTCTGTTACATCTTTCTCACCTCTGCATTAATTTAGGCAAAAATCAAAGCTATTTTTTCAGTTATTTGTTTCAATGGTGAAATTTTACTGCTTTGTTAAGACCTCTGCATGGCCAGTAACTCTCAGAGTTGCATTTAAACTGATTAATCAGCTTTTCCTGTCTCCATTTCTACTAAACAGCTGAACAAAAAGAGTGAAAATCAATTTTTTTAATATATGTGAAATGCTATATTAATGAGCATGTTTAATGCAGTACATCATGCATGCTTATATTTCGTTTTGTAAACTTTCACTCATGCTTGGAAGTGCAGTTATATTTTTAAGTATTTCTCATAATAATGCAGACAAGACTCTGCTATCTCTAATAATTTTTAATATTTTTTCTTATGATTACCAGGTTGACTGCTTGTTAAGCTTCAGTAAAGTGAAATGGATCCTGGTATAGCAGTCTGGTGAAAATCAATATATAGCTCAAAGATGTATCATATTGTATTACAGCCCATTTAGGATATTTCTCATCATTGGACTTCTCAGAATTCTCTCACCATTACATTTCTGTCTGTGCCAGAAACTACTAGAGTTCAAGTTTGGACTGGATATAACTCATTGCACTACCTGTTCTATTTAGAATTAGACACAGCTTCAAAAATAACATGAAGCAAGAATAAACAGGAATTGTCATCAAAAGAAGGAATCTCCTGCAGCCACTATTCCTGCCTTTGCTCTATTCCCTCTCTTACATCATCAGATGTACTTATGTGACTACATGATGAACTGGATCAGCAAAGTAACCTGCCAAAACTCTAACTCTTTGTTAGAGGGGATATGGGATTAATTTTGATCCAGATTGGTTTTCTGATCTAATTTACTAAACACTCAGACAAATACTTAGCTGCATCAAGGGACACTGAGAAGAACAAAGCACCAGTGTCGGAAGGACTGGACTGCAGCAATGTCAATTTGATGCTTTGAAGCTGTAATACTAGAAAAGTGTGGTTAAAATCAAATGGTACTTAAAATACATTAGTAGTCCTAGAGAACTGCGATGAAAATGCAAACATGAGAGGTTTCCTGGAAATCAACAATCTAGGCAGCATAATTACTAAAACAAGGTAAATTATTAGCTATTGGTTAAAACCTTATTTTTTTCTCAAGTGTTTCATATTGCCTGCTAAGAATTCCTCCCTGGACTGTGAAGAAGCTATTTATTAAAACCTTGTTTATTTTGGCTTACTTACTTTTAATCCTTCTCAGAATTTTGGCCTTACCTCATGGCTACCTTTTTTTTCTCACTAATTTCTTCTGAGAGATTTCGTCTGAAATTCTTTTGAAAAATCAAAGTAAATTACTTCCTCAAGATGCCCTTTATATACTGTACTGTTGACTCAAAGAATTTAGCAGGTCAGGAATGTGTGATTTACCCTTGTGGCAGCCAGGCTGGTTTGATCATATCAGCATATATTTATCCAAGCATTTCATTACTTTCTCCTTAATTACACTGCATCCATTTTTCCAGTAGTGAGGAGAAGTTTGACAGACTATGATACCTTTGGTTGTTCTTGAATCCTTTTAAAAGATGGGAAGATATTTTTCAATCATAGAAATTTTTTACTTCAAGCGATGCATAGATTTTAGAGTTTTGCTTCCACATTTTATGTTTCTCTTTTGCTCTTAGAGTTCTTTTGTCTTTTAGTCATAAGCAAAATGTAGCAAAGAAGAAGTATTTTCAAGGATAATTCATGCTTGCTTGAGGCCATAAAAATACCATAAGATGACTGGCCTAAATGGGGTGATGCATTACTTTAAATATTTCTTAAAATTAAGGTGTAATTACGGGAAGCCTTAGGAAACCTCAATAACAACTGTTGTCAGAAATGGAATTGTTTTGAGAATTATTTCAGTTATGTTTTTGAATATAAAATATCTCTTTAAGGAATTAAATTATTGCAAAAATTGCAAAAATAATTTTAAAGGGCTTTTCATTGAAAAATTAATGTGAGGGTGCTGACCATTTATCCTGCAGAACAGTGAAGGGAAAGCCTTCACATTTAAAATTAATATTTTATCTGTCTCTTTTTGCCCCTTTCTTAATTCCATTTTTATCCACTTTGTTCTGTTTCTCTTTTGCTTCCCTACTCCTTGGGGTGGGAGGAAAGAGATTTGCTTTGATCTTTATTATACTTTGCAGGGTTCTCTTTTTTAAGTATGATTTTAGTTGTAGGACAGTGAAATGAGCATGCTTTGGATGTTCTCAAACATATCTAAATGCTGTGTAGCAGTTAATACTCCTCTGGACAAACAGACTATTTTTGAAATGAAAAAAACTCTAACAGACAACTTAGAAATTCCAAAGCTGAGTCTTCTGGTACTGAACTTAAACTTATTGTTAAACAAAATGGATTAGATATGAGGATCAAAGGACAATGAAACCGCAGTATTGTTTAATATTGAAAAAAGGAATGTGTCAAGATTATGCAGTGGAAATGTAGCTTCTGACTGCTGAAACGTATGTTCCAAATATCCAGCATTTTGTTTGAATGCACTGAGAATTGAAGCTGTGTCAAGAATCAGAGAAATTTGTCTATTTTTATTTTAGCAGTTATCTGAACATAGTTAAGAGTAAAAACTCAGTAACAGTACTCTCTGTGGTTAAAAGAAAAAATAAAAAATACAACTTCAGTTTTCAACTTTAAACTTGAACATGCAATAAGCTTTTCACCAATTGTACCATGTCATGTAATGATCAGTTAAAATAATTATTCCTTTGAACAGGTTCAAACAATTCTACTTCATGAAGAATCAGTAGTTTGTGTGAAAGTGGACAATATGTGAGGACAGTTTAGCAGGGGAATAGTGAGCGTGTGGTGACACAAGTCACCTAACTGATTCTTGATGGCTGAATTCCAAGGCATGTTATAAAGTAAATGCAAAGCACCCTGATCTAGGGAAAGATGTCTCTGCCCATGACTGGGGAGTTGGACTAGATGATCTTTAAAGGTTCCTTTCAATCCAAAGCATTCTATGACACGCTGAAAAAATAAACTTAATGAGGCAACATTTCTTATATGCTGTCATTATTTCCATACCATCTGAGCATGCAAAATATTAAATGCAAAAAAAAAACCCCAGCATTTACCAAGAATGCTGTGAAAAGCATCTCGTGAAGTGCTACAATGTTATTCTGATTGTGCAAAATTACTTTTTTTTCAAAACATGACTCTAGCTCATATGACTGGGTGGCTCTACAGTGTTTTTCCCAGTTCCAAATTCCAGAGGAGTCTTCAAAGGTGAGTCATCATGGTTCTGAAGATGGTACCAATAAAACAGAGCAAAAAAAAAAAAAAGGCTGCTTATATAGCATATGCTTCTGAAGAGAACTGTGGTAAGAAAGAGTATTCTGTTCATTTCTATCTTCAAAATGCTTTCTTGTTAGCGATCATGAGTCACCAAAGAAGGCTAATGGTATCTTGAGCTGCATTAGGCAAAGCACTGCCAGCAGGCTGAGGGAACTGGTGAGGTCACACCTGGAGTACCGTGTCTGGTTCTGGGCTCCTCGGTACCAGAGAGACACACTAGAAAAAGTACAAAGAAGGGCCATGAAGATGGTGAAGGATCTGGAGCATCCCTCCAGTGAGGAACGGCTGAGAGAACTAGAACTGTTCAGCCTGCAGAAGAGAAGGCTCAGAGAGATCTTACCAATGTAAACAAATAATTGAAGCAAGAGTGCAAACGTGCTGGAGCCAGGCTCTTCCCAGTGGTGCCCAGTGAAAGGATCAGAGCCACTGGGCACAAACTGAAATACTGCAGATTCTTTCTGAAAATCAGAAAACACTTCTTCACCATGGTAATGACTGACAGCTGGCACAGGCTGCCCAGGGATGCTGTGGAGTCTCTATCCTTGGAGATATTTAAAAGCCACCAGAACATGGTCCTGGGCAAACAGCTCTGAGTGGTCCTACTTGAGCAGGAAGGTGGGATAAGACAACCCTGGGAGGTTATTGCAATCTCCACCATATTGTAACTCTGTGATAATCCTATCTTGATGGAGTAATTTTGCCACTAGGAAAAGCAAAACGAATACAATAGTACAAAAGCACACAGTTTTTGTCCAGATTTTCCAACATCTCAGATGTGTCCTGAAATATAAAAACCTTTCAAAGCATTTGTAGTTATAAAGATCTGACGCTGAAGAAGTGCATCAAGAGTATGATGAAATAAAATATTAATAAATGGGAGATCGAAAACTACTATTTCTACTGCATAGAAATACGAAAGGTAAGACCATGTGAATGCAGGACACACATGAAACTGAACATTCTCTGCTTTATAGGAGTCACTAAACTACACTGATTATTACATTTTTTATTTAAGGTTATGTTAGAACTGTGTTCAGTTGGGAGCCAAGAGTATAGTCCCTTCTGATACTGCAGTGCCTCCTATTCTCTTTAAAATCATTTATGGAAAGAGGCCAATTTTCTAAACAAATTTGAGATAATTTATCCCTAACTTTTTGTACACACATGATCGCTTTCAAGAACTACGATCAAAGTCCGATACATGACTTTTTCAATAAGAAATTACCGTGCAATAATTCTTGCCAGAATTATTTTTAAAAACAGAGAGAGTAAATAAACAGGAGATAATGTTCTAAAGAATGTAACACCACAGTAAAATCTTTCAAAAGACAAAGGTGATTTGGTGAAAATTTTCCAATTGTTAGAAGGCTTTTGGAAATGCTGGAAGATACCAACTTTTTCACAGGAGATAATTTAAGTAGTAAATAACAACGTTTGTATTTAATCCCATTTTGCTTTTAACATTTGGAAATGGTTTATTTACACTGAGAAATAATGAAAGAACAAAAAAATTTCTTCCTTATTTACATAAGATACACCACTACCATCAGTTTAGTTTATTACAAGTCAATCGCTGTTACAGTTTTCCTCTGTCATAAACTCCGTATCACAAGATAAACTCCATCCCAACATGTGAGTAGGTAAAACCTAAAAGGCAATCACTTTTGGACTTTCATTTCTGATTTCCATCCCTTTGGATGATGTTTTGGGTCAAATGTCTTCAGGACAACTGATTTCAACCATGTGAAAATATAGTGAATGCATTTCAACTTAGTCAAATATGCTATTTGATATCTCAAAAGAGAACTTTTGGTTTCACACATTTTGGAAAAGATTCATAACAAATTTCAGTTGAAGGAATGCCTTAGGCCAATGTGGTTTTCCTCAAAGCACACTGCACTAACAGACAGAGCACAAGTCTGAAGTTTCTCTTAAAGCAAAGAGTGTGACCCATTGCCTTATAAATGTATTAATTTCAATTTGACCACCCTCTGCACATAAATACAAACCCACCCTGCTGACAGAATCGGTAAAGCTTTCAGATCATGCAGAATACTTAGATGCTGTACAGCCCTTCCCAGTCACTTTTTAAAGCAGATGTAGGTCCACAGAGAAAAACCCACACGAAATCCCCCCTTTCTGGGGGATGTGGCGAGAGAACTTCCTATCTCTTTCACAACACATTATAATTTGACTCAAAACCAGCCCCAACAACATAGGTGAAAAAAAATAACCTCCAAAACATGCCCAAGAGGCTCTACAGGCAGTGTGCATGAGGATGCATTTCAGTGCTAACAACATGTAGATAACATAAACATAGCCTTACTTTGTCTGACCTAAAGGATCATGATGAGAAAATAAAGACAAGAAACAGCAGAGAGCCGAGAGACCTCAAGGATGTCAAAAGCATTACTCTTAAGGGGCTTTCCTGTAATAAAAATTATAATGGGAACCAAACAGCCTAGCATAAGATAGAACATATATATAAGGCAATCCACCTACGTTCTAAGAACATATATATATATTCTGCTGTGAAAGGAACAGAGCACAGCAGAGTACAAAATGCGTCCCAAGTGACAAGTCCCATTTTCCTGAAAAAAAATTTGCCATTTCAAGATTATTCAAAATATTTCTTTTTCAAATAAAAGCAAGTATGTAATAACAAACAGTAACATATACTGAGTTATAGTGCTGTCTTTTAAAACAGGCTGCAATATGCTGAGACATCTTCATGAGGTATGGAAATTTCTTTCTTCAAAATCAATTAGAAATAAATTGCATAAAAAGGCAGCCAATTATATATGCATACAAATTCCCAACATTTAATAGTAAATTTTGATGGCAATCAGAGGGGCTGAAGTGGGGATCTACTCAGGCATTATTTTTTCCAGCTCAAATGTTGTATTTGTCTTCTAATTCCAGTGTGTGCTACTCATTGTTAAGTTTGTAACTACCATTGAAATCCAACTCTGTGTAATCAAAAAAATTTTCTGTGAGACCGTCGTTCTCACTTGACTCTTACACTTCATCATTTCCACATACCACTGGATATAGTAAGACCATATAAGTTATCATTATTCTCTGCAGTTCTATAAATTAGTTTCCTATTCACAAGACAGAACTTGTATTGAATCCAGTTGAGACTTAGAAAGGCAGATCTCAGGCGTAATATCTGAGCACACAATGAAGCAGAAGAGAATAGCTCCGATTTTTTTCTAAAGGTCTGAGCTTAGAAGTACACCCAAGACCTTCATTAAGACTATGATGGCCCATTTGAAGGCTTACCAACACACCAGTATTCCAATCTATGCATCCAGCCTTGTCTGAGAAGGGCAGCAGAAATGTCAGTACAATGTGAAAATGAATTTCTATATCTGACTCTCTGTGATATACTGGATGCAAAAAAAAAAAGAAAATTTAAAACGTCTGCCTCAAAAAAGAGCACAGACAGGATGATAGGATGCAGCCCTTTGAACTGCAACACTCTGGACTTGATCCATGTCAAAATGATCAGAGCGATCAATTCTTACTGATCAAGTGAGTTACAGTAAAATATAACTACTTAACTGGACATGGGGACAGAGCAGCAGTTCCGGCTAATCTAGTACATATAAAATTACCAAACTGGGCCAGGAGTGGTCTTTCTTTTTACAGATGGGTCAAGCAAGTTACTTCAGAATGAGTAGTATTGCACCCCTTAATAGATCTGGAATTTCTGTAGGCCAACAAGAAGAGATCAAAATTTTAGTATTGAAAATACATGAAGTTCCTCAAAGGAGGAATTATTCATCATATATGTAATGTTTGGAGTTCTCAACAACATTATTTGGGTTTAGAAATTGTTTTCATTAATTGCAAAGGAATTTTGAAATTGCATTTTATAATTATAATAAATCCCCTTCCAAAATGCAAGAATTACTCTAGTCATGATTTATCAGCAAAAATAATTCATAGCTTTTTCTTTGTATTACCTCCTTCTCTCTCTACGTGACTCACAAGGTGTTTTAAAACCGCAGCTCTACAACATGCCTCAGAATTAGTTCCAGATCTTTATGAAATAATAATTTCAAGTAATTTGATTTAAATAATAATTTGATCATTTAAAATAGTAGTTCATAAGGACACTATTTGTAAGAAAAAATATTATTTTAACTGCAAGAAAAAGGGTTTCACATTATCAAAACAGACAAAAAGATCAGCTCTCATTGATACTAATGCTAGCACAGGTTAACTCTTTGCTTTAGGTCAGGACATAACTTACCCCAGGGTTTTTACTTATTTGAAATAAGAGAACAATATTCAAATAATTGTATCTGAATGTGAAATTATTGAGTAAGTACTACAACTGACAATAGCAGAAGCATCATTAAAAACAAATACTTAAGGCAGACATTTCATTTATACACAGCAATCAAAATATTCATCTTCACCTTTTCTTGGGCAGAACATTCTGGAACAATGATTAAAAAAAAACACCACAGAGGAAAACAAAGTTCCGGAGGCTGAACTTTCTGGAAATTACTATGGATTTTTTATTTGGTTGGTTTTTTCCTCATCTTTCTCTCAGATACAGAATTAGGGTAGCTGCAGGAGGTATCTGGAGGCAAGAGGATTCTGGGCACAAAGGACCATACACAGCCATCTTCTGTATTTCCATACATGGGTATAAGACAAATAAAAGAGGGAAATAAATAATTTATATACAGGTACATATGTTAATTCAAAAAGAAAACCAAAGCAACAAAACCCAAACAGGTTTATTTCATGTTTGCCACAAATACTTTTTCCTTGCACCCACTGAAAACAAGATAATTTGAAACTACTATACATGGTTAATATGTTTCTTCTTAACTGAGATTTACTTCTGTGGCCAAAGATCACAGTGGGATACAGGAAATCATTAAGAAGTATTTTACTGCTGTCCAACATGTTTGCATGAACTAATTTTATAACATACCTGCAAAGATAGAAAAAGCCAAAGAATTATTGCTGTTAGCTATTTTTAATACAATGCAGTCAGCAGATAATTGTGTTTGCCTTAATGTTAACTAATGCCCCTCCTACTGTGTTTTAAAAGGAAGTGGATCAGCAGGAAACATTTAATTTACAGCAGCTTCTTGCTGTTTATGCGAACATCATCTACCAGAATACCAAATGGTTATTTTATGTATGATTTATTTCTTCCTTATTGATAATAATTCCTCTTTTAGAAGAAAACCTACATACCACAAAACAGGGAGAAATATTTTAAAAATACATGAAATGTCAAAAGTTCAGGGGGTTTTTGCATATATTGCAGTCTATACTCAGACTATTTCAGAGTATTAAGAATATTTGTGAAAAAGCGTCCCTCAAAGTTGTAGCTAAGGAAACACAAGAATTATAAATCCTGAAAGTTAATACTATTAAACACTTTCAATGTCATTACTAAGAGTGCTCAGAAAGAAATCTGAAAAGAAAAAGAGGAAGGTTTTTTGAATTCTGTTTTTATTATTTTAGCATGTTTTGTCTTGCTTTCTTTTGGGGGACCTGACCTCATTTTTTTTGGCCTGATTGACAGCAGTACATATCTTCATAAATACTATCTGTAGATGTGCTTACACAAAATTCTATACAGTATTTTCAAGGGCTTTTCAAACCAGACCACAGCCAGCCTGCTGTGAATGCCAGACAATAAAAGAGGGAAATAAAATGTATAGTTGCCATTTAGCCTCTAGTATATTGACAGTATTACGCTGAAGGGTTATTTTACTTAGTCTTATTTTCTTACACTTTTAGGTACAGCCACTCACTGCAGTCACTTCAGAGGTTTATCTATAAAGGTTTTAGACCTCAAAACCACATACCTTAAAAATGGTTCTGAAGTCTAGTGGTTTTAAGTAATTTTCAGTGAGTTTGAGAATGGAATTTGGTCAAACACCTGCTTTAATTTGCTTTTTCTGCCTGTCAGCTATTTCTCTGAAAAGCACAGACCTATTTAGCAAAAACAAAACTGGCCAAAGAAAATTGTATGAGAGATTGAAAAGGTTTACACAGAAACAGCTGGAACTCCACTTTGAAGCAGCATGACAAAACAACTTGTGAATACTTCCTCTTGGAAAACTGGGAAGAAGAAAACCTCATAATGTTACTGAAATTACTTCTGTGATTATTTCAAAAATGCTTTTATAATTAATAGTGTAGATGAGGTTTGGGTTTCCTAAGTTTCACTTATTCCCAACACATAGAACCATGTATCTAGATGAGATAAGAGCAAAGCAAGTCTCGTTTCTCTTCCTTCAGCCCTGCTCCTCCTTTTCCATTTCCATCCTTTCCAAAGCTCTGTGACTTATATGAAGATGAGTTTGGCTGAGAACTGTAGCGTGGCTATTTTAGCATCAATTTTTCAACAGATTTAGATATAAAACTCTTAAATTCCATAGCTCTTACTAAGTGGAGTCTTCACTCCACACATTTCATAAACAAATTAACAGATCATCTATATTTGCACAAAACAACGTGTGGCACTGGAATACCACAGAAACTAGTAGAACCTTTTTACTATCAAAGATGCAAATCAAACAACTGATTCATATGTTGGTTCAACTTGTTTTAAACTGAAGCTAGTCCAACAGAACTATCTCAGCTAAACAATGTGAGACAAAGTAATGCTGTAATCTTTCACTACACAATACTTAATAAAACAATAAGGGACACCAGCAGTCCAGCAAACCATCATGTGTTCAGTGGCAAAATGAAAAATGCCACTTATGCTGAAAGTCTAGGGGTATGACTGCTGAAAATTAGGGGTTTACTTGCTTTTATAATGTACATTATCTATAAATTATTAGAAGTAAAATGCATTATAGCAATAACAGATGCCTTGAATATTTTTGGTTATACTATTTATATGTACTTATTATAGTAATAATAATACCATTACAGTTGTGATCATCTGAGCATATTAAAAAAAAATAACAGGACCGAACAAACCAAATTCTATAAGAAGGAAATAACTTTTTGGGTGAAATGATACAGCTGGGAGAAAAAAAGCACTGCCACAACAGCCTTTTCTTGGCCCTGAAGAATGCAACTGACTTAAACTCCCAAAATGTTGCTATATCAGAAACAAATTTTTTTCTCCTCCAACAGAAATTGTTAAATATTTCACATATATTGTATGCTTGTTGTATATAAATAATTCCTGATAAGACAGCTCTCATAAATGAAGAATTCCAAGTATCTTATCTAGCCACAATGGTTTCAACAGAGCATCTCAGCATATCTTTCCTTCAAAAGGATTGTATTGTTTTCTGAAATGTCATTAAATATCCATAAGACTCACCATTTCAAAAAGATGCCATATGATCTCCAGCCATATCACTTCATAAAGGAGCTGATGGTTGGAAACTGACTATGGGAAAAGACTCTTTTCACTATTTGGGAATGACCCTCAGATTAGCTCAGCTGGTTAAAGCCTGGTGCTAATAATGTCAGGGTGGTGGGTTCAGTCACTTCAAGTTGGACTTGAAGATCCTTATGGGTCCAACTCAGAATATTCTGTGGTTCTTGTAATAATTATAGCGCTTAACTAATTCTGCTTATACTTATTAACAGGGAAATAATTTCACAATTCCACACTCTGAAAAACAGCTTTTGTATTTGAGGGAACTCCATTGCCTAAATACCTCCAAACTACTCTAAGTTATATAGATCTTTAAGTAATTAATTTCTCTGATAAATGAGACACTGAAGGTATAAATGATCTATGCTGTCACCCAACAAGGATTGCATCTGCTGTTGTTTTCATTGACATAGTTTGGATCAGAAATTAAAGCCTGATAAAAATTCCAATGGATATCTAACTAATTCCAAATAACAGTAAGTTATTTAACAAGGAGCAGATCCAATTCTGGAGAAAGGAATTCTTACTTAGGAGCATTTCTAACTCCTGATTAAAATACTTTTATGTTTACTCCTTGGTTATCCTTGAATTTTTTAACTGTTACCTGATCTGTGTCACCTTCTTCAAAATTCTTTGTTACAGGGATCTTGCAACCACAAGTTGCTTCTTGCTGTCAATAGTGTTGTGAATTTACTACTAAGAAATAATGATTATATCCCAGAACAGGGTTTCTATTTCTCTTACTCACTCGTCACTGAAATACACTAAAAGGACCACATGAATCACAGAAACATATAGTAAGTAGCTGAAGAATGCAGTAATAGCCTAGTAAATTATTCTGCAGGATAGTCATAGTGTTATCAAGTAATGGAGAGTTATTAGTTTATACAGTTCCTTAAATTACATAAAAATATTTTTAAAAGCCTCCTCCAAAAGTTTCTTTTGCCCAAGTCTCTGTCTGTTTTTATGAGTTTGATCTTCCTAAAAGAGTAAAAATGAGTTCTGGTATTTGAGCGACAGTTAACTGTAACATTTTATTTATATTTATCAGATGTTAATTCATTTGGTTACGAAATTAATTTCCATACACATTTATTTATTTATTTACATATAATTTTTCCCAATGATGAGATGTTACACCAAGCATGTATGTTTAAAAAGTCAAGATTTGAGAATGTTGTTAGTACAGTTAAGACCCTAGACTTGATACACTGGCTGGAACATAGTGGGAATTTTTGTCCAAAAATACCAAAGTGGGAAGGTAAAAAACCCCATCTCGATAGACTGTTGGCCAAAAGATTACACTTTTTTTTCAAAGGAAAAAAAACCCCAAAACTATTTGATATAATAAAATGCTCTTCATCACCATTTTTTCATGTTAGAATTTCCTATTAAAATTTCATTAGATTATATGAAAAGTAAACTCTGGCCATTTGGTTAAGTCAGTGTGATGATGTGGGTCTCACCTCTGACTCTGCCACAGACCTGTTCTAAAATATTAGGTAACACACTTAATTTCTTTGAGTCTCTATCTTTCTTCTGATTACGTCAACTCAATTATTACATATTTTGAAATATTTGGGTTATATATGAGGGCTTACCCCTCAGTGTATTTTGACAATGTCCCATGGAGCAGGCTTTTTGATGTACTTAGTACATTTAATAAAAATTTACTATTATCTATTAAGATTCTCTAAATTAGTACACAGTGAGGAAAACTAGGTAAATTTATCGCCATATTTCCAATATATGGTAGGTAAGTAATCATTAAAGAATACTAATGGATCACAATCACTTCAGAAGCACAAATCAAACAAACAAAAAGTGTGTTTACACTCAAAAGCTAAAGCTTAAGTCAGGTTAAGGAGTCCCTGCCCACACCAAAGTTTGGACCACTCTGCACAGCCAAGATTTGGCTTTGTGACTGTTCCTAGGACCTTAACATAAGCCCTGTAAGCAAAGAAAAACCTATGGTCTCTCACTTTACCTGTACCTACATAAATACATGCAGTTCTCAGAAAGCCCCTCTTTTAATGAAACTTAAAATTTAATTGTGTCTTATCCCTTTGTTTTATACATACGACAGGAATGCTTCTTTTCCTTTCTCAAGCTTTTCTCTTTCCTTCCCTGAATCTCATGAATTTCAAATCCTATCCACTTTGGCAGAAATGTCTTTGGGCACTTGCAGGCACTCTCAACAGAAATTCAGTAGTCACCAATACTTGTTTTTCAAATGCCTAGAAGGACAAGAAGCCCTGCAGTTTATACTTAGAAATTCTATCAAATGAAAATGCATTTGCTGTTCTCCAGGTCTGTTTATTGCAAGTCTTGTTATTAATAAGTCTTCAGTCACACCAACGTTACTGGTTATAACAATAATTCATACTTTCCCTCCTTATAATACTAACAATTATATAGTTAGAAGGCTCTGCTTTATATGCCATTATAATTTATCTGATTCTCTGCACTCTCAGTCTTACAACGTTGTTCTATTAAGTTCTATTGTGAGTGCAGCCAATCTGCAAACCTTTTACTTATCAGTAATATGGTATTCAACAACCTCAGCTCCAGTGTTCACACGGAGTTTAAGAAATAGCAATTTAAATGTTTTCAACTTGTCAGTTTAACTAATTTTAAGGTGATACCAATTTTATGCCTTTTTAACGCTCTTTCTTCACAATAGATTCGAGCTTTTTGCAAGTTCAAGTGAACAAGGAGTCACATATAGTAGTATGTAAAGTCCTGCACTTGTTTAATAAGTAATTTTCATTAAATGATGCTGTTTGAAGAATAAGCATGTTTAATTAAGAGCACCAGGCACTGTAATGGTAAATTCCATGTTTGAATTGAGGTTTGTTCTGATAAATTGTGCATTTTTTTTAGCAAGAAGTTGTTTGAGAAATATAATACCAATATGTCAATTATTTTTAAAACATCTTTACTGAGAATATACTTCAGTTAAATTAATATGCTTTAGTCCTGGCTGCTGTAGATTTTCCCATAAACTATTTTCTTTAGGGCAAAATGGTGCACTGAAAATCTGCTGAAGCAATATGCTACTACTTAGCAAGTTCAATATTTAAAAATGGAACAGATAGTATTCCTGTAGCCTCTACTGGATCATTGTAAAAACCACCAATTTGGCATGATTTAACATGACACATAAAAACTGCTTTGAATGGAACAGCAACAGTACTTTAATTTTAAAATAAATGTACATTATACAGAAAAGCTCATATCTTCAGCATTAAAATAATTTTCTTTTTTATAGATATTTCCACTTCAACTCAAAACATAAAGCTTTCTAAATCTCTTGTTTAAGGACTAAAATAATTCTGTATTCATCCTGGACATCTGCTCTAACAGACAAATCCAGATGAACTTTGTACTTTTGCTTCAAATTTTGCCCTTACAGAATGAAATTATGTAATGGTATACTATTATGTTTAGCCTCATTATGTTTCTAAAAGAAGTGTTTCCTAAATCCAGTTTCTGTTCAAATAAATGATCACAAGTATTCTGGACCAAAATACTCCAGATAAATAAATTACAAAATTCTAGGCAAAGATTAAGTACCAGAGTACCCACTTAGACTTTCATTACTTCAGGCTTTTAAAGGCAGGCTTTTCTGGTAAGATTTTATAACGCACTTGTATGTTCTTGAATCAGATGCCAAGCAAAAAATTATTATGATAGTTACTGAATACCTAGGAATAGTGTATTCTCTTTATCCAATTCTGTAAAAC
Source organism: Pseudotriccus pelzelni (assembly GCA_035584735.1). Taxonomy (NCBI): domain Eukaryota; kingdom Metazoa; phylum Chordata; class Aves; order Passeriformes; family Tyrannidae; genus Pseudotriccus; species Pseudotriccus pelzelni. The sequence continues at coordinate 39,187,336 of JAWMRA010000078.1, read as the reverse complement.
TCAGTTGATTCCCTGTCCTTAGACTGTCAATATACGTGACATTGCATCCGTTTCAGCCTTCTTCTAGAGGCACTACCAATATATTGTTCTCGAAAGAGTGCACTAATTAAACAACTTTGATATTAAAAGTGTACTAGATGACAATCTGGTAATCCATCAGTCAAAGACTGCTCATCCATTTTTACTTTGATCGTCTAGGTTAAGATTTCTCTTAAAGGTCACAGTTAATTCAATCTTCCGACTTTTACTTTCTGCACAATGTCAAGGAATGTTACCACAATAATCAGTAGCTCTGTGTTTTTAAAGTTAAAATGTTTCTAAACTAAAAAAATACAAAACACCTCTATGTTTCTTTGTTCATGCTTCTTTTTTTCTCAAGTGATGGTAACTTGTAAATTGTTCAAATAGCACACAAACACACAAACAAGTGAAATAACGTGGAAAAAAAGAAGAAAGTGATGAAAGGAAATATTTAAAGATGCAATATTTTTGAGCTGCCTTGGTTTTATCTCCTATTCCCTCTATTAGTTTAATAAAAACCTCTTCCTTAATTATTTAATTTGCCTTTCTTTCACATTGAATGGTGACTATAAAGCACAGAACTTGTATATTTTTTTTATTAAAAGAATCCAGAGATCCTCATGTCAGTGTCACTTTAAGCACTGGACCATCTACTCCTACACTTTGTAAAACTGATAAAATCAACATCACTGCTGTTCTCTACGTCTGCCCATCTTTCTTAGTGAATTATTGTCTGTTTCCATAATATTTTGTTCCAAAAAACCCCCAATATTTCCCTGTCTACAACTGATTTCCTACATAAAACAGAAGCGCAACATTTTGCCTTTTTAAGTGGCTACCAATGTTCTACATACGGGGGTTTTTTATTCATAGTTTTCACAGCACAAAGAAAGCAATGCTCATTTGAAAACTGACTGACTAGGAATTAATTTAAGCTCAAATAATCTTGACTAAATAACAAGCTTTGTTGCATTATAAAAATAAGATAGTGTTTCCAACACCTTATGACTATAAAACGCTATCATTTGCAGATTATCAAGGCAGGAGAGCAAGCAGATATAATTCTGTAAGGTCTTTTCCTCCTAAGCATAGAAAATGAAGATAAGTGCATCATACATGGCAACCTGAGAATAGAGGTTAATATTATTTCTGTTCTTTTGTGTTTTGGAAGGACTTGTTTTATGTTTCAGAATTTTAGCAGAGAAGCAGAAAAATAGCAAGGCAAAAAGGGACTATAATTAAATTATCATGACCACACTTCCTCTGCAGGCCAAAGAATCTCCTGCTATTAAATCAGAAGTAAATGTCTTTGTAAAGATTCCAAGTAATGACAATCTAAATCATGTGTTATAAAGGTTAGTTACCCTCATTGTTAAAAGATATGCCCCTTATTTATTAGTCTGGATTTGTCTACATTCAGTTTCAAGCTTCTGGATCTTATTATGTTCTTTAATGTTTAAGGCCATTCAATACTAGAAATCTCATTTTCATGCACCTATTTGTGGACTCTGATCAAATTACGTCTGAATCCTCACTCAAACATATTGAACAGATTGAGCTTTCTAAGCCTATCTTCATAACTCATATTACAAGAAGCCCACAAACATCCCTACAGCTATTTCTGAACACTTTTTTTCAATAATTTTTCCTTTTTGAAATATAACAACCATAACTGAAAATAATATTACAGAAATAGTCTAACTTACGCCATTAGCTAATGTCCTACTTCTCTACTGGTATACCTTTTTTTATGTCAGCAAACAGTACAGGAAAAAAAGTGATCTACACACCTGAACACATCACTGTGATCTCAGAGTACAAAAAAAATCTAAAACAAGTTTGGAAGAAAATAAACCATTAAATATCTGAGGATAAATAGAGAATGAGATAAAGTGACATGCCTACCAGTGTAATCCTGCTAGAATGACTGGATGTGTTTAACAAAAGAGCAAATTTTATGGACAAATAAAAAGCAGAATACGCTACAAAGAAGTTTTACATAAAATAGGGATTAAAGCTACAATTGTAAGAAGCAAGGAACTGGCTAAGGAGAAGATGTCAACTCCTGTCTGCTAGACCTCTGCCCTAGAGTGAAGTTAGTAGTGGAGTTCCTCAAAATTCATCTTTGAGAACAATCTTATTAAATATTTTTAAAACTGCCTGGCATAAAAAGTAGGCGTTATATCAATGCCTCCTAACCAAGTGTCAATACAAAGAACTGAACTATGATAAAGGAAGAACTGGGTGACTTGAGGACTGGAGTAATAGAAGTGTCATGACATTTAATAATACAAAGGATGAGGTTGGGACACAGGCTCAGCGCTCAAGGCTTCTTAGCAGCGTACACCAAATTGGATTTTGATGCCCTCAAGGAGAGGATAAAATTACTTATTTTCTCAGCATGAACAGGCTTCAAAACTATATTTTGCGGTGACGACAGAGGAACCAGGACAGGAACACCTTCCCTGAGAAGTTAGTGTGTTGCTAAGCTAAGCAACATCCCTACCATCACCAACAGACAGTCATGGTCCCACTGCCTTCTGTACAACCCCCTCTCTGACTCAGGGCTTGGTCCGTGTACCCTGTCTGAGAAGGACGAGAGAAAGCTACTGGCAGGGGCAGTGAGATGAAACATACACATCCCAGGTGAAAAGAACTTCCAGTTCCAGCATCAGATAGCCAAGATCCCACAGTTTGCTCTGTGCTTGACTCCAGTTTGGGGAAATGAAGAGGAAGGTACCAAAGTGTCAACTGATTAAAACTTCCCAGCCCCAGTAATATGTGGCTATGAGACCTAAAATATCCAGCTCTGTTAGAAGCAGGGGCTAGCCTTAAGCTCTTAAATCCATCTTCTACTTCCCCATACTGAAAGGAGCTCTTTTCTGTTTTGTTATCCCCTCTAGCAGCCAGGTTGAGAGTGTTGGGGAAGAGGTGTGAGCAGAAGGGGCTGAGTACACAGCCAGCTTAGCAGCAGCCACATGAAATTAGTGTTGGTGTGATCTTGGCACCCTGAGCTGCTAAGAGAGAATGAAACATGGGAGCAATTCTGTACTATGATGATTCTGCAGACATATCAGTCTGTCATCATACACAACTATTTATGCCTAAATCTAGTTCTGTGACAGTTCCTCAGAAACTAATACACTGAAAACCTATTAGGGAAATGAAGATCATATTAGTCAGTCTAAGGACAACTGAGCCACCAATGTGATGCAACCCTACAAGGCAAACATGACCTTAAATCAGAAAAGATCATTTCAGTAGAGTAAGAGAAACTTTTATGCTATTTTACATTGCACTAATGAGCCCCTGTGTATAGAGTTATGCAGGATTCTGGCAAATTATATTAAAGAAAAATGGATTAAAACTGGAAAATGTGTGGAGAAATGTTACCAAGATGATGAGAGCATGGAAAATGCCCTGTTTTATAAGAACCAAGTTAAAGCACACTACCTTTTTATTACCTCCAACTCCATCATAGTTTGTTTCTGCCTCTGCATCACCTGCATCTTTCTAACAGCCCAAATGCTCATGTGGCTGTGCAGTGAAGTGGGTCAAGAAACTAATTAGTCAATAAAAAAGCTTTCAGTCATCAGTCTCCTGATGGGGTTTCTTTTCTAGTATGTAAGTCTATGCCGGTACACAGAAAATAAGGCCTGCAGCTGAGCTAAGACTAACAATGCCAATTTATGGTGGAAGTGAAGATCATTGTTTGCTAATAAATACAGGTTGAAAGGAAACACCAAGAGGGAACATAGATGTTTAAACATAAAGACAACACAGGCTTGGAGAAAATGGTTATAAATCTATCAGAAATCACCTCAGGCTGGAAATCAGACAGCTTTTAGCTGTCACAAAAGTACAGTCGCAGTTCCAGTTAAAGGGACAAAACCATAGTCAGTTCTTACAGCAGAGCAACTGGCTGTCTTCTGGCACTTTAGAAGTTCATTTCAATCCTATATTTGACAACAGTTCCATATTTCTGATGACAGATATACATTCTATTGTGTTGCAGCGTAGTACATTTTTTAAAGAAAGTTAATCTCCAGGAAGTAAAAGCTTGGCAAATTAATACACAAAAAAATAAAACCACTTGTACAAACTGTGACATCTGGAAATGCTGCTAGTAGTAGTATTTACTAGTAAAGCTAAAAGAAACTTCAGGCAGAGTATAATTTCTCTAAAATTCCAAAAGCATTCCAATAGCCTTTTTCAAGGAATTATCTCCTATATGTAGTATTAGACTTTCAGATGTGCCTTGTACACCCTGGGACTCATTACGATATGTGTAATCTGATTTTTAACAGAGTTTGGAACTCTGTTAAACTCTTTTGAGGGTTTTTGAAATTTGTCCACCTCTTTATGTGTCTAAAGCTGTTATTTGGCTCCAAAAAGGCAAAGTATGCAAAAATAAATATATGCAGCTAAAATTAAACTATTTTCAAAATCACCAAAAAAGCATCAAAATGTAGGCAATCTGTTTAGTTTAATGACAGAGAGGGGACAAAAAGAGGCAGCCTCCAAAATCCCTGATGACAGTTTTGAACATGGTTAGAGCTCACTATTTTACACGAGAAACTTGATGAGCTATGGAGTCTTGAAACTTCCCAAACTGCAGCAAATGGATTATATTTAACCATACGTGGTAACTCTTACTTTTCATACCAGTGAGTTGTATTGTGGCAGCTCCTTTGGAGGTCTGTGCTGGGACCAATGGATGTGCATTGCTTTGCTTGTTTGCTTTCACATTCTTTGGAATGAAAGACTGACTTTGGGAATTTCTTCACTAAAATCTTGACAAAGACTGATTATTAAATAGTAGAAACATGTTTTGTTACCATTTTAAAGAAATTCTAACAAATTTAATTAAATTGATATATATTTTAGGGGTTAGCTGAATTACACTGTTGGGCATAAGCTCACAGACAAAATATTTTACATGCCACTTGTTAAATAACATTCATATGTGACCACATGAGCCTGAACTATGTCTAACACATCAAAAGCGACTACCAAGTTTTTAGATTTTAAACCCGATACTGCTTGATTCCCCCTCAAAAGATGCCCTCTTTATGCCTCACAATTCTACACTAGTACACTTGAAATATCTGCTTTTAAAATACAGAATAATACACACCAAAAAGCATGTGAAAAACCTGGGAAAAAAACCAAAGCAAAAAAATAGTAATATGAAAGAAATCCAAAACTCAGATAATATTTAAAAATGTAATTGATTTTATGATACCTTAAAACACATTATTATCATCTCCCAGATATGCTTAAAAAAAAAAAAGTCAATTTCTATTCTGGCCTAAAGAATACAATGCCAGATTTGTTGTGCAGATTTTCTCCAGGTTTTTTTCCTAAGTACTTTAAGAACTCAAAGTCTAAAAGTGGCTGACGGCAAAAACCATGGATAAGACAAGTAAAAACTATGAACCTAATGCCATGTTTATCATCACTTTTAATCAGAACATTAGCATTTTATATCTTACGATAAATTTTATAAGAGATGTCGCTCCTCACTTGAGCAATACTGCATCACTACCGCCTGCTTGATCCTCTACTACTGCCAAAAAGCATTTCAAAACCAATATAAGCAGAAGCCAAATACACCTGACAAACAAAATAAATTATGTTATACTGGTTATTCATCAGATAAATGTACACCTTACCTGCTGAAATATTAACAGAGATGTTGTAATTGATATATTATGTCACATTAAAAAATAGTATAATAAAATTCTAGCATGGTTTTCAAATTACTTCTTTTTTAGATGTGTAGATCAGTGGTCCCTGTTGCTGTTATTTTTATTGAATAATAAACAACATACAGTTAATAAATAATATAACATAAAAAATACTTCTGTGTGTTTCACTCATTGTTAAAATGTCACCTTCACCTTGAAGGGACACATTAAGTGTGATTAGGAAATCCCCGCTAGGTAGCAAACTACTCACAGTCACTTGTCATCACCAAAAAGTCAGCAAGTTTGGAACACTTGTCTTTTTGTGACAGAAAAATGCATCAAGTTTGACAACTCTTTTAAGCACTTCGCCACAGGATATCCAGAGAACCTCTGCGTTTGTGCCAGGGAATTTCATGGTTCCTCCCCATGTCATTACAAACTCTGGTAATGATACTGGTGTTGGAAGAGCTTGTTTTTATAAAGTTATCACACCAGTGTTAACCTGTAGGACTTTGCACACTCCCGGCTCCAACTCCCTTGCTGCAGTATCGCACCTGTGATGCAGTGAAGGAGTTCCACTTGCATGGCTCTTTCTCTAACCTGAGTCTGGAATGCCGTTTTCCCTCTAGTCAAAGCAGACACTCCATCAGTGGTTACAGTTTTTTCATAAAATGTTGGTTTTAGTAAAAAAGCCATTTCCTGATGAGAATAGATCTTCTTCAGTATGTTTAAAGTGGTGTTTTTTGTAAGACTTGTTTCTTCAGGTCTCCAGCAGTGTCTTCTATGCATCTTTCAATAATATTTACTGACCAAGGAGTGCATTTTAGTTTGTTGCCATCTTGTTTTGAGTGCATTATTTCAGTGATTTTTACCATGTCAGGAACAATAGTTTTCCCACTGACATATGATCTTTTGCTATTACCTATGAAACTTCTGGATTTTTATCATTAAGTTCTGCAAAGTACTGGATTGAACAGCATGACTTGAAACACCACCGAAAAAAATTTATGAAGGTTTGTCTTCATATTCTGCGTGCTTAGTTTCTAAATATCTTGCTAATCATAATGGCTTCATACTACCATTAGCTAATATGTCAAGACACAATACAATTGTAGTGAACTTCATTAATAACAGTGGAGGTCAAATCATAGAATCAGAGGATCATGGACTCATGGAATGACTTGGGTTGGAATGGAGCTTAAAGGTATCACAGTTCTGACCTCTTGCTCTGGGCAGGGACACCTTTCACTAGACTGTTGGATGGAGCTCAGAGCTCCAACCAACCTGACCTTACACGCTTCAAGGGGTGGGACATCCACAATATTTCTGGGCAAACCGTTCCAGTGTTTCATCATCCTCACAATGAAGAAGTTTTTCCTAATATCTAATCTAAACCTATTCTCTTTCAGTTTGAAGCCATACCCCCTTGTCCTGTTACTACATTATCTCATAAAAAGTCCTTCTCCATCTTTCTTGTAGGCTCCCTTCAGGTAACGGAAGGCTGCTGAAACCTTCTCTTTTTCCAAGCTGAACAAACCCAATTCTCTCAGCTTTTCCTCACAGGATGTTTCAGTCTTGGTAATTTTCAATGTTTTCAATCAACTTATTGTCAGATCCAATCATATCACTATTGGTTTCGATGTCACAAGGCTGACAAAGAACTCACACTCTACCATTTTCTTGTTCCTTGCTGCAATCCTTCTTGTTCCTATCTTTAATCACAGTTTCTTTGCAGGAATCTTTTTAAGCCACTCATCCATTCTGTGAGGGCTAACGTAATCAAAACTAGATAATACAATCTGTAAATCCACTTAAGCAGGCACATGTAAATAGCAGTATAGACAATACACTGAAAACAAGTGAGGGTGCCACTGTCGATCCCTCTGCATTGTGGAAAACCCAATCCTCCCCCAGGATGCCTCGTGTACCATACCGGCTGTGACCGTCTGACATACTGACTAAATGAGGGCACCAGCATCAATTTCTATGTTAGTACAGCTAATATATATCAGTACACTATTACTATTATTTATACTATTAGTATTAGATATACTGGTATATTAGTACAACTTTTTTTTTTAATGGAAAATAACTGTAAGTGCCAATATTGTTTTCTCCACATGCCAGTGGATCAGCCTGTATACTTCCTGGCTTGTGTGCTCTGCACGTTGGAGACCACTGGTCAAGATGATGTTAACCAAATTATTATATTCGTATAAAATTTAAATCCTTCCCATTGTTTTCTTACAGATACTGTTAAAAAAGAAAATGTTTCTATCATTGTCCTGCAGGCCCTATTTCAAGTAAAAGAATTTTTCAGTAGTACCAGTTTCTCAACAAAGCTACCTTTTTTTTTTTTTTTAATAATAGGACCGAGAATTGCTGGAAAAAAAGCAGAGAAGGGGGACATAACAGAATTATTTTGCTTTGCAAAGATATTGAAATTTTCAGTGTTGTTTTAGAGGTTTTTTCCTTTTTTAAAGACAGACTAGTTGAAGAAACTACCACTGAAGCAAGTATAAGCAAAGCAACCACATGGAGAATAAACAAAGAGGTCATATTGCTGGTGGTGCCTGTTAATCTGGATTTCTACTGAAGGGAGGGGAATTTTTCCAGTGAGACCTAGTAAATCTGAACAGTTTGAACAGTTAAAGACTGGCTTGTGTGCGTGACTGGGTCCGACAAACCCTGACATGCCACCCAAGTGAGCTCTCTGTTATTTGTGATCAGTTGCAACCACATTCCTATGGCTTGTTTCTCAGCCCCAGTCAACACCTGCCTAATTCTGCTTCCCACTCCTGACTGGTCTGTCTGCCAGCTTACTGCGTCTTGAAGTAAACTCTTACCTCAGCCTTCTATTTAGGATATATTTTGATTCTGTGGTTTTTTCAATCCAAGTTTGATTCCTGAGTATGCTTTTGCTTTTTTTTTTTTTTTTTCTTTCTTTTAAATATTCTTCGTGGTACTCCTAATTTCGATTCCAGCTTTGGCTGACCTTAACTTTTTTCCAGCCTTGGCTGTGGTCTAGCAGCAATCACTGAGCCTAGCTGCCTATTTATAGTACCTATCTACAGATGAAAGTTGTTTGATATTGTGTGGAAGTTGACAATATATGAATCAAGAAATGAGACTTTCACAAATACTGAGCATGTTTAGAAGCTGTTACTTGAAAACAGCATCAAAACAAATTGAATTGAACACTGCTGTAATTTTCTATACAGTTACTGAAACATGAATATTCTCTGGGCATCTGTAGGAAATCCAGTGTAGATCTCTCTCTTCCACCATAAACACTGTTCAATTCGCATAACGTAATCCTTCAGATTGTAATCACTAGACCTCTGACTAACAATAAAGTTTCAGCAGATAGGGTGACTTGCATGCTGTGACATTACTTAAGCTAAAATACAGATTATTTTCCTACGGTTTCTAAATTAGTAAGGTGTTACTTATGAAAACTAGTGATCCTGAATCTGAAAAAAAATTAAGTGTAAAAGAGAATATAATTTAAAATTAACCTTTTTAGTAATTATCTCTAAATCTGATACAAGTCCCAGTACCATCATGGTTATATTGAAGACTAAAGTGTTTGATATAACTCATTATATTAATAAAAAAATAATAAAATCTATACTTGTAACTGACATACAAAAATAAAAGACCTATAAATTCAAAATCTACTTTATGGCTTCTGTTCAAATCTCATGTCCTTTTGAGATTTCTGGTTTCACAGCTTAAAAGAAGCCTATCTGAAATTCTATTGATAAAAGAGCACTGAACTGAAACTTAGTAACTTGATTGAAAAATCATCAATAAAGGATCAGATGTTTTTTGGGAAAAGAAAGTGAATGCCTGTAAGGTTTTGGCTTCTAAAATTAAGCAAACTTTCACATCTGAAAATAGAGATAATCTTCAACACACTCGTAGGACTCCTGGATTTTGCCATACCCATGTACCAGGACTTGCATCTGAAGAGATAAAGCTCATATGAAGTGAAAAGACTGCTACAAAATTATGAACCCCCGTACTTTGATTTTTTTGGATGGCATGATAACTTGACAGTTCCTATTCAACATGACATTCATCTTGACTGGAACCAAGTTCAATCACACTGGACCAGATCCATACTTGCCAGACACTAATGCAACTTTCCATTAAGGCCTTCTGAGAACAGCATTATCAGACTAAGCTCTGATGGTTTGCTGTTGTCTCAGACCTTTTCCCTCAGGTTTCTGAAAAAAAACCAGTCTCCTGCTCCATACCACTCTTTAGGGGGTAGCTTTTAATGAACTGCAGCCTGCCAGTGAATTATAAGAAATAAATCTGCACCTCAAGAGAGTTTTGAAAGTAGAGAGACTCAGTCAGTGGGATGATAAAATTATTGAGCATATCTTGTTGAAGAAAATTTACCATTAAGAGTTACCTCTGTGTATTCTTGCTTGTGGAATTAGCAGCCTCTGATGATAAGCTTACAAAATCCTTAACAAATCTCGGGGTCGCTGAAAGGAGCATTTGAAGCTGGTGCTTGTCTTAAATACTACTTCCAAATGTAAGTATATTGTAAACTGGCATAATCAGCTGGAAAATCACTTTTTGTCAGTTTCATTTTATTCTTTTTTTTGTTTGATCACTGAAGAAACGCTAGAGCAGGCACAAAGAGAGGATGGGAATTCTTCCTCCGGTGGCATTTTTTAAAACATTCATGAACGATGACTTGGGAATATCTCAGAGCGAACTGGCCACAAACTGAGTTTAATCTCTTCAACTTTGATGCAGAAGATGCAGTGGCAGAAGGTTTGGTGTATATGGTGATCAGAGAAACACCATTATTAACAAGGAAACCAGGCTCCTTCAAAGATCTCACTACATTTTATGGTAACAGTCCAAAAAGGATATATAAGTTGTTCTCTACTTAAACACAGGACAAAGTATTAAACAAAAGACAAAGCATAATATTTAAGGTTAATGCTAAATGGGCCTTCAGGGATCCAACAGATGAACTATTCACCAAAAAAAACCCTTGGAAAAAAAATCAAGAGCATAGAGATCAAAGAAGACTCTAAAGAAAAAAAATAAATCAACCAACCAACCATAAAAAAACACACAGAAAAATAAAGAAAGAAACAAACAAAACAAATAAAACACAAAATCCCCATCTATCTACAAGACAGAAGACTTCTTTTTTTACTCAAATTATTTTCTGATTAATGATTGTCCACTGTGCAGAAGGCTGAAGTTTTAAAACCAGAGGTTGGCAGCGCACAGCATAACATCATAGGAGTAGTACTGCCATTTTTTCTTCCAAAATCACTTGCACTAAAGAATAATCTTCTTATGTCATGGCTTTTTCTTAACACTGAAGTTGTATAACTTGGATAGATAATGCCATGGCTAAGGAAACATACATAATTATAGTGTAGAGGCTATACTAGGTGAGTTTTAGGATACAGCGCTGGAATGCTGGTTCTAAAGTAGAGAAACTGGATCTATGCGGTGCTGCTGACTCACTGCTTTGAGAAACCACAATTCTTCAAAGGTCCTTCAGCTGCTGGGAATACTGAATCACATCTTAAAGTAGAGAATGAATATAGAGGTAAGGATTATTACTTCCACTCAAACTCCCTGAAGAAGTCTGCAAGTATCTCCACAAAGAAATCAGGTTAAGACAACCTTGAATTTCTGAAAGGCACTTAGTTCCTTACTAGAGGCTCTTAAGACAAGTAAGAAGGCCATGGTATATGGATCCTCAAATGTGTAAGCCAGTGGGGAAAAAAAAAAAAAACAAAAGAAAAATAGGTAAAAGGATATTTGATCTGTTTTCTTAGCAATGGCATTTCATTAACAGAATCTCCAAATAATCTCTATTTGCAACGTTCTCAACTTGCCACATATGCAACATGTTCATAAATTATCTGAAAAAGTGAGTAAACACTGAGAGGAATCTCTAAGTATGCTCCGATGTTGATACTAACTTCTTCCAGAAAGATGAAAGGCACGGGGACAAGGAACTGAAAAAAAACAACCACCCAATCAAACAAAAAAATAAAAGAAAACCCACACAACTTTCTAGTCCTGACTGGGCAATAAAATGGCAGACGAAATACAGAATACATTAAAAACACAGAAGTGATGAATATGTGAAAGAATTCTTAACTTTACAAATATGACAAGCTCTGAATTGAAAATTGACACTTAGATAACCTTGAAGTTATGACAGCTCTGTGAAAACATTGTCTCAGTGTTCAGTAGCAGTCAAAAAGTATTAGGAATTACTAAGATGGAACAGAGGAAAACGCCACTGTGCCATTATGTGATTCCACAGAGCTCCCAAATCTTACAGGCTGCATACATTTTTGTTCCATAAGAACAAGATGGAACAAAAAAGAGGGAGGTAACAAGGAACCAAGGCATAGAATACCTTTCAAGTACCACGACATAGGGTAAAATTCTTTACCTTATACAAGTGATGGCTGGTAAAGTGGTAAAATGGAGATCTACTGCAACGTAACTGGCATTAGATAAAATAAATAGGGAATGATTTCCACTGTCTTTTTTTGGCATGCGAACAACTTTTATGCACTATAGGCTTTAAAATAACAAGAAAAAATACTTTACAGAACATGTAGTTATACTGAGGAACTCCTTGCCACATCAAATGAAAGTTTATATGAGTCCAAAAGCAACTGAACAATTTTTGGAAAAGAAACTAACAAGCCACTGAGATCTTTGCCTGTAAAGAAAGTGCCTAGAGCTACAAATTGTTGGACCCTGGGAGACCACCCTAGGGAGCTACTGCTACATGTTGGCACCTTCTTCATGTGTTCTTTGTTGGACATTCTGTAATGGCTGATCGGAGAAGGAAAGGTGAACAGTCTGACTTTCTAGAACTATTCTTGTAATTTTGTCTTATGTATGTTCCTTTGACCACTTCCTCAACCCTTCTTTCAGAAAGAGAACCTGTCAAGTTATTAGGAGGAAGATTATGAAGATAGGAGAAGTGAAGATTTTTAGAATAAGGAAATGAAAAGTTCATAATATTATTATGCAAGAGAGGAAAAAAAAAAGAAACCAAACAAAACACAAACAAACAAGCAAGCAAAACAAAACAAAACAAAAAATCCCCCCCAAACCCAAGCCACAGAACAAGGTGACAAACTAAACTGACAGTAGAAAAGAACCACTGGAGGAGGCAGATCAGATGTTTTTACAACAGTAATGGTTTAAAAATAGAATTCAGTGTCCAGAAACAGACTGCTGGCCTGAAGATTAGTGAAAAACCCCGAAGCACCAACTTATTATGCAGGAATATTAGTGAGGTAACAGCACTTTTGGAGTTTTGCCACAAGCAAAAGAGAATACAGATGTTTCCAGAATTTGCGGGTTTGTTTGTTTGTTTCTATTATTACTTCCTATTTTATGGTGTCCTCACAAAAACACAAATCTGCAACAACAACGAAACGGAAAACTGTTACTCACAGGAGAAAAGCAAAATGACAAAGCTGCGAAGAAAGTTCAACTGAATGCTTGTCACAGAACAGAAGTATTTTGACTATCAGGTTAGCAAATGGAAAGAAAATGATAAAGGCAGCTGAAGACAGAAATGATTGCCATTAAGAAACTTTTTCCAGCTACAATACTGGGAGAGGATGGCGGTGTGTGACGATCTTAACAGGTTCTGGAGAAAGCAGTCGGTGTGTTGGGTTGAGTGACGCATTCACAGATGGTGTCTGACATCCAGTGGTCAGACCGTGTAATGGCATTTAAAAACAGCGGTTTACAGCATCTTTAGTTTTGCTTTCGGTATTAGAAGCAGAGACCCTGAAGTCACAATCAGTGATTGGGGATAGGCAGAATAAAATCAGAACTATACACTAATTATAGTCTCTCTGTATAGATATGGTTATTTTTCTAAATTTTAAGAAGTGAATTTATTAGGAGGTCCTCTTAGATACTAAGTGTCAAGTTCCAGAGTGATATATGAAAGAAAAAACTAGTTGACTCAGTTCTACCATTGAAACAGACATGTTTTCATTAACACTGTTCAATATTACTTCAATAATGGAAGAAAACTAAATTTTTATTTGATTGAGGAAGACTAATCTGACTAATCTGAGCCTAATCTGAATCCAAAAATCACAGACCACCTGAATAATACTCCCTGAGCTGTGAATAGAATTGGAGTTACAGTATCCACATATTGCGTGGTTCTAGTGGGCACAAGGACCCCTAGAATCTTAAAGACCCCTCCCTGGGAAACAAAATTTATCTGTTTATTTGAAAACCCTACTGGAGTGCAACTTCTTCCTAACCCTTGTTTTTCCTCTGTGCAGCTTTTAAAACTAATTCTGCTCAGCATGATAAAAGCAATACTAATAACTTTATTTTGAGATCCTTACAAGAACAAAGTATGTAGAATTTGTTACACCTATAGTACAAGCTTTCAACCCTTACAGGTACTTCTATTTATCTACTTTTAGGTTTGTGAATGATTAAATATTTAATTTTACAGGTAAATTATAATCCTATAGTTAGTGCTGAATTTCAATGCATGAATATATTGGATAACGTGTCCGCTGAGATTCCTATCCAAGTGAAAATTTGTAATTAGTATATTTTTAAAATCACTCTACTCATCAGAAATATTAAATCAGAAGAAAACATTTCATGAATGAAAGATTAATAAAGTAGCAGAAGGTGTTTAAAAAAAAAACCCACAATATTTTACGGTACTTACAATAATTTAGATAAACCTACTTCTACGCAGAAACACTAACAGACAAATTTTTATTTAAGCTGCATATTGACACACTTATCTTCTGTAGTGAGGGCAGAAGAACAAGAAAGTTTTGTAGCAAAATAAGTTATTTCTATTTCTCAGCTCCAATTCATTCCCTGCATTTCTAACCTCTAGCTAAAAGAAACCTGTTTAATTGTCTTTCCTTAGAGGTTAATGCAGTTTATTTAAAATAAGTGATGCAAACATAAATTAATGGAATTAATGACCAACTTTATTTTTATAGTCTAAACAATAAATTAAGTACATAAACAAAACTACTGTGTACTCAGATGTGAGGTATCTCTGAGTAAAGATGTCAGAAGAAAAGCATATTTCTTTATCCAAAAATTTATTTGCAACCTGAGGAATTTAGTAAAATGTGCAAGCGGAAGAAGAGCTGGATTTTTGCAATCACCCTCAGTTGCTCTCTACGGTCCATATTTTAAGCGGTGAATGCTTCTTTGGAAAAGCAGAAGTTTGCCTTTTAGGGACAGCCAGTACTATATGAGCTCAGCTCATGATGATCATTCTGAGGATGTGCTTTCTCCTGAACCTACTATGTTATCAAGCTTTGTTGAATTTCTCCTATTTTATTCACTTGCAATAATCACAAAAGAATTCACTCCTTTAGAAAGTCCTACACTACTTTTCTATTCCTTGTACATGGGGGTTTTCTTATAATCTTAGCAAGAATATACTATTAATAAAATAAAATGAGCATATGTAATGCTCCCTTGGCATTAATTTGCAAGTATGCTTTTCCTAGATGAGAATGAAATATACTCCTGTGGAAGTATAACAAAGTAAGGATTAAAGTCTCCCATTTCTTTCTTTCCTTTTTTTTTTTTTTTAAGTAATAGAAATGCAATCTTCAGTAACATAAACAAAAAGCATTCTGAACATTTCAAAAGGAAAAATCTAATTGCCAGCAACGGGATGAGGTCACGTAACAGAATTACTTTTATGAAAGGATTGAAGTACTAAGACCTTCCATAAGACTCCTTCTCAAGGCATAAGGTAAGTTCAGAGGGAAGACAAAAATACCTGCCTAAGAGGCCCAGAGAAACTAGAAATATCTACACAGGAAATAGTGTGACCAGATAGACACAGAAAGGGGACTACATTGCTCTCCTACAAATGAGTATTTTCTCCCAAGTATAATGTTGTACAGCCTATACATTTCCAGACAGCATCTGGACTTACATACGAAGTCAGTTATACTCAGTGTTGTAGGAACTAAGCCATGGTGTAAAGATGAGAATCAAGCTTTTCTAAATTAGCCATATGGAAAGGAGATATTGCTAAGAGAGCTGGGAAAATGTCAATACCATTGCTGTCAGATCTGTATAGAAGAAGCCACTATGATACTCTGTGATCACAGTGTATCTGTCTGATGAACACTAGAATTGACAGAAACTCACAAAAATAAATCCAACACAAAATCACTCATGACAAAGTTTCCATCCACTTGTATTTGACAATTGAAACTGTGAATACTTCTTATCCATTCAGTCATATTTTATCTACAGGTAGATCAAGGCACCTCCTGAACAGCAAGCCTAGAGTGATACCACAATTTAACCAGCCCTTGCGAAACCTTGAAATTTGCAGTTGAGACCTGCCGGTAGAGTTATAAACACTCTTGGCAAAGCTGGCATCAAATGCACCTGAGAAGCTAGGCAACAGTCCCAGAGTGCTACCAGAATGAAAGTATATATAGACCTGTATGTTCATTAAAATCCAGCTCTCTTATTTGTACCTGCTGCTGAAAGACACACCCCTTGCTCAGTTTTGAGGGGAGGACAGAAGGAGAGGGGTCAGAGTTTTGGAACACTTACACAAAGCTACACCTCTCACCTCGCCCCTCTCGGTCAGGGGCAGCCCCTCCAACAGGGAGATCAGATGTGTCTAATGATCAGAACAGATGGATGTGAAAATTGAAATAAAGTCCTGAAGCGTGTTATCTTGGAATTCTTACTAGCAGATGGTTCTGAGGACTTTTGGAGGAATACTCCACAGACCTCGTTTATAGTACCCATTTGGAGTTAATTTTGCTGCCAATCAGTGCTGTAGGTAATCACCTTCTCAGACAGGTATTAGCAAAAAGTCTATGAAAGAAGTCAACAATGCTTTTAATCTCAGGTGCAATCCTGCTCCTCTTGCAGAGTGGCTCTGCAAGATTCCTCACAATCTTAACTGTGAGATATGTTTCACCCAAAGGCAAGAACACAGTTTAAGAAAAATTAGACACATCTTTATTGAGAAAAAGAACTGAAATGTCTGAAACTAACATAAATGGGTGTATTAAGAAAAACATTAATGAGATGGTTGAATTAAGCAAAAGTTGTATCAGACACCTGGCACGTTCTTGTCCACAGTAAAGGCCAAAGGTTCAGCTTGTCTCCAAGCATGTGAAAAAATTACTTCAGCCAATCTAAGACAAACTGGAAACCATTTAAATTTTCAACTCTGCTTGAGGGCCTATCTGTCTACACTCTACACCTGAACATTTAATAATCTGTTGGAGGCTCCAAAGATCAGTGACAACATGCTATCTTTCCTGAAGAAACCACTCAAACACTTATCGAAGATGTAAAAGGACAGATGGCCTTTTGTGGTGGGTTGACTCTGGCTCAGTGCCACGTGCTCACCAAGCTGCTCTGTCACTCCCCTCCTCAGCCGGACAGGGGGAGAAAAACGTGACAAAAGGCACATAGGTCAAGATAAGGACAGGCAGGTCACTGAGCAATTACCATCGTGGGCAGAATAGAGCTGATTCAGGGAAATGAGTTGATTACCAGTCAGATCAGAGTAATGAGAAATAAATCCAAATCTTAAAACACCTTCCCCCACTCCTCTTTTCTTTCTAGGCTTAGCTTCATTCCTGTTTTTCTCTACCTCCTCACTCCTCCCCTAAGTGTAGGGGGACAGGAGTGGAATTTGCAATCAGTTCATCTCATGCCATTTCTGCCAATCGTTCGCCTCAGGGAGAGGTCTCCTCACACTTTTTCCCTGTTCCAGAATGAGGTCCCTCCCACAAGAGACAATCCTCCAAAAACTTCTCCAATGTGAGTCCTTCCCGCAGGCTGCATTTTTTCACAAACTGTTCTTCCATTGGTGCCTTCCACGGGCTGCAGGCACTTCAGGCACTTCAGGCACTGACTGCTCCAGCGTGGGTCCCCCACAAGGTCACAAGTCCTGCCAGCAAACCTGCTCCAGTGCCTCTTTCCACAGGTCCGTATGTCCTACCAGGAGCCTGCTCCAACACAGGCTTCCACAGGGTCACAGCCTCCTTCAGCTATCCACCTCCTCTGGCATGGAGTCCTACATAGGCTACAGGTGGATCTCTGCCCCAACACTGACCTGCATGTGCTGCAGGGGCACAGCTGCCACACCATGGTCTTCATCACGGACTGCAGGAGAATCTCTGCTCCATCTCAGGAGCACCTCCTCCCCCTCCTCCTTCACTGACCTGGGTGTCTGTGGTTACTTCTCTCAGACGTTCTCATTCCTCTCTCTGGCTGCCTTTTCACAGCAAGTTTTTCCCCTTCTTAAAAGTGTTACCCCTTTTTTCCCCTTCTCAAATCATTGCAGATGGGCTCATCTGCCTTGGGCAGTGGCAGATCTGGTTTGGGGCTGGCTGGCATTGGCTCTTTTAGACAGGAGGAAAGTTTCTGGCAGCTTCTCACAGTAGCCACCCCCTATATCCCCCCCACTACCAAAACTTTGCTACGCAAACTCAGTGTATCTTTTCAGACTTTTCCTCTTATAATGGAACTAAATAAAACCAGTAAAAAAGCACATTCATACTTAGGTTAGTAAAGTTATACACAAATAAGAAAAGTTAGAAGTAATATTGCAGAATGTTTTTTAAAAATGAACCAAGACTCCTTTCTGCATAAAATATTACATCTTTCAGGACTATTTTTATTTATTTAAAAGCAATTTCTTTTTTTATTTCGACCTTCAAAATTCCAATTTATTAGTATGCACGCATACACAGATATATATATATATCCACAGATATTAAGCTTTGCTGTGCCTGAACGCTCAAAAAATGACAGTATTTCAACAGTTTCTGGCTCAAATAAGTGAATATTGAGAGTTACAGACTCCTATGTAAATACATTGGCATTCTGCTACTTCTATCAGTATAAACCCACTGGCTATGGGTAACATAGCAAATATCTTGCATCACATTATTGATTTATTGAAAATTAAAGGTCATCTGAAAAGTGGTTCAGATAATATTAAGCAGAAAAAGATTGTACTTTTGAGCTCTCTGTTTTGTATTTCTCTAAATGGGATGTAAGTACTAACATCTTCCAGAAAAAACATTCATGTCTCTGAGGAACAAGTGCTGATACACTGAACACAAGGAAGAGAAGATTATGGTTGATGACAGCACACAGAACATACTCTCTTAAAATATCCATAAGCTATTTTACATTCAGAATTCCAAAATAAATAAGACAGATTTCATATTTGATTTGTTCTGGCACAAATCTGGGTAAACTAGAGTGCAGGGTTACCAACATGAAGTTATTAAAAGAAAATTATACCCACAGTCTAATCTCTGGCAAGCACTCAAGAGCAGTCAAAGCAATAGTCATGAGATTGTTTTATTTTATGGTAAGTATCTGACATTTCCATTAGTATACACTTGCAAGAAATATATACTGATGTTCTGAATGCCTGTAAAAGGCAAAAAATGAATACATCCCCAAAAATAATTACAAAAAACATAGAAATTACTTCAGATTTCTTCTCAATTGGAAGCTCCTGAGATCGCCAGCAAGTGCTAGTAGAAAAATATTTTGGGCAGAAAAATGGAAGGTTTTATGTGTAAGAACTCCTAAGTCAGACAAAAGATCCATCCAGCACTATACTTCAGAGTAGCAAAAGGAAATGCAATGTAGGGAGAACATACACATCCAGCCACTTTCTCCCAGCACACTCCCACGGCACCTAAAAATGTTGGATTAGGGATGCTAGAAAGCACACATTTGCCTACTTCTGTTCTTACTAAGTAATTATTTTGTTTATGCCAACAGTTCCTTTTTGAACCTACTTGTACTACCTGACTCTACAATCTCCAGTAAATTCCTAAAGTTCAATGCCTACCGCATAAAGCAGCGCTTTACTTGTCTGTTTTAAATACACCTCCTACCACCTTATTGAGTGCCACCTAGTTTTAGCACTGTGAGGTTTGACAAGTAACAGTTCCACATTCCTCCTTCGTGATCATAGGAACTTCTGTCATATTTCTGTTCCTTCTTTCTTTCCCCAGTTGAACCTACAGCTTTGGTTACACTACTTGCTTTTCATACAACCACTGTAGACACGTATACTTTTACGCAGACCATGTGTGTAACTTCAATTTTTATATTTACTTTGTAATTAATTTTTCTTTTGAATGAATCTTTTAAGCCACTTCTGAAACATGGTTTAACTTTTCAACTTTTGACAGTTGAAAAATCTCAAAATTCTCAGAATAATTAGCACATTATTCTTCGATATGTTAATACCTATATAATATGCAAAATCAGTTTCCAACTACCTTTAAGCATAAATATATACAATAATTAATATCTGAAAATATTCTTTCAGTCATTTGTGTAGAATGTAATATTTTTCCAACCTTAAAGGAGTTTGGAATAACTGTTAACATGTTTTGGTGCAACCCAAGCTCTGGAACAAAGATTAAACAGGAATTCAGCATGATAGCTTTAGCAAACCCACGCATCATGCACTGTCTCTTAACTCGATTGGAACAAACTTTGGCAGCCCACCCTAAAAAGTAACTGCTGTAGGCAGTAACTGAAAGAAAATATGCTTTCACTGGAAGTCTATTTGGGAGACGTATCCGTATCTCTGCTACCATCAACTATTGCACGGAACGCATTAGGAGGAGGAAATAAAGTCCTTATCTTACTTTGAAAGCTCTCACAGGTGAACAATTATAATCCACATTGACTTCATCTGAATTTTGTGATAAACCTCTGTACCAGCAGAGAGCAAGTCCAATCTGATACTTTTAACAAATTTAGTTTTTCATTTCATTGCTATTCCTGTAGTGGCAGGACACACCAGCTGTTCATTTTTTACTTTATGGATTTGCTTATTATAATTTAAAAGCACAGAAAATACAGAAATAAAGCTTCAAAGATCCTTCATTCATCAAATTCCCAATTGTGATTGTCTTTATAGACATTCATAAGTCCTTACCATGGATTTGAAGGACATGTTGGTACTAAAATCCAACAGCACTATGACACAGGTATCAGTATTGTGCAATTTTGCTCAGTTGGGGGATCATCCCGCCCTAAAAAAAATAATGGTTACAAAACCTCGGTGGAAAGAACTTCCACTGGAATAGCGCACCACATGCATGTTTTGTATTTTCTACATTCTTAACATGGTTACAACAGCAAAATTCACAAAAGGACTCGGAAATCCTTCCTGTTCCAAAGCAAAGGGCTATTGCATTCTGTCAACGTTACAACTGGCAAGCAAGAGCTAACCTTTGCTTCAAGTGCTGCAGCTGTTTGGAATCAATGCAAAGAGGCTTGGGGACCATAAGGCTGGGCATAGGAGTGTCTGCAGCGCTATGAAAAGCTGTGCTGTAGCCACTGAGTAAAAGACGGGAGTGCTGGGGTCAGGTTCTCCAGAGAAATGGACAGAAGAAGAGTTGTCTGCTAGAGAGCATCGAAGAAAAGGTTTGCAGGAGTTCAACATATTAATGTGTGGGCAAGATAATGGTTTGGTTTCCAAGGGAGTAAATTACTAGAAAGACCCGAGGAACGGGAAGCTTTGAAAAATGCAGGGGTGGAACGAGGAGGTCAGGTCAGATTTTGGTTTGTTGGAAGGATAAGATGGATAAGTCTGGAAGGATAAGTCTTGTTTCTGTATACCTAAAAATCAGTCCTAGATTATCAGAAAAGTCATCTTCGCTCAAAGGCAACTGATACTAGCAAGTAAACTTAAATAGGTGTCAGTGGAGACAACACGAATCATAGAATCGACTGGGTTGGAAGAGACCTCCGAGATCATCAAGTCCAACCCTTGATCCACCACCACCGTGGTTACCAGACGATGGCACTGAGTGCCACATCCAGTCTCATCTTAAACACCTCCAGGGACAGAGAATCCACCACTTCCCTGGGCAGCCCATTCCAATGCATGATTACTCTCTCTGTAAAGAATTTCTTCCTAATATTCAACCTAAACCTCCCCTAGCAGAGCTTAAGACCTTTCCCTCTTGTCCTAAAGACAAGAACCGTCTAATAAAAAAAATCACCGATGCTGAAAATTAGATATAAATTATCTTACCCCCAATAACAGAGCCCAGATTCAACAGGGATTGAAATAATATTAAGTGCATTTTTTGCAACTAGTTTTTATTTTTCATCCACTTGAGAAAAAGAGCACATCTAAAATATTTCTGCACATAATACAAAGTAAGTATGTGCATGTCCCAACAAAAAAGAAGATGACCAAAAAATTAGGATTATAACACCCGTAATCTTATCTTGGCTATTTGCATAGTCTTCCCAGAACTACTTCCTAGAGGAAGCTCTAGACAGATATAATTACTTCCACTTTTATGGATTCTCTTCAGGAAGATACTTGTCAGAAATCAAGCACCTGTTAAATCATGGATGAGTATACACCTTGCAGTACCATGGCTGAGCTGTATAAACTTGTATGGAATCATCACTTAAAAACACTTCCTGTTTTAAACATTTTGCATTTTCACTACAAACCCACACTTTACCTAAATAAAATTTTCTTTTTTTTTTTTCAGCCATAGGAAAGTCAAAATTTTGCTAATCCTTCATTTAAAAGTGTCAAACTGTTTTTATTCTAATTTTTTTTAAAAAACCCCAAAGTTATAACAACCAATGCAACAGATTTTTTTCAAGGAATATTTACTTATCAGTAACGTTATTTTTAATTCTCTTTATGATCTAAAAGTAACATCTCGTAACAAAAGCATTTTATCTTAACACTTAACAAGGATACCAGCAAAATGTCAGCCAGAAGATATGCAACAGATCATTCCAGCTACTTACTTCTCTATCACCTTACGAAGAAGGTAGAAGAAAAAAGACAAAGAAATGCCACCAAGAAAAAGTAGGATTATGTAAAATATACCTTTCAATACATCCCTTGAGGTATTAATTTTTCTACATAGTTCTTACATCCAAAAGAATATCAGATATTTAAGAAGTATAAATAATTGTATGCACATTAGTGACATTTCAACAACAAAATCATAACATAACCTCCTATTTTCACTAATTTTTTTTTAATTTACAAAACCAGGTCTGTTTTCTTTTATGACAAAGGCTTGACTATACCTCAACTTATTTTTTAATTTTAACTTGTTAAAT
The DNA here is from genome assembly GCA_035584735.1 of Pseudotriccus pelzelni. Lineage (NCBI taxonomy): Eukaryota > Metazoa > Chordata > Aves > Passeriformes > Tyrannidae > Pseudotriccus > Pseudotriccus pelzelni. Next base: position 39,164,453 of record JAWMRA010000078.1, on the reverse strand, counting down.
CAGAATATTGCATAAAGGGAGGAATCTTAAAAATTTAATCACTTTGATGCTTGAAAATGAGATCAAGTATGATGGCAAAGACCCTTGCCTACATCACTAGGTCAGTGCAGTGATTAGGGAGCACGTTAGGCAGAACTTGAACCCAGGACTGTTTTAAGAGGGTTAACTGCAGAATATGACATCACTGGTACGTGCATGCAAGAAAATGAAAAAAAAAGACCAAAATGAAATTAATGAGAAGTCACCATTCTCTTGACTCAGTGAAGACATTCAAAATATTGAATCTGTTGAAAAAAAGGAGTTCCACTGATTAGGGAAGACTCAAGAATTCAAAGAATTTACAGTGTGTTTCACTGAAATGGAGGCTTATTAAGCCAGTGTCTAATTTATGCAACTATCTCAGCAGAAAATGACTCTCTCATTCTTCTTATAGTATCAAATCAGCTATTTATCACAGTAATTTAACTTCTGTGAATAAGGAACACAAACATTTTCTTCCTATAGCCTATTCCCCACAAAACAGCTCTTCTTCCCCTACCAAAAAAAAAAAAAAGGAGAAAAACAAACAAACAAACAAAATAACAAATAAATCTAACAAATTCTTTCCCTTTCCCCTTCATTTCTTAATGTATTTCACTAAGATTTGTACAAGAAATCAACAAAGAAAGAGACAAACCATGGGAAACTCTGTATTTGAGCAAGTACTGAAGACCTCTAGCTACAAAAGTAGCTAAATTTCCCATTTAAATACTCGTAAGTGAAAGATGAGCAGTTTGGGATTAAAACCAAGGTAAAATTTAAAAGCTTAGTCAGAAAAGGGTAATGGAATTTTAACTGCTTTCATCCTAGTAGCATATGGAAGTTCACATTTGTTGCAACTCACAGGAATGAGTTAAGTGTGCTCAGGACCAATTCTCTTTGCTCAGCTGAAACGCTACCAGAACACATTGCCCTGACAGTCAACAGATCTCTCTGCCTCAAATACTTTGATTATATACTGCTAGAGAGTAACAAAACATTAGGCACCAGCTAGTTCAGAGCATTCCACAAGTGAAGGCAGTGCTTATGGCTCAGGACATGGTAGTTTTTGAATCCGAATAATTTAACGTTTTCAGAGAACTACAAACACTAAACATTTCAACCTTGTATTTCTCTAAAAACTGTAATAAAAGTTTAGGGCAATACATTGCCATATTTGGAATGGCAATGCTGTAGTGCTTCAAAGTTAATGTATTTTGTTGACTACTTTCAGAACAGTGTTTCCTTTATAGAAATGAGTGACCACTCTAAAGCACAGTGTTTACCACCAAATTAGTTCTGGACAGACCTCTTTTCCGTTTCCTTTCTCTTCTCATTCGCACGCATATTTACCTCCTGGCAACATCACACAAAAGTCAAAATATAGCATCCAAGAATTTCTCCAGACATTTGTAAAACTGTACAAAGATTCAAACAAACAGTTCTTTCTTTTGATACACAGAACAAACCCAGTAGACATATTTTAGCTACAGAAAACGAAAAGTTAGTGAAGTTTCCCAAATGCAATTAGGGCCTAACTTTTTGTTTTAAATTTCAAAGTAGAGAAGGGACAAAGTAAAAATATCTACAAAGAGTATTTGTCTAAGCACAAATAAGAAATGTTTGATTTTAACACACAGAACAATTTAGCATTTCAAAATCTATAGGCATTAAGGGGACAGCAAAAGAAATTTATCTCAGCTGAATGAAGTGGAAGTTTTGCCACTGATTTTGTCAGCCAAAAACCACTCGAAATACCCAACCTATAAATGGCAATGAAAGCTCAAATTTAAGTATTTTATATTTTTAGCCTCTTTAAAGTACTTTCCTCCTTATACGACTTAATTTTTCTTCTGCCAAAGCATCTGTTCTTTGCAAGGATTCACCCATTTCAACCAATGTGGGTTCCAAAGCAACAGCATTTGAACCGCGGAAGGTACATGTATCTATCGTGATTAAAAAACATTGTTCAGAGCTTGCTATTAAAGAAAAAAAAAAGGAAAAAAGAAAAAAAGAAAGAAAACCCCTAAAAGAACCCCCAACCCCAACCGCTAAGCTCCACTCCTTCCTTGAACGCCTTACGGTTCTGGACGAGCGGAATGAAGGGAGGTTTCAGCGCCGAGCCCTCGGGGCAGGGAGAGAGCCCGGGGCGGCCCCGGGGAGCGGGTGTCGGTCAGAGCCGGCCCCTTTCCGCTCTCAAAGATGCTGCTTGCGGGGCGAACCGGCGCGGCCGCGGTACCTGCGGGATTTCTGCAGCGCCCGCCGCCTCACGGACAGTCGCGCCCGAGCCTTCGCGGGCGCCTGAAGCGAGGGGAGCCGGGGGAACCGCGGCGCCACCACCACCACCAAGCTGCCTTCCCGCGGCCGGAGCCCTCCATCCGCCCGGCTGACGGGCACGCCGGGCACCGCTGCCCCGCATCCCGGCCCTGCTCCCGGCACCAGCCCGGCCGGAGGGGAAGGGGCGCACCCGACGGCGCTTCCAGCCGAGCGCCAGCGGGGCTGGGCAGCGCCGCTGTGCCCCCCGCTCCTCCGCCCCACCGACCCGGGGCCTCAGCCGCTCCCCCGGCCTTTGTGGGCATTTCCGAAGGAGTGTTACGGGCTCGCCGGTGCCGCCCGGCAGCGGCTGGAGCTCGCAGGCCCGGCTGTCGATCGGGGCTTGGGGAGCAGGCTCGGGGCTTTGTCGGCTTTTCTGCTTCGAGCTTCATCTTCTTCGCCGGCTGCTGCGCAGCACAGTTATCAGTCAGAAACATGTCTTCATAACCTTTTCCACCACAGGACCCACTGGCGCCCAAGTCAACAAGCCGTGCCATATGAAAAACAGCTTTACAGTTCTTTCTCAAGTCCTTTTTTCCTAAGTCTTTAGAAAGTATTCTCCAAGGTCATTTGCCGCTGCAATAGGAATAAAATTTATGTACTGAAAGGTTCAAAATAAATATGTTCTTTCACTACAGTGCCCATAAAGCATTTGGTTCACTGGAAGTGTCACCCACATCTGTCCCTCACACAGTACTGAGTCTTTTTCATTCATAGTTTTCTTAGGGGATACCTCATAATTAATGAGGGAAACATACCACTTTTGATAAGAAAATAAAGGTGGGCTTTGCATTTCTTTTGTTCTTACTCTTCACTTGTTCTTTGCCAGTCATAAAATTACCCAGTTATGCTTCTGCATTTTAATTATTAAAAATTGTAATACAGTAATGAAGTATAAACAAATCCTAAATCATTCCCCCAAGAGAGACCTATCTTTTATTTTTTTAGTTCTTGTGTTACCAAAGCCTTCCTTTCACATCCTTTTTAAGGAGGGCCTGTAACATCAGCCAGGACAAGAAACAAACTACAGCTGCCTGCCAGAATCACCAAAACCATGGAGATTTACCTTCCAGCGTGTTCTGCTGTCTACCAAGATAGACACGTAAAAAAATCCCAGTCTAGTCATCTTACAAAGTTTAGCAATTTTGGCAAAGGGTGCGTTGTTCTCATGAATTTGCATAGCCCAGTCTTCCAGGGTGCATTACTTCATGGACTTTTTTTTCATATCTAATAAAGGCCTTAATTGGTTATACATCCATAAACAATGGACTTCAGAAATCACATTGTAAAGTGTTTTGGGGTTGGGTTTTTTTCCATTTTTTCCTACCTATACTGCTAGCTACTGATTTTGAACAGACTGCTGGTTTGGGCTGGAATAGAGTTAATTTTCTTCACAGTGGCTTGTATGGGCTGTGTTCTGAATTTGTGCTGGAAACAGTACTGGTAACACAGGCACGGGTTTGTTTTTGCTGGGCACTGCTTACGTGAGCCAAGGCCTTTTCCGCTGGTTATACTGCCACGCTGGTGAGCAGGCTGAGGGTGCACGGCAAACCGGGAAGAAGCACAAACCGGGAAGCACGGGTGGGACACGTGAGCCCAACTGACCAAAGGGATATTCCATACCGTATGACATCATATTCAGTACATAAAGCGGACGGGACAGGATAAAGGGGAGGACGTTTCTTTGGAGTGATGGCATTCGTTTTCCTCATGACAGCTGAAGTTCTGATTCTGCTTACCACATTTAATAGGTGTAGAGCCACGTTCCCATCTGTCTGTTCATAAAACATACACTGTAAACAGGAAAATTCCACTCTAAGTAGTTTGAAGGATTAATGGAGAGGTTTGCTTGCTGTTTTGCATAGGTCTGTGTATATGCTATTTCTCTCTGAAATACTTTAGTTCATTTGTTGCAGATTCCTGTTGTGAGTAGCCTGAAGATCCTTGATGAGTTGGTGAAACGATATTGTAGAAATAGCTTCAGTCTAATGGATATTTGAAAAAAAAGTGTGCTGTAACTTTGAAAACTACATCCACTACTTCAGTTTGAGTGATATCTCTTGAAAAAGAAATTAGTCACTCTTGTAGAAGAGTTTGTGCTTAATATAATACAGAAGCATTAATCTGTAAGTAAAAGTCACCAAATGCCCTTTATATTTAAATGTTACTTGTGCTATATCAAGAGTCTAGAGAAATACACAACAAAGGTTTTAATTACATATATATTATATTTGGTGCTTCCAAAGTTTTACTGCAATGCAGCTTTGTGTCCTCCCTTGGTTGGTATGGAAGGATTGTAAAGGTGGCATAAAGACTGCTAAAGAATTACCTTTGGGCAGGACCTGTTTTATGATCTTTGTGTTGCTTCTGTACAACATCAAGCACAGGAAAGGATCTGATGAGAGCAACTATGACTTATCTTTTTATTTGCAAGGATTTATACTGAATTAATAGATGGGAACGTTTAAAACAGCTTTTGCATCTGCCAAATTGAAATCTAATGTAATATGGTTCATAGAATGTTTATTTTTATATCAAGTTCATTCTATTCTAATTATACACAATAAAAATTTTGTATCATTCTAATTATACATTATTTAAACCACACATAATAGGAATAGTCCGGAGAATTCAACAGAGAACAGTGAGTAAGCTGTGCTACATACATACTTCTAATGCATCAGAGTTATTTAACTATCATCTGGGGCCTTAACATTTCTGAATCTTTTATTTTCTATTTACAATTTCCTAGATGAAAATCTGATGTGGATTGGTTTGATATAGCTTACAATTGCCAATCCATGGGGTTTTTTCCATGCTAGAATTTCTAACTTTTCTCTTTTGTAGGAAAACATAGTCTTAAATCTGAAAACTGAACTGTGGAATCAGTTCCTTTGAGGAACACACCTCTCTGATACGTCATGACACTGGGATGTATTTAGTCCTGAGAAGTTACGAGTCTCAGTTAAAGATACACCATTTGGCTCCGGACGTGCTGGCACACATCCTCGTGGCCACCTGTTGTGGTGAACCACTTGCAAAAGTTTGAAAGGAGTTGGGATTTGGTTTTGGTGGGGTTTTCTTGTTTTGTTTTAGAAGTCCAGTATTCTAGTTCTGCAGGCTTATGCTTGTGCCTGCAATATATTTAAATCGTATGTTGTCAAACTGAAGTACAGAGAAATGTCTTGCTAATTAGATGATAATTCTTGGTAGCTTCCCAGATCTAGGCTGGACAGCTTACAAACAGCTGTGTAGCAACATGATGGCATTACCAGAAAAATGTGTCAAACAAAGGGTATGGTTCGTTATCTTTTTTTTTGTTATTATTCTATAGATGTTTAACAGAACCATTTATGCCCATATGCAGCTGAACTATATGTTTTTACATTTTATAATTAGGTTTTATAATCCTTACCCTGTTTTAGCACTTTCTGTATGAGTAGGATGTTAATAAATTGATTTTCATCTCTTCAGAAGTCAAAGTATCTGTTTTTTCTGAAAAGAGATCTGACATCATGAACTATTATCCACCTAAATATTACACATTTCAAAGAAAAAAATAAAACAAAACAGACCTTCTACTATGGGAAAAATTCTGACATTAATTTTAATATTCCTGTCTTTAAGCTGGTTTTAAATGTGTCGCACCAGGTTTTACAATACTGGACATTGTTTGGGACTATTTTTTGTTTAACTCCTCTGTAAAGATGATCCCAACTCTAATTTTTAATGGGTAAAATATTACCAATTAAATACACGTTTAAAAATAAATGTGATAATTAGTCTATGAACGCTATTCACAAAATAGCAGACATATTTGATAGCCCAAATCCTTATGTGCTTTCCTTCTGGATTTCATAATGGCACCATTTCAAATCAATGTTAATTTATGTAGCAAAACCTCTGTTCTGTAACTTAGTAACATGTAAACACGTTTCTATCCATGCCATATTAGTTATTACAAAGAGGTGTTAGCTTGGACATAGCACTTCTTGAATTTCAACAAAAGGTTGAAGGCTGGTTTTGGTAAGAAGGATTTTATATAGAGCGAAAAACAGAGCATCGTACTATTCCGGCTCATTAAAAAAAACCCACCACAACAACAAAAACAAACACAAAAAAAACCACCCCAAAGTTTGTATGTAACCTAGATTCTGGTGAAAATCTTAATAATGGTAATTTGCTGAAAAACTTTTTTAAAAGTTGTTTTGAGGTCCGTGAACATGATTAATGGAGAACTTGTGGTTTTGCTTTTTAAATGAGATTCTTGTCCAAATAACAATTCTCTACCCACAGCAGGGGTCCTGTTTCCATTTGGTCTTTAAGTATTTAAAGAGTACACAATATTGCAATGTTTTTTCCATATATAGATCAATTTGGCATGCTAGTACACTTCCCTTGCTCCAGCTGACTTTGTGGCACAGTTGCCAAAAGCCCTTTGGGACTTGGCTGAAGAACTCTCACAGCATAAAAGCAAACTGCTTGTTTTTTTAGCCGTAAAGGAAATTCCTGTTATTTTAAAATTAATCTTGAACAGCACAGCTGCTCTCCCCAGTAGATCTGCACTAGACTTGTTGAATCAGCTTTTTTTTTTATTCCATGTAACAGAGGTCCTGATCCGCGATTTAGATTTATTCTCACTTCACTTTGACCCTGGCTGAAGAACAAAAGCTGTGTTTCCAGCAGATTAGTTTACACACCGTGATCTTGTCACGCGGCTGTAGCAACAGAGCATCGACTGGCTTTCACCTCTGTCTCTGGCTTATGGCCAAAAAACCGCAACAAATAAACAAAAAAACAAACAAGAAAATCCCCCCAAAAAAGGAATGTGAATGTAAAATGCTACACTGTTGCTTGCAGGTGTAACTTCTCAAGAAGCTGGAGTTAGAAGAACTTAAATTGGATGGGTTCCTCTGCTGAAGAGCTCTTGGGGGGGCCACTCCCACTAAAAGTCACTGATCTTTATTGCTTTGCTAGGGCCTTATTTTGGATAGTAGCAAGTTCAGTGTCCCTCAGAAAGGGAGGAAGGTTGGGATTTCGGCCACTGCCTCCTTGTGTCAATGCCCAGCGGTGCTGCTGAAGAGCAGGTGCTGACAGGCAGCAGATCCATACCCTTGTCAGAGGAAAGTGGAGAACTGTGCTCAGTTCTGGGTTCCTCAGTACCAGAAAGAAAGTAACTACTGGAGGGGGTCCAGAGAAGGACCACAAAGATGATTAGGGGTCTGGAGCATCTCTCTTATTAAGAGAGAGTGTGAGAGCTGGGCCTGTTCAGTTTAGAGAAGACTGAGAAGAGATCTCATTAATCCATATAAATATCTCAAAGGGGGGTGTCAAGAGGATTGTTCCAGACACTTCTTGGTGCTGCCCGGCCACAAGATGAGGAGCAGAGGCCATAAACTGAAACACAAGAAGTTCCACCTCAACAGGAGGAAGAACTTTACTCTGAGGGCGGCACAGCACGGGAACGGGCTGTCCAGGGAGGGCGGGGATTCTCCCTCTCTGGAAACCCACCTGGGCGCCTTTCCGTGTCACCTACCCGAGGTGACCCTGCCTTGGCAAGGGGACCGGACTGGATGATCGATCTCCAGAGGCTCCTTCCAACCCTAACAATTCCGTGACGGCGCTACAGGTGGAACGCCGACACAAGGGAACTCCTCACCCCTGCCCAGCAGGAGGCCGGCGGAGGCCACTCGGGGCCGGCCCCATCCACCACGCCCGGCGGGGCTGGGCTGGGCTGGGCTGGGCTGGGCTGGGCTTGCCGGGGCGCTCGGCGGTGCCGGGAGCCGGCCGGCATGCACGCCGGGATCTGCAGTCCTGCCTCCCTTCCTCCGGTCGGGCGGCGGGGCCGCCCCTCTCCTTCCGGCAGCGCCGTTTGTTGACTTCCCCGACGGCGGCGGGGGCGGCGCCCAGCGCCGGGAATTCCCCGGCGTGGCGGAGGCCGAGGCCGAGGCCGGGCCGGCGGGGCGGGGGGCGATGGGCGCCCGAGGGGCCCCGAGCGGACACCGCTGCCTCCCCGCCGAGCCGAGCGCCCGCCGCTGACCCGGCCGGCCCGGCCGGGCCCGGAGAGGTGAGTCGGGGCGGGGAGCGGCGGCTGTGGGCGGCCCCGGCGGGCCGCGGAGCTTCCTGCCCGCCGGAGGAGGGGCGGTTCTGCCCGGTCGGTACTTTCTGTTTCTGAGACAGAGTCGCCCTCGTAGAATGGCGGAATTGTTAGGGTTGGAGGGGACAACCTCGGGAGATCATCCGCTCCAGCCCCCTCCTGCCAGGGCAGGGTCACCTCGAGCAGGTGGCACAGGAAGGCGTCCAGGTGGGTTTTAAACGCCTACAGAGAGGGAGAATCCACGCCCTCCCTGGGCAGCCCGTTCCCGTGCTGTGCCGCCCTCGGCGTAAAGAAGCTCTTCCTCCTGTTGAGGCGGAACTTCTTGTGTGTCAAAAGGAGCAGGGTGACGATCTTGTGCCGTGCCCCTGCCCTTCTCACCAGTCACGCTTGGCCGGCATAAGGGGGTTATCCTGCTGGGGGACCGGGAGCGTAGTTTAAAGGTACCACTAACAAGTTGGGGGTGGTCCTTGGTTAGGCAATAAAACTAGTTAGAAGTGTGTACCTAATCAAGCTGAAAAACTGTGAGTTCTTGGACCTGCAGGCTTGTGTGTTGGTATAGGGGGAATCTGGCAAGCGAAATGAATAAATTGGTCGAAGGTGTGGAAACAGAAGCGTGATGGAATACCGAAGCAGACAGGAATACAGGTGCTGCAGGCTGTGTTGCTTTAGAAGAAGGGAGTACAGACTAGCTCTTAGGTGGTCTTATATGCTAATGAAGTGTTCAGCTTTTCAGAAAATACAGCTTTAAATCTTGGTGTTTCACCTGGTAGGGAAAATACCCTTATCTCCTTAGATAAATCAGTCCCCCAGCAACTTAGAAGTGACAGTGTGTGTGTCAGCTGTACCAGTGAGTGGTTTTAGGGGCTTTTTCTTTCTAAAGCAATCCCTTAATTTCCCCACTGTCTTACACTGTATGTATGCAGTAAAATCAGTGTGCTGGGAAAAGCAGAGTGGGGGGAAGATTGTTGCTGTAACAGTAAAGACTGCTCTGGGCTCCAAAGATCAAGCTGCTCTTCTGAGACCGTTTTCTGAGGAATGTTGTTATAGACTATGGGAAACGTAATTTCCTGGATGTTGTTCTGTGATCAGATGTTACTGCTGTTAATAGTACCAGTTACCTGCTAGCACCTGTATCCTAGAATTTTAGGAGTAGAATTACTGTAGAAACCAGAAAAAATCCTAAGAAGAAAAGAAACCAAAAAATTACTACTGCTTTTTAGTTTTTTAATAATTGGTGTTTTATAACAGGACTTGCGTTAGAAGCATTAGACGATTGCACTATAGCTGAAGTATACAACTATTGCCCCAAATTCTAAGTGCAATTTTTAATCTAAACTCTGAAGTGGGAAGGCAGAAAGCATTGGTTGAGTAAACTTTAGATCAGATTATATCAGGGTTTTAGCCACCTCATCCCCCCCAACTTTACATCTTTGCTAAAACTTATTTTTAGAACCTTGTATGCTATGTTTACAGGTCAGAAAAATATAAGGTGACATTTGCTAGAGTGCTAGCTAGGTTATGTTTTACAAATAAAATTAAACGGTAAGGAGTTCTTTAAAAGAGCAAAGAGGATGCAATGACATCTCTGTACAGCAAAAGTGGGTAATAAATTAGATATAATCTTAAGATTGCATAAACTTCAGCTAATTTCTGATTTGGCTTTCATTAATCTCTGTTTTCTATATGGCAGTCAAAAAGTAGGGAAAGTGGGAAAAATATTGGTCAAATACATGAACAAACTAGTTTACTCAGGGTGGAGAAATAGAATAATTTATTCTGACAACACTGGAAAATCTGTGCATGGACTTGCAAATCCAGTAACAGTTGTTCATACAGTATCAATAGATGCATTGAATTGGAGATTGTGCATTATGTCTTTAAAATATTACATGTAGGATGCCTGCTAGGAAAGTGGAAGCTCCCTTTGAAAAAGTGCAGACCCGTCACTGCACATGCTATCTGTATCTGACTTCTTCACAATAGATTTTGAAAAAAAATATGTGAAAAGGTAGAAGAAAACAGGATAAAATGCAATGTGGGTTTATCTTTTCATAAATGTTTTGATTCTTTCGCAGGGATTTTTTTTTTTTTTAAACAGAAGAAGTCTAGATAGTCCATATTGAATAAAAGAGTTACAGTGATAATGAGATCAAGTCTGTTAAGATGGCGATGACAGGATTAACACCAGGGTCAGGCAGGTGACTAGCTTGTTGTATCGTATGCTACATGTCTGCTTTATGCACAGTTCACTTTGCAGTCAGTCTTACGGTTTTGCTATATGTGTTTATACTATAATTGCATTAATTAACTTATTTACATGGTTACACGGGGTTTCTGTATGGAGTTCTTAGTGTATGACATCACAGATGCTACTAAAATTTGACAGGACATTTGGGGAGAAGAAATGAAGTTTGAGAAAATAAGCGAAGCGTAAGTAGCTTGAACAGTCAAAGTCATCCACTTAGGAGCTTCTAACAGGAACCTGTGTTCAAATACATGACCAGGTTTGTCTGAAATAATGAGACACAAACCTGAACATAGAACTGTAGGACAACTCAAGTTGGAAAGGACCTGGCAAGATCATCTGGTCCACCTTCTGGTGCAAAAGGGAGCCTGGATGAGATTACCTGGGACCCTGTCCATTAATTTAGTGAAAACCTCCAGGTATTATGTTGGTGAGTTGCAGGAGCTGACCAAGGGCCATCAGTGCAACTCAGTTTCACTTGCCCTTTAGTGGTTGTAAGAGCTGAGGCACGTTTCCAGGTGAATTACAAGTTAATGCAATTATATAAGGCTTTCATAATATCCTATCACTGAACTAGTGAACTTACCGAATGTTAATTAATCTAGCAGTTTAATTGAGTGGGAGGAAACTTATGACTGGAAGGTAGGACCTACCATTTGGTTTACAAAAGAAGATATGAAAAACACAAACCCTCTTTGCTTTCATAAATAGTTATTCTTTATAAACGTTTTGAAGTGGGAAGCAATGAACCAAAAAAAATGCCTAATGAAATAATATTCGGTGCTATCATGAGAACATATGGGTTTTTTTGTAACCTTTGAATGTACTTCCATTTGGTGCTAGAAAGATTTAATAACCAAGAGCCGTCTTGCTCCTACTTGTGTTTCTTTGGCAGTACTGCTCCTAATTAGTTTCAACATTAAATGTAATAATTTAATAAACAGGATTCTTTGATGCTGAGAGGATATTTCATTGACTCCAACTTTTGTTGTTTTTTTTTCCTTTCCCCTCTTCTTTTCAGGTAGTTGTCAGGGAAAGTGACAGCCTCCACAGGAAGGCAGATTGATTACGTTACATTGAGGACACATAAGGTTTGCAAGTTAGTGATGGAGGCACTGCAGTATGATACTGTTCAGAGAAAGTAAAATTTATCAAGCACTGTTGTCATAAGATAGGCTTTTTAGTGCTTTTGTAGTTCTTGTGGGAGTAGATTATTTATTGTAAAAAGCTTGAGATTGAAAAAATTGCCTGTTGTACCTAAGGAGATTTTGCTTGGTTTTTCTGGCTTAGCCAGATGTTCATGATAAATGAACCACAGTGATCTGGTGCATGAGGTTGGAGACAGTGACTTTCCATTTCCTGCAGGAAGCAAAACTAAAGTGATTTGGGAGGTCTAGTTTAGCCGATGTGCTGACGTGTTTCTGAAAGAGCACCAAGTATGCTGAGGTGGCAGGGCTGTGCCCTTGTACTTGCGGACTCTCAGGGAGTGCTTTGAGCCTGTGGACTTTGTTCATACGGAAGGATGAACAGTGGCCAAAGTTAGCAGCTACTGAGATGTGCATGTAGAGGCTATTTTTTTTAATTTAAAAATGCAAAAAGGGATGTCTTTGTCTGTAGGACAGACTGTTCGCCACTGGAATCAAAGAGAACCTAAGATTTCTGAAGGGGAGATGCAAAATATTAGATGCTTAAAGAGACTGGAAGTCTTGCTTCTTTTAACATCATGTGTCATATGCTTCATGTGCTGTGTGGAGTTTTTGATGCTGGTAACAGGAATTCTGTATTATTCCTTGCAATGCTTGCTTTAAAAAGTGTCTTTCTAAAAAGAAAAAAAATCAGTACAACTTTTCTGAAATTAATAACAGGGCTGCAACGTGCTCATTCAAGATTCCTGTGGTTCAAATGCACTTCTTGAAATTAAAATTTTATTTTTATGTCTGCATCCATATATATGCATATAACTTTCTATGTAAGGCAAGGTAAATGAATACAAAAATTATGATGTCAAACTCCTTGACTCTGGATGGTAAACAGTGAAGTGGTTTGGACTTCAAAAAACAGGAAAATAACCATCTTAAAATTATTTGCATTTGACATTTGGAAATATTTTGAAAACAGTTCTGTTCTCTTTCAGATCAACAGATGGGGCAAAACGGGGATCTGCTCCATACTGGGAAAAATTTAATGTATTCCTGCTTTTACTATCTCTCCTTCTGATCCAAGAATAAGATCAGCATTTCAAACTACAGAGATCTGTTTGTGCAGTGGTCTGTTTGCTATTAGAGCCTCTGCAACCCGTGTTCCTTCTATGTAGAATGTTTTATATTTAACTACCTCCCATGGTGTTAATGACTAGTATTTGTAAAGCTTTGTAAAAAGAAAAGCTGTATTTCTGCCAAGCATTAGTAAGAAATGGGAAAACATTCTTTTTCCTCAAGATATTTATTATATTAAATCAAAGATGTTCTATAACATACGTTGAGTATTAATGAACAACAGAAGCGGTTTCTGTAAACCCTTCTTTTTTTTGCATTATGTGAAAGAAAACTTAAGTGGTGCCACCTCTTCAAACTCCTACTCTTAGAAACAGGGAACATAATTAAACTCCTGCTAGAACTTATTACTCTGTCCTGTTAACAGTGTATTCAGGTTGGGGTTTTGTTTGGTTTTAAACATTAGCTATTTAATATAAACACTAGCACTGGTATTCATATAATGTATTTACTTTTGGATGTGAAGATTGAAGTCGTTTGAAACAGACTTCACATTCAGATTCACATTCTAAAAATAAGTGTAAATGTAATGTAATTATCACAGGCAAAGTGTTTAGCTAATGTGCTGAAGTAAAGGAAGTAAAAAGTAAAGTATTAGGGAGTCCTTTCTTAGAATGGGATGTGTTGTAAATGGGATTTTAAAGCTTGCATTAAATAGGCAGAGATGGACATCAGTTGTATTCATAGACAGGAACTTGTCAGTATCTTACTTCAAATATTTTAGTGGGAAATCTTTCACTTTTAACTGATCTATCTAGTACAGATTATCTCATGAATTGCAGCTCCAGAGAGGTCAAAATTTACTCAGGTGCTTTACATTGACAGCTGTGGGACATATGCAGCAGTGCATACAAGTATGGATTTGATTTGGAGAAATTAAACAGATTAAAACATAGCAGCAGTCTGTGGTTGGACTTGGTGAGCCATCCTGCAAGCCCTTCTGGCATCCTTGTGCCAGATTTGAGGAGCCATAACTCCTGGAATAATCAAAGCACTTCTTTCATTGCTGCTTACAGATCATATTTTTGAAATGATGTAATATAATGCTGGAGAATCTAAATATTTATTCCTGTCCTTCTGTAAAATTACAGATTACAGCTGTAGTCAGGGATTTCTTACAGACGTAGCCCCATTTTGTATTAAAAGGGTTTCTGTCCATCGTGACAGCAAAAAAAAGGATATAGATAAAATGTGCATTTCACCATGACCTTTATAGTACTGCTGATCTGAAACTGTTTAATGGCAGTTTGTTGTCACTTAGTATGCAATATGTTAGTCAAAAATGTGTATATCGGATTTTTCTGAAGCTGGTATCTTGTGCGTAGAAATTTAGAAAAACATGTATTACAAAGCCTCTTTAAATGATGTGGGGTTATATGCTTCCCTTCTAAATAGTGTCCTGTGCTGGCTTAGAGAGCAGCATCAGAAAACCTGAGTTGAATAATCCTGTAAACTAAGTGAGATCTTTTGAGTAAAAAAATATTAGAGTAACTAGTTCTCTTAGCATGTGCAGGTTGTGTACCTGAATTTATAAAATCTTATTTGTGTAATCCAAGTCTTAATTGGAGGGTCTTTATAAGTTTTAGTTAAAATGCAGAAGAAACGTGGTCTCATCTTCTCGTGTTGTCTCCTGTTTTCACGTATTGCCATCTCCTGGTGGAGCTGATATGTGCAAGAAATAGGGAATGTATGATGCTCGAGTTTAGGAGCTATGGGAAAGCGTGGGGATAAAGATCTATTTATGTACAAGGTCACAAATCTTCTGCTTTCTTTGAGAGATAATGATAAGCTGTGACGCTTCTTTAACAACATTTGAGTCGAGTGTTCAGAGAAAAGGAGATGTGTTGCCTTGAGAGGGCAAGCTCTGAGGAATTTGATGAGATGGGTGACAAGACTTGCAGGGCCCTTGGTAAATCAAATGGCGGAGGATAAGCTGGTATGGTTTGTTCATCTTGGAAGACAAAATGAGCAATTCCTTCAGCCAGTTAATGCAGTTTGAATGACGTAGTGCTTTTGGTCAAGGTCACCTTGGAGTGATACTGTTCTTACAGTGTAAAGGAAGCCAAGCTTTTTTGCAAGGCTCGTTCTACTTAAATATGAGACAGAACAACAAGCAAGGGAAGCTTAGGCATCAAACAGTGTACGAGGCATCTGTTCGCCTCCTGAGCATGGAGATTAAAAGGACTCCACTTTTGGTTTGAAGTTTTTCTGTCTTTTTTCGCTGTTGCAACTCCATTGCTGTCTATTTAGTATAAGTGAGCTGTCACGGTTTTTTATCATGTTGTCTAACTGCTTTTGAGCAAATTGAGACAAATGTGATAACAGCACCATTATTCAGCAGTAGCTGCACTACAGCCCTTCAGAATGCTGCAGTCTGTAAGCTTTTTCCACTGCTGGCACGGCGAGAGGAGTTTGACCACAGAGACAAGCTCCAGAGCAGTTGATCCCTTTACCTCTTAGTATCTAGAAACAAATGGAAGTCCAGTTTGAATTTAAGTAGCAAATACACAGGAGAAGCAGCAACTGTGGCTGTGGGTTTTTCCTGCACTGATGGCCGCTTTTCCTGCAAAACTTCTGCTGATCGAGTCAGTTTTCTGTTGTAGAAAGTTTTCCTGCAATACAAACTGTCTTCATTATGCTCAGTTCTTTCATTCTGGCATTTCTGTTGATTCATTAGCAATCATCAGGAACATAAGGATTTGTTCAAGAGTGAAAAAATAAAATTAAAAGTCTACTTTTCATAGAATTCACATCACTAGTTTGTTTAAGGGTGGGGGGATGTTATCAGGCGCTGTGTAGCATTTCTTAGTATTGCACAGAAATGCAAGGAATCTTGATCTTCGTAACTAAATAAGAATGAGCTGTTTCTTTTTTTATTGGTTGGGTTTGAGTTTTGGGGGTTGGCTTGTTTTTAAATCAAACTCCAAAACTTGTAACTAATAATTCCAAGAAAAACACCTTTAGGGGTTTTCCGTTAAGACCTGGTGCTCAAGAAAATATATAGAATTTCTTTAAGGTGGTATTTTCCTACTGAATGTTTTGCTGTGCCTAAGTGATGTCTGTTGTAAAAAACCCTCCGTGTAATATTTACTTTGCATTTGTCATTTGGATGGATCTGCCTCGTATTTTAGGGTGGCACTTTTTCTATGGTCAGATTGTTGTAAGTTTTCTCTGCTCATATTGAGGCAGGTTGTTTTACTCAGTATGTTTTCATTCTTACCATATCTGCAATCAAAAATTAGAGTAATTATTGTTTGGAAAGAGGTGTTTCTACTGTCACTGAGTCCAAAATAGCTGCTCATGAAGTCTCTTGAAGGACAAATGCAAGTGTACCTTAAGATTCCATTTTAAAGTTTAGAAAAATCTAAGTATTTGCATTCAAAAATGAAGGAAGTTTGGCACTTTTGCTCAGTTGATTTGTTGCCACTATAATCTTTTACTGCTCATTGCTGGCTTGCAAAAACTCTGATGCAGTATTCCTTAAGAGTTCAAATAGTTGGCACCAGCCAAATTCTAGGCTGGTGTTAAGCCTTAATAAAAATTAATTTGAGGGTTCATAAATCTGATATGTATTCAAAATATTTTTATCAAATAACAGCGAAACACGCTTCTTTTCTAACCAGCATATTTTTAATGTAAAATGGATTTCAAGACTTTTCTGCCAGATTAAGATACTTCCTAATTATTCAGACTTGTCATACTTAGACAGAAACACCCTGCAGTATTATTTTGGAAGGTTTTCAGACTCTTGATGAATTTGTCTTTGTGAAAACTTTGCATTTATGTCTGTCTTTTTAGCAGCTGTCATGGAGGAGTTGGTAGAGGATGACATCTGTATTTTGAACCATGAAAAAGCAGACAACTCTCACAAGAGAGACAGTGATATTCCTGTTTCATCGTATAGTGGAGATGAGTCTGTTGCCTCACACTTTGCACTTGTCACTGCATATGAAGATATCAAGAAACGACTAAAGGAGACAGAGAGGGAGAACTCCCTCTTAAAAAAAAGAGTGAGAATTCTAGAAGAGAAGGTAAGAAAAGAGTTGAATTACGAGTTTCTGGTAGCAGCTTCTTTTTTGCTCCAGGCTGCATGGCAGAGCAGATGGTTAAGGATTTAAAATACATACTTAAAATAATTCCCATGTTAAAAAGTCTTGCTAAATTGTTTTATTTGTTGAAGTGAAACACAATTTTTTCCTCTGGTAGTCTCGTTGCATCATACTGGGATTTTTGATTCTTACTGGGCATATATATGATGCAATGCAAAAACAGTAGCTTCAATTCACAAGGATGAGTAGTTGCATTGGAGCATTACTGTAGTTTACCTACCTCTTTATGGTGTTTATTAGCTTGAGCACATTGACAGTATTGTTGAATAGTGAGGTGCAAAGCCTGTAAATTGTCAGAATCCAGGAATTGTCCATCAAAAGACTCTTGGGCTCAGCAAACCTAAATGATACGGAAAAACTAGTTGCTAAGACTGTCTAGCTAGGTCTAGCTAATAGCAGTCTCGAATCTGAAATACAAAGTTGCAATGCTTATCATAGATGTTGGCTGTCTATTCTGTGGTGCAGTAATTCTAAAACAGAAGGGAATCTTGTAATTTGTTTTATATGCAGCTTCTCATGGCCATAATCTAGTGAAGTTCATGAAAGTTAAAAATTGACCAGGGCACAGGTTTTTCCTCTCCAAGTAATGAATGCTGTCATTAAGCATATATCCATCGTTCAGTACTGAGTGTCTTTGTACTGTGGACGTTCTTGACTTTGATAGATTGCTTTCCTATATGAGATGGGAAGATAGATCCTAGTGTTAGAGCGGAGACACTTTCTAGGAATTAGTCCTAAGTGTGTGCTACTGATTCTTGAAAGCTTTCCAACTGTGTGTTTTGTGGCATTAGAATGAAGAGTTTGAGTTGCACTCGGCACAACTTCCAAACACTTATTCGGGAATTCTTGGTGACTAGTTTGACAGGATTGACTTTCTGTCAAAAGGCAAAACTATCTCAGCATTTTCTTTATATAAGGTCTGGGAGGTAATGGGAATAGGAATAGAGCTCTAGACTGAATATTCTTTCAATCATGCTGAGTGTAACATCTTTTATCTGGTTACTTAAAATAAACAAGACTTGACCTTGACAGTTCCTTTTGTCTTGTGTCTTTTGGTTTGGCCTGGTTCAGCTTAATTCTCTTGAATATGATACTTTGTTTTCCACGTGACTATCATATAAATGTTTCTGAGAGAGGAGTATTGAGAAGGCCACGGCTGTTACTTTCAGACTTTGTCAATAGCTAATACATCTGTACGTTTAAAAAATATATGGGAACTTACCCTTTTTTCAGTTTTCAATTTTAGAGTGAATGGAAACTTCCAGAAAGCTTATTAAGGCTTTGTGTTTTATTTCAGTGGCTTTATTAGGGGTGGGAAAATGTATGGGACTAAACTTAAAAGGAATGGTACCCATAGTTTTGAGAGGTAATACAAAAGCAAAGGGTAAAAGCTTCCTATCTTGATGGCTTGCTTTCCCATACTTTCTTTTGAGCAAGCACCTGAAAGAGGAGATATTTAAGGCAGATACATATATGTCAGCACTTTGGTTTAGTAGTTTTTTTCTGTGTAGCTCTTTAAGAAGACATGTACAAATCTGTTGCAAATATCTATGAGAGGTACACTAAACATGTTTAAAGGAAGTGTGCAGGATAAACAGGATGAAAAAGAAAATGCAATACTCGATAAAACCAAGAGCTTTCTATGTGAACGGATGTAATTTGATGTGAGACTTTGCTTCTTTCTGTCTTATTAAAAACGCTGAATATATTTTAACTCTGCTCCCCATTTTGTGGCAATCTAGTTGGTAGTGCTTATTCTGCTTTGCTTGTCTCTTGCCAGAGCAGGCAATGAGGCAGTGGTGACCTCAAAGTTAATAGTTGTTTGTAAAGTAATTCTGCTTTGGTTTTTCTTACATAACTACACTTTGTTTACGTTATGAGTCATTAAAAAAATATGTTTGGTTTCCTCTGAACTTTCTATATGTTGTGTGTCTATGTGCTTAAAACTCCTTTTTCAAAAAGCAGGTTGTACATTTTCAGAGTCTGGAAAAAGTATGATTAAGGGATTGTCAATGTGACAGTAATCATGACTTTTGAATAGTTTTTAAATACTCATAGCAGCGTAATGAAAAGTGTCGCTGGCCATGGCAGAGGGTTTGGACTAGATGAGCTTTTAAATGTCCCTTCCTGATTCTATAAACTACTGAGCATTAGGTATAGTTAGAAATTGCAGAATTTGGAGACAGCCGTTGTTGCACTTCTGTCAAAAACTTTGTGCTGTGCTGTACCTTTGGTCCGTATCAATGTATTTGATTAATTTATTTAAACTAAAAAAAAAAAAAAAAAAGCTGTTAGATTAGTATTGCAGGCTGTACTGTTGCCATTTTTAGGTTGTACAGTTTTCAACATAACACACAAAACTTCTTATTTCTCATGTCTGTTAAACTTTTAGCTGCTTGGCTCCCGGCTGGAAGAGGAATGCAGTTCAGTTGGGCGTGAACAAGTAAATAAGGCATACCAAGCCTATCGAGAGGCCTGCATCGACAGAGATAATTTGAAAAGCAAGCTGGAAAAAATGGTGTGCCTTTTTAAATAATGACTTGAATGCATGGTTTAATAAGTACTTGCATAGTTAGTAAATTTTTACTGTAGAATGAATTTTATTTACTAAAGATCTGTGGTTAGTTATAGCACTCCTGTAGGCTTTTTAAGTACATTACAATACCTTATGTAGGAATAACAATATCAAGTATCTCAGTTTTATTACCGGGCTAGAACAGTGCTAAAGAAAGACCAAAGCAATGGTTTTTTGTTTTGTTTTGTCTCTGTTTAAAAAAAATTGAATTGTCAGACATTAGATAGAAAAAAGCTTCACAGATGTTTTTTTGCTGTATTCTCCCACTTCCCTCCCCACAAAAATAGGTGAAAGAAAGTGAGGAGTCCTTGAAAACCTTGAACGAACAGTTGCAGTCTAAAGAAGTAGAGCTGTTACAACTGAAAACCGAAGTGGAAACTCAGCAAGGTGTGTACTGGGTTACTTCATCTTAATGCATGTTGATGAGCCCTCATGGTTATATCATGATCTTGGGACAGGAAGAGGTTTAACCCTATACAGTGGCTGGGTAAGAGAGGCAGAAAATCTCTATTAATTCAGTTACAAGGAAAGAGAACAAGAAAGTGCCGTCTGTGTAGAGATACGGACTGACTTCATGGTTTGTACAAATTGAAGTCATTTGCAGTCATTTGAAAGGTGCTTGAACTGGATTACTCTCCAAGAGGACCTCAAGCATGTAATGCACTGCTTCAGTTGCACACACTTTTAAACCTAGAACAAACTGCATGTAGTGCTGGTATGACTGCTGAGGACCTCATGGTTTAAAGAGGTAAGAAGTGCAGAGTGTATAAGGAGAGCTCTGAAAATGTCATGATTCCAAGCCTTATTTAGAAATCACTTTTACTAATAAGTGGACTCTGAGTACCTTGTTCGAGTAAAAAAATCAGTGTAGCTTAAGCTTGTTTGAACTGTAAAATCTGGAAATAAGTGTACCATGTAGTTGAAGATTTGGGGGGTTTCTTCCTGTCATGTTTTTCTTTATCTTGCTGTCCGACTGGTGTTCTGCTACTGATTTGATGCTAGGATCATCTTAGGTGCCTTCTTACTGTGTAAATTGCTTCAGTCTAACAAGATTTATGTAACTTCTACGCATTCCCCTTTTGTTTTGATTGCATCTTTTGTTGTTCTGTTTGGAACTTCCTGATGATTAATCTTGGGGAAAACTTAATGGTAAATTATGTAATGATATAAATCTGAGGGGGGAAAATACTTGTTTTTAAAACACATAAGAAGTATGCAAGTTGGTGTATATACTATGTGTGTTTGCCATGAACTGATTTTTCTGTTTTCAGTGCCTTTTTATGCTGGTACTTCCTTTGTCTATATGTAAAATCTTGAGTGTGTTCCTAGAAAGTAGGAGTCTGGGCTTTAAACTCAGAAAATAGACCAATTCTCTGCCAATAGCTTTACCAGTGTTAGTGTTTCCCTGCTGTCACAGCAATTTCTTCAGAATGTAATGTTTTTGTAGGGCATGGGCTGGTTGAGGAGAGCCTTTACATACTGATTTACATTCCTTGAACTGAGACTGGAATTTGATTGTTTTGCTTGTCTTCTTTACAGTGATGAAAAGTTTGAATTGTACTCAGGCCAATTGGGAATTGGAGAAGCTGAACTGTGACCTGAAAATCCATAGTCTGGAACAGGATCTAGAAACACTCAAGGAAGAGTGCAACAGTCTCAGGAAGGAGTTGCAAAAATCCAAGCAGAAGGTATCTTAATTTTTAAGGAATTTTGTAGTAATAGTTTATTTTAAATCCCAGGTTCAATCAAAATAAAGGGTTAACAAAGATATAAAGTGTATAATTGAGGGAAAGATGAACATCTTGGTAAAATCTACCTTCAGTATTTTCTTAGACTGTCATGTATTTTGGAAATAGGAACAGGCTTCCCAGCGAAATGGTCATGGCACTGAACCTGTCCAAATTTTAAGAAGTGTCTGGGTGACACCCTTAATCATAAGGTTTAGTTTTAGGTAGTCCTGCAATGAGCAGAGAGTTGAACTGAATGATCCTTAGGGATCCCTTCCAAATTTAGATATTTCATGATTTTACATGGGTGACATTTCCCAGCTGTTGCCCACATAACAACAGAAAATAAACCTTTGATTTTTGTAAGTAGTCATTGAAGTGTTCTATGTAAGCTGGGCTACTTAGAAAGTTTGGGCAAAAAACTGGTCTTTCTTCTTTTTTTTTTTTTAGTAGAATGCTTATGGTAAAGATGTCATGAACTTTATTAAAGGAGGCCTAGCACTTTTCTTTAGGGGAGCTGCATGAAGCTTGTCAGGAAAGTACCTCTTTTGCTGCCCTTCCCTGCCATTTCTGGGGCAAGTGTCTGTTTTGAGGGATTAATTTTGTAACCTGGCTGTTGTTAGGATCTCAAAAAGAAAATTCAGATAACTTAATGTTTTTCATTACTGGTAAGCCATATGTCTAGTGCATTCTTAATACTTTCTATCTTACCCTTGATGAAAGGGGCAGTGGCAGTCTCTAGGACTCTGCAGTCACGCTGAAGTTACACAGGGAATGGAAAAGATCTAAATGTGATTGTTTGAAGAGGCAGACTATTTTAGATTCCTTATGGCCATTAATAATTATGATTATGTCATCTTGATTCGCACAGTATTTGGATGAGTCTGCTCTTTTTCCACTAGGTGGAGATAAAGCATGAGGTGTTTTGTTAACTTCTCTTACTGTTAGTTGTTTTCACTTGTGTCTGGAATTCTTTCAAGTGCTTTCAATGACTTGTAAGATCTGAAGGCATCCTGTAACTTGTAACTGAAGATTGCAAATTGTATTGTGAGGGTGAATGTGTTAGAGAGAACAGACTAAAAGAGCAGTTTTAAGAGATACTACATATGACACTTTAAGTAACGCTTATATCAGCAGCTTTTGCTGGTTTGATTTGTTAAACAGTTCTGTTAAATTCTCTGAGGCTGCCTCTACATTCAATTTTAAAGTAGGGACAAATTATATTCTGTTATAAAAGTAACTTGTGGAAGTAAATCTATACTGAAATAGTTTGCTTTAATATAAAGCTCTTTATATACTGTGATAGGGAAAGAACAAGAAAAGACGTTTTTATGGACATCAAAAGTCTTCCTCAGTTTTTGCTTTTGAAATCAATCACAAAGTCTGAGAGCTCAGCTGTTAAAAAAAAACATACTGTGGAGGTGGCTGAGCAATGCCTTCGTATGAGTAAGTAGTTTAAGCATTTTTAAGTGGAAATTCTTAGTAGAAGTCTTCATTTTCATTTTGAAACCCTCTGCAGCCAACACAAACGAAGACTACTTTACTTGTGAATTTCAGTATTAGTGAACTTGTAGTTTCACTGCCACTTTTTCAGATAGAAGATCTGAAATCATGTTCATTCAGTCTCTGTCTTCCCTTCACTTTGTTACACAGGACCAGGCTCAAGATGAAAATCCATTGAGTGGAGACCACCTTCAAAGGCAAGCTATCCAGAGGTATGAAAAATCAAGTGATGTTCATGGTTTGTTTTCAGTTTACTGAGGGACAGTTATTTGAACACAGAAATATTTTATCGGCCTCTTTAAACATGTTATTCCAAATTACATTATTTCAAGTCCAGGTACACTAATTGAGCAAGATCATTGTAAATTTTTTTTCTTTGTTATGTTTGTAGTTCAGGATGATGATGACCATCTACATCTCCAGACTGTTGTACAGAAAATGCAAATTTCATTATCTTGGATTTAAAAATCAGCTTTTTTAATAATTAGTTGACTTGAGGAGGGGGTAGATAAATTTCCAAGTCTCGTGCCAGCTATGGAATATCTTCGTTCTGTGCATGGGGAGGTTTCTGTGTTTGCATGGTTACAGGCTTCAAATCCCTTGCACAGTGCTGGAACATACATTCTTACTTAGTGCAGTGCAATAATATTTCTACTACAAGACATTTTAAAGGATTTTTTTTTAACACTGAGGAGCCATTGCGTGACTTATTCAAAAAGAAATATCAGTTGTCCAGAAAAATGCTAAAATATCAGAAAGCATTTGTTCTCATCTTGCACCCATTCAAATACTAATTGTGCTTTTGATATAAACTCCTATATTATCCTGCCCTAACTGTATGTGCTATATTAGAAAGTATATACATATTTTAATTCTTTATGCAAAAGAACTATACAGGAATGCATGAAAATTCCCAAATGTTCCGTCTTGTGGACGTGAAACACTAACTGCATCATTTATACCCAGTTATGCCTGTTCATGCACTTAGAGGATTTTCCACCAGAGGGAAGAGTGGTCCTTCATAAGGACAGATTATTTAGCATGATGCCTTGTTGCTTCTTTAGGCATTGAAGAGACAGGAAGGGAGATCAGTGACTGAAAGAACAGGATAGATATTTCTCATCTCATGTTCTCTGGTATAATGACGATAATGTAACACGCTATTCACAAATCGCACTTTGTCCTTTCACCTTGACTGGGTACTTACTCTTGTGGCTTCTGATGGAGCTTCATAGCCACTCTTGCACGCTGATAAATGGTATACAGCAGTGATCTTTTGATCTTTTGATCATTGCTCTGATCAAACCAATAATTTAATCGAATTATCATTGATCAGAGCAGATTCATTCCACAAAGTGGGGTTCAGGTGGCAGCCATCAGAATCAGCATATGTACAGCATAGGGTTTCTTGTAATACTATGTAAATAATGAACTTGTAATCAGTATGTAAGCCCATCCAAAAATCTGTGGAAAACACACATGAAAAACCTCCTGTGAGAAACATGTGTTGTAGCTAGCAATCCTGCTTTTTATGGGAGATGGAGGCGTTTGCAGTCAGTTAATTTTTTGTAAAGTAGTTATTTCATATTTGTGAAAAACCCGCAAATTTGACTTTAAAGTCTCAGTTTGCAAATCTGCTTTGCCATAGATTTAGACAGGCTGTCACACTGAAGGTTTGTATTACCTATTAGAAGGCAGCACAGGATAAACCCTGAACCACAGGGTATGCTTGGTTTTCAACTGCAAACTCGTTGAAAATTAGGCTTTGCAACGAGATTCTAGGTCAGGATCCACACAAAAAATTAAAATGTGTTGTGTGTGATTTAAGTGGAATTGTGGTACCTGCAGTCATTTGCAAGATGCTTGTAAAAGTGCTAAATGCACTTTACAAAAGTCATCCACTTATCTTCTGGTTAGTGGCAGATACTGAACTGTTCTTATATTTACCACTTCTGTGTTAAATATTGGACAGTTCTGTCTTGATACAACGTAAGTTTGTTTGGTCTTATTTTTGAGACCAAAACAGATGAATTAATGAAGAGTGGTTGCCTCTTAATTTTACAGTTGTCATCTTTATTGAACTCTCATCAACTGTTCAAAGGGATTCTGCAGTAGAAAGGCCCCAGGTTTATCTGAATACCAGTTTTGAAAATGTTAACTTCGTCAGAATTGCTGACACCTAATACATTACCTATTAAACTATCAGCTTCCTCTGCTCTTTAATGGTGCTTTTCGAATCTGACTGTATTCTGGAGGAGATATTTCTGAGCATAGCAGACAGTTCAGTTTCTTTGTTTGAAGGGAACACTGTTAGCGTCAACTTGTAGGACAGCCTACTACCTGCTTCTCAGAGTGATTTTGAACACATTTGTGCCTGATGTACTTCATGCAGGAGTGATCCTATATTGCTATTTTAGAGGGATATAACTCTCTCTGTCTGCATGAAAATACAGTCATAAAGCTTATTAATTCTTAGTCATCTTGATAGTTTAAGACATTGAGCTGTTTTCAAATAAATATCTTAGGTGAGTGTAGTGAGGAAGAAAGAAATCTTCTGGAAACTCTCACCCATGATACTTCTCTTCAGTTAAATGTGTTTTGGTAGAATGTGAAGCATTAAAAAAGCATTAAATTATTGTTTTCACGTTTAAGTTGAAGTAACTACATCCTTATGTCTTTGAACACTAAATTAATTATTAATCAACATAAGAGTGGTATCAGTGAGCCTTTACTTGAAATTTTACCAAGAAACATACGGTAATGCTGACTTCTCTTAGTTTTTTGTTCTTAATATTCTTACCAGCTATTAACCTGTAATTCCAATGTTGGAACAGTGCTGCTGTTGCTAAATAAGTTTCTCGTATTACGCTTAGAGAGTAAACTGAGTGACTATTTTTTATGCTGTCCGATAAGGCAGTGTATTAACATAAGACGTAATAATACATCATGCATAGATGACTTGAATATGAAACAGTATGTTTGGTTTAGTTTGGTCGGTGTGGGAATGCTCAGTTTGGATCTCAGTGTAGCAATGTAGATGGCGTAAGACCCAAATATTTATTGAATATTTAAAATTCTGATAAATTAACATTACTAGGATCATAATATATGATGGGGTATGTGGTCATTTATTGAAAGGTATTCGAATTAAATCTACCTTCTTTGCAACTTAGTGTCACTTCATGTATTTTAACTCTTCCTTTGAGATTTCTAATTTTATGGGAAGGTGGTTAGTTTCAAATAATGAAATGAAAAAGTATGCTTCATATTTCTCTCCATTTGGGGAATTAAAATTATTATTATTACCTAATATGTCAGTATATAGTGCATTATATATATTGTAATAAGCACAAATCAAATAAAATATACGAAGGTCCATCAATTTAAGGTAATTATCGGTACCATTCAATGCATTTTGAATTATGGTACTTTAGCAAAATTTGTAGTGTACGTCAGGCAAAACCAATTTATTAACAGATAATGCTTGATAAGCATGTAATAGGCTGCTTTAGAGGTGGCAATATTTAACTGGTAATAAATTTTTGTTTTGAAAGTGCGCAACAAGCATATTGGGAACTGAAGAGAGAAATGTCTAATTTGCGCCTAGTGACTGATGTGCAGGCTGAGGTCCTACGAAAACTGAAAAGAAATCCAACAGCAACCAAGAAAGGCAAGTCAGTGTTTGCAGCAATAGACCTTACGAGCACAAACCATTGATTCAAGATGTCCTATTTTAAAAATGACCTAGCTATCATATCTTATCAGAATCTCATCAATTGAAGTTGATAAGCTAGACTATATTATGGTTCCAGCTCTACCCATTTTCTGCTTTTGCTTCGGTCTCATACTGGTCAACTTCACACATAAAGGTGTTGCTGATGTGTTTTTTCTTCAGTACTGTATTCTGTTCCCCTTGTGGCTTTTTTCTCAGTCAAGTGTTGCTTATGTGCACAAGGCTGAGGTGTTAAGTTTACTCGTATTTGACCTTTTACCACAACTACTTCATAGTGGGGGGGGAGAATCTTTTTGCAAATGCAGTCTTGTTTTCCCAGTACAGAATATATTAAATTGGCAATATTTTAAAACTGGACTTTAACAGACTGAAATTTCCTTATGGTTCCATATTTCTTTCTGTTGGTGTTCATTAAAGTTGTCTTTTCTAGCAAAATGCTGCACAATATGACTTTTTTTTGAATGTCAAAATACTGGGGAAGCAAAACTGCCTTGTTAAAGGTTAAATAATTTCTGTATACAGTACTTATAATTTCTGTGAGCAGTTCATCAGACAGTTCTTTTGTTTCATACACGTTTCTCTTGAGCCAAATGCTAGACTATCAGTCAAACACTGTGGTAAACAGTCTATTTCCTTTGTTTTCTGCTTACTTCAATTGTGGTATTTACTGTGCTCAGCATACAGGTGAAATACAGTGAACTTGGTTACAGTGTATTGGTGACAGTCTCTGATGTCCCTGTCCATTACCGGATCAAGATATTTTGTTTCTAAACAGCTCAGTGAGGTAATGACAGGATTCACCTCCCGGTCAGTCCCTGCCTTTGTGGTCAGCAGTGATTAATGATCACTCTCTCTCTGGTACTTGGCTGATACAAACTATCAACACATTTTATAGAGTTGGCCATATTGTTACCAGGTGAGTTTGCGTTCCTACAATTCTAAACCACACTTGTCAAATAAGTTCAGCAGAGAAACTGAGAACTGAATGGGTCTTTAATCGGTCAAGGTTTGATGTGATCGTATAGTGTCTTTCTGTCCTTACTTTTAATTTGGAGTCACTGATTTTTCTTTTCTCTTTGGTGAAGAGTCTCATTTTCTGGAGTTGTTCATCCACAGCCATAAAAGGTGTTATTGATGGCTCAGGAAATAGTGGACTTCTGCCTTTTTCTCTGTAGGCTTTTTTTCAGTAATTTTTCAGAAGTATGTAGGAGTGGACAGGTCTGTTGACCTTGCTTGTCAGCCACGCTTAGGAACATGATGCAGATATTTTATAAATATATGCTTATACTTTTAGAAAAATCTGGGCTTATGAAAAATATGGGTTGAACTGACTTACACCTTCCACTTCCTATACCTCTACTACTGTTTCTTTTTTAGCATCTACAAACTGGCTGCCATTACAGAGGTGCGTTAAGTCTGCAGAACACGTGTTTGTTACTGTTGGTCTCCCACACAGAGTATCAGTTAACATGTGGATTCTACTTAATCTGTCACTTGTCTATGGAGGCATTTTCAACAAAAGTGTGTCTGTGGGAGTTTTTTGTTATTGATTGATTGTGTTTTGTTTGGGCGGGTTTTTTGTTTGTTTGGGGTTTTTTTGCATTTTCAATCTATTTTCAGTGGATTCCATTTTTCTTCAACTTCTAAAGGTCTGTAGGCCTCAAATTGCTTTTTACACCTGTCAGCACAAAGAGTCCAAATCCAGTGCCTTATAATGTCTTTCAGACATGCTGCCTGTGCTGTTGGAAGGTGGTTTTGGTTGACATTTGTGAATTGGGTACCGCTTTTTAATTCGCAGTGACAAACTGTATTCTTTGACTAAGATACTGGTTCTTCTTTCTGTCCCTTAGGAACTAAAGTTAAAAATTGCAGTTTATACTCAAGATTCACATGTGTTCTAGAAAATAGTGTGTAAGATGTAAGTTTCTTTAACTGCAGGAAGCATTAATCTACTCCCATTACATGTTTATGTACATGATCACTACAAAAAAAAAAATCTGGTTTTATTTGGCCATCTGTTCAGATGTGCACTGAAGATGCACTCCTATTTCAGGTAGATGCTGGTCAGTTTCAAACTCCTCCCTTTCCTAGCACAGTTTAAAACTGCCTTGGAATTTCAGGTGGCTGAATATTGCAGTCTGTCACTTCACTTTTGGAAGTCAGACAATAGTGGAACTCGGAGAACCTGTGAACACTATGTGTTTCCCTCTTACTGCTTCATGGACAATGAGAATTCAGTTTTTGGGCAGCCAGAGAACACAACTTGTTAAAAGAATCGTAGAGGAGGAAGCAGCACTCAGTGTTCTGTATCCAGTTGATTCTCCAAGCACATGAAAATCCTGTTTCAGCATTCATTCCAGTTTGGTCAGAAAGATCCACCAGTTTACCTGTGTTCAAGTGGGAGTCAGGAGGTTTCCCTGGAGTTAGGTGTATTTTAGACATTGTGATTTCAGGTTCTCGGGTTCATCTTGCAAAGCCAGACTGGTGAGGTTAGTATGGTGTTTGTAACTTTTGAGTAGTTACTGAATATGGTCTGAAAACCTGTGGCTTGAAAACACTGTGTTTAACATCCCTGCTAGACTGTAGTACATTTGGAGTACATGAAAAATGCATTAGATGATGTAATTTTAAAATCTCTTTTTATCTCCTTCCTTCAGCTGCCCCTACTGCACCAGTACAATGCGTTGAATCGAACATTTCAAAGCTGAATTTGACATCTGGGGTAGTCTATAAAAACCTCTCACAAAACAATAAAGTCTTCTGCAATGCTGTGTCTCCCCCTCTGCTGAGAGATGTCCACATCCCATCGGAAAGGGTGACTCTACAAGCATGGGCAGATGAGAGACCCATTCCAGTTGACGGCAAAACATTTCAGGAACACCATTCTTACGGAAAGAGCTCTCTGGAAGATAATTCCTGGGTATTCCCAAGTCCTCCAAAGCCTAATGAGAATATGTTTTGGGAAACGAAAAATAACCCAACTTTGTTAAACTGTCCATCAGATTACCTGGATCAGTGTAATCAAAACTGTCTGCACAAGAGTTAAAAGATTTTTGGAATGATTCTGAGTAGGCACCTTAACGCTTGAACTTTTTAAGATGGAAAAGAAATTGCTTGAAATGTTCTTTCTTTAATTCTAGTTTTGAGACAGAAGCCTAGTCTTCCTCTGCTGTTAATCAGGAGTAAGTTCCTTGATGTTAAAGCTGTGCTGGTATACTGCAAAAATAAAGAAATCTAGCATGGGGACTAGATAGTCTTGTACCGCAGATGACGTACATTTGCAAAAGGTTACACTGAAAAGTGAGTTCATGGAATAAAACAAAATAATTCAGTTCTGTATTTGTTTGCTATTTGTATCTTATCAGGAAAATATTTAGTATCTGGTGTTAAAATTTGTACCAGCTCTAGGGTGACTTTGATGGTGTCTTTTCTCAGAATAAGACATACAATGAAGAATTGGATTATCTCTCCCTTCCTCCTTTCAATTAACTTTCAGATTCCTCTGTTTTAGAAATGCATTTTTATGTAATCTTCAGTCAAGAAAGGTGAGATTTAATTTTTTTCTTTCCAAATCCCTGATTTAGATTAGGTAGTGGCAGGAGAGGAATCATCCCTAGGCTGTCTTTAGATTGCACCATATATGGTTTGATTGCGAATTCTAAAGGCCCATAAGTGATGCTGCTGAACACTGAGAGTCCCGGAGGTTCAGCTTGTTCCTGCCGAAGGAAACTGACTTTTAACTCTGTGCACGCTGGTGCTGCCACAGAACCATCCTGCTCACTGTGCAGTTACCCATATCGTGCCTCCTTTGCACTGCACCAGAACCTTGACTCTTTTATTTGTGTGGTGGTGATGGATACTAACTTCTCTTTTGTGAAAGAAACAAAGCCTTAATTTAATCGGACTGGGTGTTGTCACACTGTTGATATACATAAAAAGTATTTCTGTGGTATCTTTAGTATGCCACAAAGAACTGGAGTTATTAGAATTGCATCTGCCTGCTTTAGAGATTATGGGTGTCTGAGTACTATTTTTTTTCCTCTTAAGGCCACAAACTGTTTTTAGGCAAATACAATTTATCCTTTTTTTTTTTTTTTTACCTTATCTGCTTCATATCTGGCTTAATACAACAGGGTTAAGTGAAATGTCTTGACTGCTCCAAAGGTTGAAGAAAAATGCTTTGTAATTTAGATCCATGATGCCTAACTTGTAATGGGCGAGAAGATATTTAATACTGAATGAATGGGTTATTTACACACGTGTGGGTGGGTGAAAGATTTGACTTCACAGGTCCAGCTTCAGATCAAAGTAATAAAAATTAATTTCACAGCTGTTTAGTAGCAAATTATCTTAAAACTTCTTGCAGATACATGGGGAAGCTACGACTGTAGCGCAGTTGTAGTAATGATGGGCTGTAAAAGCGTTACCGGGGTGTTATGTGACCTGTGTGGTTCCAGCCACTCTTCCCTGCACGGTAAGTACCAAGCCCATCTCCTTCTCTTTCAGTTTGTCTGTCAAAGTCCAAAGAATGCCTTCCAGATACTTCCTACTATAGTAGCAAACAGCATCCATAAATAATGTTTCCCATTCAGCAGATACAGTTTTTCTTTCTATTATCTTGCTCACATATACTGGGTTGTCTGTGATTAATGGAAATGCTGTCAGGTGCTGGAATTTATTCTGACCAATGAACACAGCTGACTCAGGGGAGTACAATCTCTTGGAAAGTAATAGAACAAAACCCAATATGCATAAAACAAATCCAAGTCACTAGGCTTTAGCTGATAAAAGCAACTACCTGTGTAATAACAAAGAAAACATTTCTCATGTGGCTGCATAAGCTATATGGCTTACTTTTGGGGTTCCCCACCTCAATATTACAGAGGGGTTTTTTAGTAAGTAATGTATTATCCAACAGACATCAATATGGTTTGTGCAATGAAGAAATTCTACTGTGTAAGGTTTTAAATAAATTTATTTTTGTTTGAAATTGGTTTCACTTACAAATCTCCTTTCCGTATTTGGCACAAAATTTTTTACATAAGTTTTAATCCCTTGATTGTGTATAAATGTTTCTCCAAATACAAACAATTAAATTTGAGGTTCATACTTTTTCATTTGGGGAAAAATTACCAGCCATCTGCTGTAGCCTGCTTCAGCATATTCTAGGTTTAAAAGTGTTCTCTTGGATGTTGAAACCTGAAGGCTTAGTTACCTTAAGCTATGATGTGTTCAAAGTGGTTGAACTATTTGTGTCAAAAGGTTCCTGATCGGCCTGCCCTGTGTCTTCTGTGACTTAAAATTAAGCTTCTCTGTGCAGAGCCTGAGAATTTCCAGGCTTTGCCTTTGACTCTTGGTTTATATTCTGTGCTGCTTCCCGTGCTGGAGAAGGGAGCAGCAATGTTTGCCAAGAGGGACTCCAGGAGAATGCTGATACTGGAGAGAAGTGGGACTGATGATGGAGAGCTTGCTGTAGGCAGCATTTCCAATCCAATCATTCACTGCCATGTCCAAGCTGTAACATTTGAAAAGAAGTCCCTAGATTTGGAGTCACCTGGGAGCTTGCTGGCTTGTGAAGCATCTGTTGGTCTGAAGTTTAACAATCATATTTTGACTGAAGATGGAAAAGTCATTTAAATCCATGCCGCTAGTGGCTTACAGTGCTTTTTCCATTTTCAGAAGTGAAATCTTTTCAT
The DNA here is from genome assembly GCA_035584735.1 of Pseudotriccus pelzelni. Lineage (NCBI taxonomy): Eukaryota > Metazoa > Chordata > Aves > Passeriformes > Tyrannidae > Pseudotriccus > Pseudotriccus pelzelni. The sequence goes on along the minus strand of JAWMRA010000078.1, from coordinate 39,132,164 downwards.
CACAGTGACAGCAGATTACATGCAGAAGTAGCTGCAGTAACAGCATTCTGGTGTTTTTGTGCACGTGTGCCCGTGTTATACAAAACTAAAATCGCACACAGTAAGGACCAAAATCCTCAAATAATTCTTAAATGACACCAAGAAAATTTTAACTTGAATGGAATCTTTGAATATTTTAAAACCTCACCTAACCCACCAATGTGACAATTTTTAATTTAAGAAAGCACTAATTCCATTTAGCAGAAATGGAAGACAGCTTTTGGGGCAGGAGGAGGTTGTTGCTTTGCACATTTAAGCAAGCATATGGCAAGCTGATGAATATGTATTTGGGTATTTGGGGAGTTGGATGAACCTTCTAATAAGTTATATGTAAACCTGCCCTGTTTGATTAATTTTAAGTATTTTTAAAATCTGATCATTTTACGTTTCCCTGCCAGTTTTGTGGTTTAAAACTGATCAGTTTTCCTCTTACGTGAACTAGCCATATTGAAGATATCGAACTCCCAAATTAGCTCTGATGCACTGTCCAGTTTTTATAGCTGGAAAAAGACAAGAGCAGCACTAGACATACGGTGGAGTTACAATAAGACAATACCCATTCCAAGTAATGAAACACAGGCCCCTGTAAGTATCATATGAACTGTACTGGTGAGACACCTGTAGCTTTAATGATGCTCTGGCCTGGTAAAGGAAGAGTGAAAAGCTACAGTACCTGACACCTGTCTAATCTTCAGATCAGGGCCACAGTGAAAGCCCTGTAACTTTGGAGAAGCTTCAGTTGTAAGAGGCAGTGTTAAAACTGGGGCTATAAACACTTGGTAATGCCACCTTCATTTTTCAGAAGGTCACGTTAGAAAACATCAGATGCTTTTATACAAATGTTAACTCTGACGGGCGAGTGGCGCTGCCACGCTTCAGACCTTGGCTGACCCCCTCGAGTTAGTCCCTGCGTCTGCACTCCTGTAACCTTTCTGTATAGACAGGCGAACTTGAAAACACTGGAAGCTCACCCAGATTAATTTCCCTAATTGCTTACCCCTCTGCAGAATGATAATGTGTAAGAATCCTGCAGAATTTATTTCATAATGAAAAAAAAGAAATATCTAGTGACCATTAATGAGAAATGCAATCCCTGGCTTAGATGGAGATGGCTGGATGAAGTACTGCAATGTCTGCACGATGTCAGCTCCCTGCCTCCTCACCTAGAGGTGACTGCTCTCTGTAAGTACAAGCAGTTACCATGATTTGTTTTGTTGGGAGGTGGAGGGGCTGAGGGGGGAAGACAGGCTTCCAGGGTTGTATCCTCTCATCACTACTACGTAAGCGCTTAAAAAATATTCAATGTGTAGCAAAAAAGCTTCCAGTTCCCTGTGTACAGCTGACGGCTTTGCCAACACTACTGCTGTTTTCTTACTCTGACTAGAATCTAGGGCTGCCTCCTGCTACCCTTAGTAGGAAGGAGACTTTATAGCTGAGACAGAAACAAACCCAAAAGGAATTTACTAGTACGAGTCTGTCACTTCACAGTACTCATTCTTTCATTTAAACCTTAAATAAAAGATGTAAATGCAATTAAAGTACAGGATATTGCACAAGACACTAAGAAAGCGAAAGGTGTGAAATCAAGAATTCAGAACTAGGGAACGTCACATTAAGGCCATGGATGTGTTACAGAGGAAGCTGATGCCAGAGCCAAGGGCAAATCCCAGCTCCGAGTGCATCCCAGGGCAAACAGAGGAGGAGCTACAATAACCTAGTTCTTCCTTACACCCACAACAGTGCCGGTAACGGGAAATAATTGGCTGACAGCACCATCCAGCAGATGGGATTTCAGGCTTGAGAGTACAGCTTAGTTATCAGTGCTGAAGTGACTTGTGGCTGTCAAGAGTGGGGGAGCAATACCTGCAGTTTCTACCCGGGACTTTGTTCCACTGCAGGCACTAATTTCTCCCGTGCAGTACTGGTCACTGCACTGGGGTTCCCCTGCACTGGCTGAACGTGCTTTCTGATAAGCCAGAAAAGGAGACCCCCCATTGCTGAAGCTGTGCCTGATCACCAGCTGTGCTGGCAACCTGAGGATGACCCAGGTGAACCCTCAGTGCAGGCACATACCACTGGCAGCACACATCGCTGCCCCTAAGGGAATGCTTGCTCCCACACAAACCCTCTTTGGAAAGGCTTTTGACAACAGTTACAAATACCCAGGCTGGATTTCCAGAGGTTGAAAATATAGCAGATTTTCATAATGACATACCAGAACAGTCACTATCTTTAAAAACACATTTCACCATCTACCTTAAATTTACTCGTTTTTAAAATACATCAAAACAACTAATTTTCCACTAACTGATTTGGAGTATTTTTTTTTTCTATAATGCTTGAACTAAGGCGACAAGAGCAAGTACAACGTGTGGGACACCACTCCACGTACGCTATTTTAAGGTGGTCAGTTTTAGAGCTGAGTGCCACTTAAGTTTGCCTAACAAGGCAGAATGCTACACATCTCTTCAGTGTTTCATTCACAAGTGTTCCCCCGTCCTCCAGCCAATCTGCTGAAGCAACATTATTACCGATAAAAGGCACAAAATAAAGGGCAAGGACTAACTTGCAGTGTTAAGACCTTCATATAACACACGTCCAAGTCTCATTTGAATTTCCTACTTGAATAGCTTTAGAGCAATATTGTGTTGGTGGTGAAACTATTAAAATGTCATATTTTGCATCTTCTGATGGAAAAGTATCAAATTCTATTACTTACTCTGATTTTTTTTATTTTTTTTTTCCAAATCAGGGCATTAAAGTTACCAAGATTAAGTGCAGCCTTTCCCTTGTAAAGAATTTCTTTTATTTCAGAATGTTTCAAAGGATATTCCAAGATAGCCTGTGAAACTTTGGATTACTATCTCTAGTGAAGTCATTTATGCATTTGAGAGTTCTACAATTAAGCAGCTCCAAGTACCAACACACAAAAGATCTTCTGTAAGCCCCGTTTTAATTAGGGACTTCCTCGCACTTAGTTCCTCCAAGAAGTGACCTGCATTTTACATGCCTAGTTTAGTTGTTTACTCACCTATACCTGCAATAATTTTGGAAGTGTGGTCGTTTGCTCACTCTGGAAGAGTGGCAGTTTATTCCATGTTCTCAAAGGTCTGGATCAGATTACTTTCCTCTAGAGTCAAAGTGGTCAGTCTGGGCCACGCACAAACACGAGGCATCCATCCCTTCTGGCAGCGTAATTTAAAAATGAGTCACAGTGTAGGCACAGGTACTACCAGGCTCTCATATGACTCAACATTCTCACGAAAAGGATAGTTCACACTGGTCTGAGCAGCTCTTCTTTTCTGCATTTGCCACCCTTCTCTTCTAGTAAGTGCATCTCCATACACAGTCAGTGTCAGGTGATGACTAACAGAACAGCTTCAACGTATGCACATTTTGTGATCAGTTAATACAATTTAAGGGTGAATAATACAAGGTTTTATGTAGCCTGGCTCACAAGCTTTAAATTCCAAATGGACATTCTGGATTTGCAAACTCCAACTTCCAAACTGGTAAGAAAATCCCAAGTCCAGACAGAGGAACAGACCTTCGCAACTTCTCTCACAAGCTGTGACAGCATGCTTTAGATCTTTAACTACAGAAAATTTAAAAATTTAATTTTAGAGATTATTTTATTCTCCATTCATCTTGTGTATTTCAGTTAAACTCCACACAGGGGTACAGATCATTTAAGTCTATTTAAATCAATTGAAAATCAAAGTTGCATATAAAATGTGAGAAGTTCATTTTCAAGTTTTAATTATACATTTGAAGTAACCTTCTGTCTTTTTTTCTTAATTCCAGTTGCTCTGTACTCTTCTCTTTGCTTCAAATATTCTGCTTTGCATTCTTCATAGAATGATGGATCAGAATAGCTGCAAGACAGAAAAATACATAATATTGGGTTTCGTCCTGGAATATGGAACAGACACTGCACATTAACACCCAAAGAAAACTTGCCTGTCTTCAATAATAGAATACCTTTTTTTTAAAAGTACGTAAGTGTTAAAGTTATCTTTGTAAACTCTAAATAGTAAGTTGGTCTGCATTCTCTCATGATACTGTTCTCTCTTGAGGCATAGTGCTTTTCAAGCCTCTACAGTGAAGCCACCAAGACGAAAAGTAGAAAAAGGGAAAGACATTTGGTGTTTCAGTTCAGCTGAATAATTTGTTATTTGCAGTTACCTTCCTCAGTATGGGAATCTGTTGGAGTCGAGTTATATTTTTTTTATGCACCCAAACAACTACTGGGAAAAGGTTAAAGTGTATGTCTCAAACAGTAGATATATAGGTCCTTGACCATTACATTCCTTTTCCTTATAATTTTGTTTTTAAGTATAACAATTCAGTCACTAAACTTTTTTTTCCAGTAGCATTTTGTTTCAGTTTATTTTTTTTTAAAGGCAAAGTACTGACAAATAAAACTGAGTAACTCCAGCAAGTTCTGACTGCAGTTAGGCCTGAATTCTCACCTGGTTGGATATGTTGTTTTCATCAGTTCCCAAATACTTGAGAATAACTGTCACTAGTTCAAAGGCACTGAACCTTAATCTCTGGTTTAACAGAGCAGGACGCACATTCCACCAAAAAACAAACGAACACCCTTTTTCTCCCAGTGAAACTCAAAACATCCCCAACTCTCACCCTGGCAGATTTAAGAATCTAACACTTCAGCCTGATGGCACTGGGGATAAATTAGGCCTTCCAAAAGAAACATTTCAATCCACCATGGCATCAAGTTGACCTCTCTTGTATCTAACAATTTCCCACTGCTGTTGCTATTGCTGTTGACAACGGCAGGACACTTTCAAGACAGACTAAATCTTAAAGAACAGTTCAAGAAGCAAAATGAAAACAAACTTATCCTGTATGAAGGTGCTTCACTGCTCACCCCCATCCTCACATATGTGATGCAACACGAAAATACGGGGCTACAGGTCACCTGGGCTGAAATCTGTCACCATGTAAATCAAGAGAGTCTTTATAGTCATGTATTTATAATAAAATCTTGTCAGTTAGGGCCTGACCAGCACGGTTCTAATAAAGAAAAGATACCATTTTCAGAAAATACATCCAAGTCCCTAACCTTGCATAACCCTTTTGAGAATAGTTAACATTTCTACTGATTTGTAGATTAGTATAGGCAATGCACAAAAAAGCCAACAAAAACTCCTAAGGGACTTACTAGCCAACCAGGCAGTCTTTCAACGCTGTGTTCTCTTGCCGACACTTCACCACCATAAGAAAACCAGTTTCTTGACAGCATTTAGTAAAAGCTGGGAAGCAAAGAAAAACAAAACAAACTAAATTAAAGTTATAAAAATGACAATTGGTAAAAAAAAATCATCCTATGTGTAGGAGGTATCAGACCAGATCTGATTTATTATTATTAATATAACCATAGTTGGCCTGGAGTCTCATACTGCTTGCAAGATCTTTGTCACTTGTTTAGCAGCAAGATTTTAATTGGGATTCTCCCCTCATCATGTAACACATTCACACACATACTGCTAATACACTATTGCTAATACCAACAGATTTTTGAAATTATTCTTGCAGGAAATCCATGATTCTTGTGCCTGCTTTTCATACAGTCTGCTCAGGGCTATCACAGCAGAACAAAAGGAATCAGAGAAAATTAGGTAAACCAGGGTTGTTAGTGTTTCCTCTGCAGTGAAAGCTTTTGGAATTGCTGAAGCATGTTTGTATCTACATTAAATTAATTTAATCTAAATTATGAGGGCAGCAGTGCTGACAGCAATTACTGCCTCAAAGAAATGCCACTAGCAATAATCTCATGTGAAGGTTTGGACTGGAGATAACAAGCTGTGAGGTCACAGTTCTTTCCTGGCAATTCCAAAAATCTCTCCTGGGAATGCAAGGAGAAAGCTGGAAGTGCCAGGTTGTACTCCATGGCACTACAGTGCTCCATGAAGGGCTGCTGTCTTTTCTGCATTGTGTAGTGGACTGTAGCTGTTCTTCAATACAGAATTTCTTCAAAGTCAAAATGTCTAGTAAAGAGCACTGTCCCCAAAAATACTGATGATCTACATTTCTGGGATCATGATCTCTGGCATTTAAGAACAATTAAATTGCTCAATGAAATGAAAGTACCTGGTCTGTTTTCAGGGTCTTAAAAACAAGTCAGTGAGATACTAAAACAGAACAGCAAAGTCACGGTTTAGGTTTTACCTGAGAGTAACTAAAATGATGCCTCATTGTTACCACCACCCTGTACAGATGTTTCACTGAATAATAACTGTAGATAAGAATTAGCTGTTATTTCTATCAGAAGACTTCAAACAGTTTTGTTCTGAGAGGTCTGCTAAAAGATTAACAGCTGCCATTTAGCAGATATAAAACAAAGAGAGAAAGACAAGTGTTCAGGATCAACCAGTAGCCAGGTCAAGAAAAAAGCTCCCCTCTACTGCATCCCCTTCCAGAATTGCATCCGTTTTTCCTCTTCCAAGTTCTTCCTGGTAATGATTTAATATCCAGCAAATTTAGGGCATCCAGAAATTGTTATCTTCTTGCACATATTTAGCAAAATTTACAACTAATCCAGTACAATCAAGAATTAACGCTGCTATATCATACATAGTATAAATCACGTTATCTCTGCTCAGTGTATATGTACTATGAGTATCATACATACATATATATGTTCATGCATTACTTACTCTGTTTTGTCCAAAAACTTGGGCAGTAAGACTTGTAAGTACTTCATGTACTTACACAAGAATCTTCCATTTCTTGTACGCAGTGATCAGATATGTGGTATTTACAGAAACAGCAATTTTTGTATCGCTTCCATTCTTTAAGCTTACTTATATATTCTTACTTATTATACTTATTATATCTTCTGAAGTCACACTAGTCATCAAAAAGGCACCTCAAGCACTTGCAAATTATTGACCATGTGAAAATATGGGCACAACTGTCAAACACACCAAGTGTCACACAGTCCTGTAGCCAGCCCTGTATGTGTTCAAGACATTCAGCTGCAGTTTCAAATCTGCCTCCTAAGTAACTATTAATCCTGTATGATGATGTAGCTTCCATTACATTAAGACTTCAATAAACAAGAAAACAGATTTGTGCCTATAAAAGCAGCAATCCTCTCCTCTGCTCTGAGCAGATGCCCACTGAAATGGGCATCAAGCAATCGTGGACCTCTGGGGAGCAAAATTCACCTTCTAGTATCCTGGATAGTACTGGCAAGACTTGAAGGAGATGGTGATCCAACAGCTGCAAGCAAGCCCTAGGTGAGACTAATCTGCTTGCCTGTGGTTATATGAATTAGGCTTTTACCAAAAAAATTTACAAGTAAAGGTAGTGTTTGCTGAAAGTGATGATGACAGACTTAAGTGTCCTTATACTGCCAAACGTATGTATATATATATATATATATATATATACATATATATTCACAAAACTTTGCAAAGAATTGATTTCTTATCTACTTTTAATGTATTATTTATTGATGAACACTTAAAACGTGCTCCAACACAGCACCTGGTGTTACATACTGGCAACTTCACCACATGCCACCTGAGAAACAGACCAAGTATGCAGAAAATGGGTTTAAATTCACTGGTTAATTACCAGTTGGGAAGACCCTGTAACCTGTGCTCAAAAAAATCACACCGAGTTTCTAAGATCTAGTTCAGGGTGTGTTTTTAGACCTAAAGTCATCCAAACACACATGCACAATTTTGAGGAAACTTCTGGACAGCTGAAGTTTACAAAGCTCAGAACAAGACACGAAAGTGTTATTAGGTTATTGAAATGTTTCTTTGGTTTTCAAAGGTGAACCTCTCGTTTCTTCTGTTCTTTCCTGGACTGTTTACACTGACTGTCCCTATATCAGCATCTCAGAAAAATCTTACCTATTAGTACATTTCTAAAAATGTCCTGTATTTTTTTCTGGGAATAAAGTTCCAACGCCTTTGAAAGCTTACGGTCTGTCTAGTGACTAGTTTGATTTCTGCTCTCCGTGGGCACTTCTCTAAGTGCTGTGCTGAGGTTTTGGGTTGAGGTTTTTTTTGTAGTAGTAATCATTTCTTCTGGAAGCTGTGAAGTAAAAAACCACAGAAGACAACGGGAGGTCCCTCTCACTTGTTAGCTCACCAGTCTTGATTGGTTAAAGGCGTGATGTCCCAGTGAACTAAAAAACCTGAACTGCAATTGTAAGCATTCCCTGGCTCCAGAAAGCCCCGCCTGCAGTACAGGGCCAGGCACTGCTGCAAAGTGATAAAACTGCTTCCAGCTCTTTAGTTCTAACATTACTGATGCTTAACAACAGAGAGGAAGAAAGGAGGTTAAAGCATATTGGGCATCCTTATATGAGCACACAAAACTTGATTAGCCATCTCTTCTCTTTAAAAGCCATGTAAGGAGTGTGGTGCGAGACAGCTTACACGAGTCTGGAGAACATTGTTTTAACTATGCTTTATCCTGCTCACAGAGGGGCAAATACTGATCTCTTCACTCTCATGACCAGCGACAGGACTTGAGAAAACAGCATGAAACTGAGCCAGGGGAGGTTTAGATTGGATATTAGGAAAACATGTTTTCACCCAGAGGGTAACTGAACACTACAACAGGCTCTGTAGGGAAGTGGTCACAGCACCAAGCCTGAGTTCAAGAAGCGTTTGGACAATGCTTTGAGAAACATGATGTGATTCTTGAGGTGTCCTGCACAGGGCCAGGAGTTGCACTCGATGATCCTTGTGGGTGCCTTCCAACTCAGCATATACTATGATTCCATGAACTCTTCCATGAAATGAAACGCCTCAATGTTGAGCAGCAAAAAAAGTGTTAAACCTACTGGTAATCTCATAAACAGTGCACAAAAGGTCCAGATATAATCCCAAACCAAAAATTTATCTCCCATCTCTGTAATCTTGACAATCACCACTCTTAACTCACTCAAGAAATAGCTACATTATGGACCAAAGTTTCAGGGTGCACAGCAAAAGGAGTGAATACACAGGATCTGATTACAAACCTTTTTTAGTTTAACACTTTAGCAGCTCTGAGTGGTAATCAGAACACTAGAGAATCCACCCTCAGGCTCAAACAAACCTCCTTCCTGATACACTGCACATCACACAAAGAGTTGCTCTTTCAGAGCAGAATTAATCTTTTCATAATCCTGTGTATGATCCAATATTTATGACTTTAGCAAATGACTATCTGTGATTTTACAAGTTCATGGGCTGATTTGTTTTCTTTCTTCTCAAGCAGCAGCGAGACTAGAGATAAATTTGAGCCAGTCTGCAAATTCATTGCAAATTGTAACACAAACGAAAGACATGTTTCAAACAAACAATAAAGGTTAACCCCAATATTTATAAATACAAACTAAATAAACCGAGGGACAGAGGTCAATGCAACAGAAGTGAAAATGCCTTGTTAGAGAGGGGAAAAAAGCTTGCCCTTGATAAAATCAACCCTTTGCCAAGGCTTTTCCAGGACAGCTACATATGTCCATCACTGAATGCTCTGTGCACAGACAAGGACAGATCCACTACTGCGTCAACAAGCTGCAGGTGCCTACCAGTTACCACGGAAACTGGCCACGGACCCCCCTTTCACCTGCAGCAGTTATGGTTCATGACAGCATAGCTGACACAGGTTATCCCACAGGCTCCTCTCCCTGCTGTAAGCTGTGTCTAGGGGGACACACATGGAGCGAAGATCTCTTCCCAAGGCTACAGCTCAGAGAGTGGACTGAACAGTTCAACACTGATGTGAGGCCAGATTTCACCTTCTTCCTCTCTCTCTCTCTCAGAAAGCTTTGTGTTTCTCTTGTAAGGCAAATCCAAAATAAGCTTTAGGCACAGTTCTGAGACTTTTAAGTTTCATTATGTTTTGGCCATTACTGCCACATGGAGAGATTTTAACTGCCAAATCAAGCCTGCCATTTAGTGCCTTCTCTAAATCAACCACGTATTAAGGCCAAATGGTAACTTTGCACGACACAAAGGTCTGCTCTCAGCTGAGCAAAAGCTGAACGCCCATGTTTGAACACAGAGCAATTCAGTTTGGCCAGTTCTCACCTGCTGACTACGGCATACCGGCACGTGCAGCTGATCCTGCCTACCTACGATGGCAAGACCGCATAGCTCACATGATTTCCAGGGACAGACATGAGGGCTTTTTGGCTGAGGTCAGCGATGAATGAGCCCTACCAAGGACTGACTCTTCAGCAGGGAGTATTTCAGACCCTGAGCAATTTGGGGAAGCTGCTGAGTTTGGTCACTGGCGCCTCCAAATGTGGCCAGGATGCAAAAGCAGGATTTCACTGGGTCTCCCTATCCCAACTTACCTGCCCAAGAAAGCACAACACAGAGAACCAGCAGAAATTAGATCCTGACACATGCAAAGTCACAGAACAGAAAAAAAGAGCTTTAAAAAGCCTCCTAAAATTACCCATAAAGCTCTCCAGACACGCATTTTTAAATAAAAATCCTGTACCAAGTCTTTGTGTAATTCCATTAAAATACAGAATTATAAAATTCTGTTGCAGGTATCAAGAATTAGTTTTGAGTGTCTGACTTAGTATATTTGATAGTTGATTAAAAACTGCTTTACGTTACAGAGCGCTCTTTTATTAAGGTTTCTTTGATAATTAGGTAGAAGGTTGACACAACAAAGAACACTTCGTTTAGAAAGATCTTTACAGTCCACACTAATCTTTGCTGAAAAAAATAGCATCTAAGAAGAATGTTTTTCTTCTGTATTTTTAATTGCTTTTTCCCCAACTCCGTTTTATGACTTTATTACAAGGTAATAAGGAAAGCAGATGGAAACTGACATACAACTGGGTAACAGTTCACGTATTACAGAATAAAGACTGGACAAATTACTTCCCTGTCTGAACAAGCACTCAGAGAAGCATATGCAATACATACTAAAGTGTTAATTTTATAAGCTCAGATACATTACCAGGAAGTTATAACAAAGTTGGTGGGGGTCCACCGGCAGATGTCCTGGTACATACACTTCCTAATTAAAAAAAAAAGAAACAAAAAGCCAGGCTACTGCCCATTTTCATTCTAAAACATATTCACAGGTCCAAGAAATATTTGCTCCTGTATGACAAAAATAAAAAACTGGTAGGATTTTGACTCAAAGGGACAAACCAACATCTGGCATAAGACAGAGCCACAGCTCTGCTGAATAAAGGTGATGATTTTCTTCCACACCATTAAACCAGACAAGGTTAAATTTAACACTCTTAATCTCAGTGTCTGCAGACTTACAAACAGCGGACAACAAAAACAAGGCACCATATTTAAGATGCAAGTGTTCTTTCTGTAGTCCCCAACACCCCTCCACCCCCAAGCAGAGTTAGGCTGATTTCTTCACTGTGTTGCATTCAAAATGAAATGGTGGAATCAGTGTGCTGGGCTGCTAAAGTTTCAGTTACTTGGAAGTAAAGGAAAGACTTTATGAAAAAAGCTGTAATGTCCTGCCCCAAGCACTAAAAACAAATTGAAAGTTGGGGGGGTTTTTTTGTGATTCAATAAAGGGGAACAACCAGCATCAGATTATATTTGTAGCAGATTTTTAAAGGACTTTTTTTTTTTTTACTTTAAATATTTTTAAGTATTAGATACCTAATTATTTCTTTCTGCAAACATTAAAGTCTTTTCAAAGCAAGAGAAGAACAAAAAGTGTTTAGGACTGATCTCTAGACAACCAGATATAACACCACCAAGGGATCATCCCTGTTATTTTCAATGTATGAACTGTTTGTAGCATGAAGGTTATTTCGGAAGGTGCCTTTTTTGTAGATTCAGACTATAACAATATTTGACACTTTTGTATTGCCTCATACATTGCAAAGCGTTGTACAATTCATACAACATTAGAACTGCCGTTTTATCAATTATAATTGTGCATCTATTTTGCAGATGTTCTTGTACACAAAATAAATGAAATATTCCCCATTATCAAGATAAATGGATCCTCTCAGGTCTGGCTCTCGTTTATTTAAAGACTTTACAATTTTACTACTTAAGAGAAAGTCCTACAGAGGTGTTATCTCACCATTTATATTTTCTCAACACTTATGATACTGCTATCACACTCTTAAAATAAAAAAATAAAAAAAGCTTGCATCATGATTCAAACCACGCTTACATTCTATTCCTGGGGTAGGTTTTCTCCTCTACACAAAAAAGAGGATATAGTTTTGTCCAGTGTTTGGGCCATTCCTTGGGGTCTACCACTGGGTGGAAAAAGATGCCCAAGTAAATAGAGATTTAGGGGTGACGGTGGAAGAAGGAGGAAACGGTTCCCTTTAAAACATAAACAAGGACAAGATTTTAAAATCTATGTTTGTAAAATGTGCACAAAAACATTAAAATTATCCAAACCATTGTCAGCAACATTTTATGGTGAAGTTGTTATGCTTTTAATTTTGTATTAAATTGTTATTTATTAGCTGGTAACTTTGAAGATTACTCAGTATGCACAGAACAGATTACTGGTGCATTTAATGAGCCAGAGGAAGTAGAAGGACGAACACGAAGAGATTGTTTTACATTGTAGAGTACGAGCTATTTGATATTTCTAACACAGTACCAAAGAAAGCTTCTCTGTAGATTGATCATGGTTCAGTTAACATCACTGAATATCTAATACCTCCAACTCAATTAATTCTCACCTGATTAAGATCAGTCTGATATTCAAACTAAATCATCTCTCCAGTCAAGTAGAAATCAATATTTCTGATTTTACTTTTAAATTACAAATACAAATAAAATACACGCATCGTCAGTATGCCAGGAGTAGCTTTCCCATTCTAGTCTACTATGGCATGCATAACACAGCTGATTAAAGACTTATTCTAATTTGAGCAACAATATATATGACAGATTAATTTGAATAGGAGGAGATAGCATGAAATAATTAAATGCATCTTATATAGGGCAAAGAGAAAATTGACATAAAATAACCTTGATTCTTTCAAGTGAACCTCTGTTATCAGATCAAATACTTTGTCTACACAATTCTCGTTTGCTAGAACATAAAAATAAACATATACTTTCTATTTTCCTGCTCATCACCAGCCCCCCAAAATCTGCTGAATTCCAGCTTTTGTAGCTCCAGTGTACTGCTGGCAGCATCTGCCCTAGGGCAGATGATCTACCGCAGCACACAATTCAGGACTGGGGAAGGAAGGCAATCCCAGGAATTCAGGAATTTTAGGAAAGGGATATTCATCCTCCTGCCCAATCTTTTCCAGGGCACTCTCAGCACAGACCAGCAGCTTTATCTTGAAGTACACAGTGCAAAGAGAGGATTCTCCAGTAGACCACAGCATCTCTGGCACTCCATTATGAAACATCCCTTGTCTCATGATGGAGAGGTGAACATATGGCAGGAAAGAATCATCAGGAAGGCAAACAGCACAACTGTGAACTTTAGAGAAAGAATATTTCCCCAAAAAGTATAAACTGTTTCTCTAAACACAATGCCTTGGGATAGGAGAAAGGATACTACCAATATCCTAGAAACAAATCTGAAGACTTTGCTTTAGGGACCATTTAGAGATGAGAAAATAAAATACTGATTCAACGAAGGGCCCATTGTCCTGTACGCCATCTTTCTCAGAAGTCAGTAACAGCTGTTTTAGAAAAATGTGTCTGAAAGTTTACATTATGGAAAAAAATGTTTTCTCAAGAGAAGTTTCCTCCTCATCCCTATCAACTATAACCCTGGCTCACACCTGGAAGCATAAAGTTCTCACATGCCCTTCAAAACCCTTACAATCACTTACACGGTGGGTCTAAAGTAACAAGCACCCAAATGATGACGAAAAAAGGGGGGAAAAAACATTGCAACACTGGAAAGATACATGCTAGCCTGAATTCCTTTAACATCTATCTGCCCTGGCTTGCTTAAGCCCTGCTCAAGTCCCAACTATTGCAATTGTAGTTATTTGTTTCATACCATGCGTGTCTTTTTCATTAGCAAGTTTTCAAAATCCTGCTGCAAAAATTAATTGGCCTCAAAGTATCTCTCGGCTGGATGCAGAACAGGCCAAAGCAGGAGGGAGCAAAGGCACTCTGCGCAGATCAAAAATGTTTGGGCATTGGTTGTCTGGGTTTTTTTCAGAACATTCCAGTTACTTGCCCTGTAAACACCACCTACCTTCACTTAGGAATACAGTCTTCAATTTTTCATTTCTCAAATGTATTGATATGACAAGGTTCTAGGTTTGGTCAACTGCTTAGAATGAGCTTTCTAAATGAATATAGGAAATCAGTGGCTTATTTACACTTTCCGTTTCAAAAAATCATTAAAAAAAATTATTAGGTTTTTTTTCATTTTGTTGTTCGTGGGGTTCTTTCGGAAACCACAATACCACATCAGTTCTGAAAACACATGTAAGGCATGTAGGGATTCTCCAACATCAGTTAATTCAATATAGAAGTAATTGCTCAGCTGCTGATCTTCTTTTCATTACAGAAACATTAGTAGGGTTTCTGTTATTTTCAAACCCAAGAATCATTAACGACAGAATTTCTGGGAAAAAAACCAGGATCTTAAGAAACTAGTATCAAGGAATGACGAGTAAATCCAGGAAAGCCACAAACGATAAAGACACAGTCCCGTTCCAATACAATGCAGAGGCTTGTGCTGGGGGAAACTGTCTCACCAAACTCACTACAAATGCTGTGTAGTTTAAAATTTGCTCCCCTTCAGATTAAGAATTGTGGATGTTTGTTAGAGGTATATCCAGAAACCTCAAGAGACAGCAGGGCAGTACTTTCGTTTGTCCCAATTAACCCACGCTTATCCACAGCAGATGGTTGGACCTTTTCTTTCTAAATTCATAATAAGCACCAAGAAACAGGGAATGAAACTGAAGAGTATAAGAAAGAGAAAAATTGTTTTAAGAAAAAAAATCACAAATAACAAGCAGAGGAACACAGCCAAACCAACCCAATCAGTTCAGCTACACAAAACCCAGATTAATACCTAAAACTGTTAACAAAAATATGCCAGATTAAAGTAATTAAGAGGTTTTTTAAAAAAGAGTTCTGAAAAACTATACACATGCCATCTCATGGTACTTTCAGGAGCATTTAGTTCTGTTGCTTAGACAAGGACAGGTCAGCTCTCCTCATTCTACATCCTGCACACATGAGATCTGACCAAAATGTCTTCTGGGGGTCAAGGAGTGGAGAGATTTAAGATAGTTTTCAGTTTGATATGAATGCTGAACGTGCATATGAAACCTGACTAGGAAAAGTGTTTTTCTAAGTAATCACAGAGCCAGAAAAGATTACTTTTTAAAAACATACACCTCAAAATGTCACACAGTACTTTCCTGACTATCATTAAATGTTGATGAAATGCTGTGGTAGACATAATTTATTAGTAATATCTGTTTAGTCAGTAGAATTTCAACAAACTTGGAATTCAACAGCAAATGGAGTTTTGGCACAGAGGATACAGAGAAATATCTGCCTGTTACTTTTAGCTTGACCTGATCTGCTCTCTCATCCTGGATGTACAGAGTTGTCAGCATTTTTATATGCACATCTATACACTCATATCCGCACAAGTATGTTTATTTTGTCCCAAACACACAGAAATCTAGTACACTGTCATATTTATTAAACTCCAGCAACCCACTTCTTTAAGAGCTAAGAGACAAGTCCTCCTGCTTCTGACTAAGCAAGACAGCCAGAGCACAGAAATACATAAAAGAGGGTTATGTCCTCAGAAGAAAGGGGAGAAATAGCAAGGGCATAACTATTATGTATAAGGCTTTGTCAGTCAAGGCAGATTTAAGTGCTCAAAGATGATGATCAGCTGGGCTATGTGGGCAAATTCATCAAGAAAAGCAGACCTCCTTTTCTTCCTATTGAAATTTTTAAAAAAATATATCCTTTTAAGCAAAGTAACCATGCTGCTGTGAAACAATTTATTTGGGTAAATCATGATTTGTCTATTAAAGAAACCTGCTTTGGGAATGTTTTTGTCAAGCACACGCATCGTTTTCTATTTAAGGTTTCAAGTAAAGCACACCCAGTGAGTACAGCCACCTAGTTAAATTGCACTGGTTTCAAACAACTGCTTCCTTTAAGACTGACTTGATCTAATTTTCCTGCCACCCTGCAGTAAGTATCCCTGACATCAAGTGTTACCATACCAGGCGCTGGAAGAGGCAGAACTGGAACAAATGCAAGTTCCCCCATGGCTACTGTCTGTCACTGCCTGCTTTTATATAAACAAGTGCATCCAACTGGAGCTGCACAGAGCAGCCTAGCCGCTGCTTATCCTCCCGCCTCCGTCTGGAGCTGCTGAGCCACTCAGGGACAGCTGAGAACTTAGGATAACAGATGATTAAAAGAAACAACATCCCCCTCCCTCTGTCCCATAGCGACTGACTCTTCAGCTGAACTCCAAAGTTAAAGAAAATGTATCTATTTCTAAAAGACAGAGCTTCACCGAGTGACAGAAGTAACAGTAATGTCCTTCTACCACACGGTGGGGATAGAGCAGGGCATTTATGTAACTCCTGAACTTGCCCAGCTGTTCCACCATGACACCACCTTGCAGTTACAGCATGCTGTTTTGGGGAGTCTCCCTTTTTGGGCCCGGCCCCCCCCCCCCCCCCCCACTCAGTTCAATTTACTGGACTTCCAAAACTATGTTTTTAACTCAGAGTTCCAATACGGCAGGTCAGCAGTAGTAGCAGTAGTTCTCCCTCCTCAGAATGAATCAAAATATCCTCTAAGC
This sequence comes from Pseudotriccus pelzelni, assembly GCA_035584735.1. NCBI lineage: Eukaryota > Metazoa > Chordata > Aves > Passeriformes > Tyrannidae > Pseudotriccus > Pseudotriccus pelzelni. The sequence continues at coordinate 39,115,355 of JAWMRA010000078.1, read as the reverse complement.
AAAAGTGAAACTGATTCCAGAGTTTCAGATGGAGGGTGAGGGCAGCTTACAGAACAGGATCAAAATTTCAGGCCTTTTGGGCACTCCAAAAAGGGTCAAATATTAAAGATTAATACAGTTATTAAAAGAGGAAGTAACTTTCACTTACAGGTCACAATGCATCTCCAACCATCATTCCAACATCTCCAAACCAGCTATCATGTCACTTCCCTTACTTCACACTGTATGTTTAGTCTTCTTCTCCAAACATGGCTAGCCTTATGTTGGTCTTCAGGTGTGGAAGAATTCCTGCTGAATGAATTACTCAGCACTTAGTAAGTAAGCACTTACTCAGTGCTTGTAAGGATGACAGAACCAGAAGTGCAATTTTTCAGAAGGAAAAAAGTTGTTCTGCGTCCATATTCTGAACTGAACAGCGAAGAGTAACTTGACCCTTTGCAATCGTTGCCACAATGTGATAAAGTATGTAAAACTACTTTTTCAAAAGAAATCGCACCACTGACTACATAGGAATTTAGAATATCAGACTTCCCTATTTATTCTATTACTTTGAAGAGGTGACTTTTAACCATATGACAAGAAAGCACATTACTAAAGCTTAGCAAGATTTGGAAGTTTAGTAGTAACCATGTAACATTTATCTTCCATCTTCTATAAAGTGTTTTACATAAACGACTGCAATAACCAGGCACCTCAAAAGGACTGAATACCAGTCAGCAAATAATCCAGCCATCACACTATTCCTGCATCTTTGAAACTGTTACACAAAAGCTTTTTGAAATGACAATGCCCAACTTGGTATTTTGTGTGGGTCCTGGAGAACTTTCCATGAGCAGCAAGCACTGCATACTGCCCTGTGGTAACAGGGCAATTAGGATGCTCTCCTGCATCAGGAACTCCCCCACACTACACATCCTTGCAGAGCTAGTAATACACATTTTCTTCAAACTTTTCAGAGACATTACACCAACCAGATGAGGCCAAGGCTATCCAGAACAATGCAGGACTGGCAGCTTATTACAACCTTATTTCCAGACCAGTTCTGTTGTGGACCAAAACCTGCATAATGATAGCAATCAGCTCAGGGGCTTCTACTCACAGAGGGAAACTGATCATGGAAGGGAGGGGAAAAAATCCCCAAAACAACCAACACACCCTCCTTTCTAACCTACAATGTCTTTTTGTCCAAAGCACAGCTTCCAGGAATCATTTACTGCCCAGGAAGATTGGGCACGGACATCAAGCATCAGAGAGCAAGAGAAAACAGAAGTGATGCCACAGAGGTCTGCTGACAAGGTCACAGGTTTTGACAAGAAAGCACCAGGCTGAAGCCATGATGTTATGCCCAAACACAGAGCAGGTATGTCCAAGCAGGTGCTTTCTGGGATGGTCCTGGCTGTTGGAACCAAACAGTATCAGGCCAAAGCATTGTATAAAGCATTAATTTGTATAAGGGGTTGTAATAATAGATCTGATTTCATAGAGAAATTAAGAGATGAGGCCATTTCTTCAGAGCAAACGTTGTAATTCTGAAGACAGTAAAATGAAGTATTTGTAGACAGGGGACTTACAAACAAGCCTTTGACAAATCTACAAAGCAAAACAAAATGCACCAGGAAGTAGGTATAAAAGCCCCTTGAAAAACCAGTAACTGTTCTTCATGTAAAGCTTAATGGGCAAATGGCATCAAAATCTATATAAGACCAACTTTACTGGCACAAATCCAGGTGCAGTTTGGTATAACGAAGCCCCAGGGACAGTGCTCTAACTTTTGCCAGTTGACTACACTGTGCTCCTCAAGCTGTACGCACACACGTACTGAAGTCTGGCAGGAGGTTGTTGTTTGGGTTCACCTATTCTGCCTGCTCCAAGTATCTTGTTTCTGATGCAAGAACATTTTAGAGTAATACAGTCTCGCACTGTTATGAAAGACACAGCAAAAATAATCACATAAATGTCGTCTCTGTACTTCGAAAAACAACCGCACTTTTATGAATTTATTTAGCAATTGTTCAGTAAGTATTAATAGTGCACCTGCTAAAAAACCATTGGCACAGGAAATATTAAAAGTTAAGACAAGGGGAAATCTACATGTAGCTTTAGTTTAGAAGCCATTAGTCACACTTCTTCTCATGGCATGAGGATACTTCCTATGAAATACCACACAGACAAGCAAGAACTACTCGGGTTTTGTCAACTGCTTTCTAAAGAAGGAGACCAAGTTTGTTTCTAACACCTTCAGCCACAGGAGCCATAACCAGGGATCAAGATGTGACAAAAGACCCCGCACATTCGCCAGTGGCAGCTGAGGACACACAGAATTTCAAGCAGCACTCAGCGGCTGGGGCACAAACAGAAACTGACTGAGGGTCCTAATGCTGCACTTACTGTGGCCTTTTCAGCAGCACCTTCACAATCCCCCACTAACCTTTTATCATCTGTGTTTACATAGGACTGAAAGCTCTTTGGGATATATCATGAGTTGTATGTAAGGACCTTTCCTGGTTGAGACCTCTCAGTTCTATGACTGGATGACTGTAAGTGCATTCTCCACTGGTACACTGAAATTAAAAGAACATAATCTGGCTAAAAATCTCTCCTCCGTTTTTAGGGCTTTGAACTAAATGAGACTGGATTTACTCACTGAATGCAGATGTACACATGCCTCCACCACCACAGATTTGTCAGTATGTAAGTTCTTTCCAAAGACTTGTCTCACCTTTATTCTGAAAGGAAAAAAAAAACCACCACCCAAAAGGTAGCATATGCTGTATTAATGTAAAACCCCTAGAGGGCAACTAAGCTTCAATTTCAACCTGCATAAATATTCAGCTCCTTAACTAGTTTACAGATTATGTAAACTATTTCCTTCAACCTTGGGTTTTTTCCCCTCGTTTAAAAGAAATGAATCCTTTTCATTCTCAAATCACATTATTGCTGCCTATTTAGTGTAAGTTAATCACCACTGCCCAACCAGAGACTGAGTTCTCAACCCAACAAAGCCTAAATGTGTGCAAAAGAGAACAATAAAGAAAACACATGCAAAGGCCTCATTTAAACAAAGACAGAAAACAAGCATATGAAAGTCTGAAATCACTTTCTTTGCATTAAAGACCTTTAACAATACATCTTGTTTATTATTCAGCTTAGTATTAATTTATTGCATGGCATCTGTTTTCTTGTACAGCAGTCTGGCTGCAAGTCTCAAAACTGAAGTTTATGCTGCTGGGATTATTTGCCTGTTTTCCCCTACACAGTATAATTTCAGCCTTATATATTTTGTGGCCAAAAAAAAAGTGATGAAACAGGAAATAAGATGTCAAATTAGTTATGAAAAATAGTTTCATTTAGTTTTTGGTCTTCAGAGTCCAGGCCTGTTGCTAGTGGTGAGAGAAAAAAAAAATCTAAATACTTGGAGCCATAAAATTAAAAAGACTTCATTCAATTCCAAGTGATCTTTAAAGCTCGTAACTCCAGTATCCAGATGACCCTTGTTTGTAATGAACAAGCAAGCGTCAACTGCCTTTCCCTAGTTCCACCAAATATTAGTGGGAGCTAATCCACTCTGCAGTTACTATCCTGCCAGTCCACACCTGCACAGAACTTCAGACATACTGATGTTTAACATTTAACAAACCAATGGGACTCTCAAGATGTGGAAGCAACCAGAGACAGACAGGGGAAAAACCAGCTCAAAGGAATCCTTAGCAAATGCTCACAAAGTCCAAGGGCTTCTGCGTGGCTTTTGCAGGAAATCAAACACCCCAACAAAAATTTATAGCATAGCCATCCTTGCTTTATGCACACCAATGCAGTGCCCCATGTGCACTGACCATGACAGTTCTCCTTCACCTATTGTCTTATTCTCATTTACATGTGTAAACAGAGACTAAAAATTACTCGTGGTGGAATTCACTTCACCTAATTTTAGCCACCTTAAATTTACATGTCTTGCCTAAAGTTAATTCTGGAAGTACCTCGCTTTTCTTCTTGTTGCCTTGACAGGGAAGGGGCTTTGGGGAGAGAGAGGTTGATACTTCTGGAATGCAGTTGTGTCCCATGTAAGAGACTCGACATAACATCCAAATGTCTAGAACTGGTATGAAATGCCTCCCATCCTACATGACTTAACAATAACATCAAAGGAGGAGTTCAAGAAGCTGACATAAATCTCCAAGGCTGGTGTTCCACTCACAGAGGTCTCCTCTCTTAATGCCACAGAACAGGATGAAGTAAACTCTATCCCCCTGGAGCTTTGAAAGAAGGCAGAAGGGAGAAGAGGAAGGGTAGACTCTGGTTTTTATTCAGATTCACTTCCCCTGATTGCTTGAAATATAACAAGGTTTTGGTGATCGTTTTGACTTTCTGCTGCAAGTTCGGCCAAAGCTAAGAGACCTGAGCACTTGAGAACTGTTAGTCCAAAACCCACCCAAGTAAAAAGTCGTCGTGCAATCAGTTAGGGTTTGGACACACAGAACACTCATTACTACCATATCTCTTTACATGGATGAACATGGCACAACACAAACTGCAGTCATCCAAATCCAGCAGTTTTCCATAGCAGCAGTAATATACTTTGGGATTTAGAAGATTCCAACTTGGAATCTTACTAGTAGTATGAGATACTAAATTCAGGTACATAAATGAAGTGGTTATCTAGAAGAGAATGGAACTAGTGTATTTAACTTAGAAAAAAAAATTAATCACATGCCATATTTTCCTGAATTGATATTTAAACTGAAACAGCAGAAAAAAAAAGGTTGAGACCAGAACTATTCATCTGAACAGTCTTTTAGGAGAAGGCAGCCAAAGCAAAAGTTGCCACCTCTGTTAAATATCTTCCTTCTACAAAAGCGCAAAAATTATTTTTTGGGGTTGTAATTTACTAACTATTGTCTGCCCAACAATGAATGTTTCTCAAAGGTTTATGCACAGTCAGTAACTAGTATTTACATGAATTTGATGGCAGAGTGAAGAGACAGATTCTCCAAAAAATATTTTCTTTTAAAACTGCTGAAGTTTCATAGTTACTCAACAGATGGAGCATATCAAAATGAATTTACACAATAGTCTTGCTGAAGCACATTCTTATCCACACCATTCTCACTACCCACAAAGGACTCAAAACTTTCTCAAGTTGTTTTGAATGTAGAAAATAATAAAAATCCATCACATATACACATAGATGCTTTTTAATTCCTTATACTGGGAATAGCTTTCAAAAGTATGGGGACACCTGTATTACCAAGAGAAAGCTGAAGAACCATTAGTACTATTACTCAGCAGTCATGAAGCATTGTTACACATAGATAATATAAAATATTTTAAACACAGAACTTTTAATAGAAGTCATTGAAGACACCACAGAGCTCTTTTAGCTCCCCGTTAAAGATTAGCTGGTTCATTATTAATTCATTAGTAATTAAATCTTTGGTTGTATAACCCCAACAGTACACATTCTTTTATATTCTTCCTTTCCATATTCTATAGAAAGTTCATTAACTAGATATATGCTGAAGCCTACATTAAGGTAATAATGCAGAAGAGCACCTTAAAATAATGTAAGAATCTAAACATTATGGGCTGGCGGAGTTTTATCCTGAACCTCCCATTAGGCAGAAAGAATGTATATGCCCAAGCGAATCCCTGACAGTCAGTGTGCTTGTCCTGCTGCATTGGGTCTCACTCACAATGCCATGCCATGTTTCTTCTACCATGTTGATTTTCCTTTCAAATATCTCCCTCACAGAGATGCTCTGCAATCTGGAAAGGAACAAAAGGGACATTTCCTGTGCACCCAAACTTTGTGCAAGCCACATTGTTGGGGTAGGGAATGGGATGACACACAAGACAGGCATCAATCTTCTCCACGTTTCCATTCTACAGCCATACCCAAGATGGGTATCATGGACAAATAAATGCCATGCAAAACCTCTAACACACTGGTTTTCCGTATTTAGGAGCTCAGTGTCTTCAGCAATATTTAGACTATACTTCTGCTATGCTTCTCAAACAATGAACAGAAGGCACACTGTAAATCGGAGAGTTTACATGCATTAAGAAGAAGTGCTAAAAAAACCAAAAACCACTCAAAAAACACATGCAAAGAAACAAGAGGAGGAAATCAGGACAGATAAGGAATGACAGAGATTATTTACACCAGAGAAAAATAAAGAGTACTTTTCACCATTGGCCTTATGAATCATTTTGACTGGGCTGTCAGATTCACTGTAGAAAACTACCACCCCAAAGGCAGGAGAAAGAGTAATGGCCAATAAAGTTTGAAGCTGCAGACTGCGGTCACTCTTGTTTACTAGATACCATTTTCTTCAGCCTGAAAGCACTAGTTCTCCCTGAGAATTTTAATGTCATTTCTTTACATCATAACGTTAAAGCTTTTAAGGGTTTGTGTTTTAAATTCTCCATACTTTTAAAAACAAGTCTGGACTCTCAGGGTTCAACACCTTCCCTAAGCCATTTCAGGAAGACTCTGTGGTAGAAACAGTTTTCCAGGATGGCTACTGAACAAGCCTTCTATTTTTCTTTTTTCCTTTTTCCTATTTAAGGTAAATCAGATCATCCTATTTATTCCATTTAAAGTGCTGCTTTTATTCAGACCGCTAGCACGAATCTATCCAATGTCTGAGAACATAAATTGCTTGATATACAAAGAAAAGTTAGTTTAGGCATTAAAAACCTCAGAATTTAGAAAACAAAAAGCATTCTTTGAAAGGTAAAATAAAACTAAGCATTGAAACAGCTTGTCTATAGAAGCTGAAACATTATTTAGGTTACAGGACAATCACAGGCATGCTACATATGAGCCCAAAAGAAGATGAAGGACCAGAATGTCTTCTAAAAGTCCTTTCTAGCTCTGCATTCTTTTCATGTTTGAAAAATACGCCCTCCAAGGCAGCAGCCACTTCCTAGAGCATTCAGGTTTGATAATCATTTTACAGAACCGAAGTTCATGCTTTTGCAGCACAGTTAGACCAGTCTAGACTGAATCAAGAAGTCCTGCTTTCAAGTCTCTCCTATGTCTTCCCACATTATACGCTTTCGGTACATTTCCCACACATTAAACCATAGCGTTCATAAGTTCTTTTTGCCAATCTAAGCTGTGTCTCCCTAAAATGACTTTTAGAAGGTCTGACAGTCTACAGCCACTGGTGGGATTACATCTCAAGCCACAACTTCACAGTGCTTTTTTACACCAACTTCATGAGCATTCCATTACAGCAAAGAGCACAGGATATTTCTGTCACCAAGAAATAAAGCAAGACCTGTATCAAGCCTGGCATGAAAGTGTAATGATAAACTTACACACATGAGCAGATTGTATTTCATGCTTCAAAATCAACTATTTAAATAGCCTTGAAATATGTCACTGATCTGAAAACTTGAAGGGCATATTTAGTTTATATTGAAGAGGGGAAAAACGAAGAGTGACTAGATACCTCCTTGAGAGATTTGGGATCGCAGACAGAAAGAAAGAAGCCTATAAAGTGCAAGATTTTGTGGGTGATAAAAGTCATACAAAGAAATCCCAAACTTAACTATTAGAAGTCCAAAAAAGGGCCTTACAGACTCAAAGAAACCTATTTTAAGAAAAAGATAAGAGGGCAAATCCCTTAATACCATAAAGTCCCAGATTCCCTACAGCTATTTCAATTTCTTCCCAATACAGTTGATATACACCAAGAGAAGACTGTTCACTCCACCCAAGAGAAATTTTCATGCACTGGTCTTCTACACTATCTTCTTCAAAATTCCTAGTGTAAATTCCTTTCTTGCTCAGTATCCTATCAGAATGATTACCTTCCATCCCTTACATGATTTCTTTCAAATCCTTTCTAGTACCCCTCTCAAATCCCGAATACAGCAGCTAAACTGGTTTTCTTGTTCCCTGATCATCATTTAAAGCCTGATCCATACCTCCAAAACTCTAGGAAAGCTCTAGCATTCCTTGACCATCTCCTTTCCCAGCCTCTGCCCAGCTCTGCAGCTCTTGATTCCTCGTCCAAAATACCTCTCATCTTCTGTCATATGCTTACACTTCCTGTAGAGGTTATCTATCCTGATCTTAGGCAGCACACATTCCAGGTCCTCTTTTCTGCAGGACTGTTAAAGTTCAGAGGAACGACAGTATTTTATGACCCTTCATTACTGTACCCTATGCTCCCTCCTTAGGCATCACACCTGTAAGTAGAACACTGTTCAGAACACAAATCTCTCTACCCTTTTTCTGTGTAGCACCACAGAGACAATTACTGGAAAGCAATTACAATAGCAACAAAATTAAATTTGGGGGTAGGAAAGAGGGGATTTTTGTTGTTGTTGTTGTTGTTATTAAAAGGACCTGAAAAATAATGTACAATAACATAGTTTTAGTCAGCAACAGACAACACTGTTCCTACTTTAAAAAAGAACTTGTGCATTGTCGGTGTTGCTACCACAGGACCCATTAATTTTTACATCAAAGAATAAGTGCCAGAGGGACAGCTCACTCAATTTAAGCTAATCAATCTTTCAAACTACTGTTCCACATGAAAAAAGAAGTTTAAATTTTTTCGTCTCAAAACAGGATGAAAATTTGAGATTTCATCAAACACACTCTGATTGTTTCCAGAATACCAAGAAGCACGAAGAACACTTAGAACACAACATCTTGTTTAAAGTGTATTTGCCAAACCGTATTTCAACTTTAACTTGTGTTCCCCTATTGCCTGAAAAGACCTGTGATTCCTGCCTTTATTTTTTACTAGCTCTGCTAACTTGTGGTATTCCACACACAGATACGTACAACGGATATAAGTCTTCAATCTACGGAAAAAAAATGGAGATCAAAACTACAACTCTCATAATGCACTGCCTCATAAAATTATTTCAATTTTTGTGATTTGGATAAGCAGTTTTCTTTAGCAAATACACTTGTCAACTTCATGCATTTTCTAAAGAGTGGTGGACAGAAGCTTTTCCCCTATTACCTTATGCTGAATAAAAGGTCAATACACTGCTTGTAGGCTGCCTGAAAGCTCCCTATTTACTGTATTTCTGAATACACAGTACCTACTTTTTGACCAAACTAAGTTCTGTTTTCCACTGCTGAACTTAATGGTACCTACACAACACATTCTGACTTCAACTGTTGAAAAATAACCTATTTTCTGTGTGAAAGTAACCCCAGGGTAATATTCATAATTCATACATGACATAAATATTTATACACATGCAATGGGAATATAACATGACCTCTTAAAAGTATTAAGATTTATTTACACAAAGTGCTAACTGTGTAACTGTTGAGTGTGCTACCTAAGAGGGGTTTACAATCAAAAACTGCAAAGCAACTACATAATAAATCGTTAAGGACAAGCAGTTAAAGTAACAGTTACTGTAAATCACACGATTAAAGGAATTGCCATGTCCACCTACGCCACAGTAACACCTCACTCCAACACAGTAACCGTAGGTTATCACCACCATCAATTGAATGAATGCAAAAAACCCCTCACAGAATCCAGAGTGTGCTCTCCCTTGCTGGCAAGTAAGAATGACTGACACAGAAGAATCAAAATGTGTCAACTGGGAAAGAAAACTATGAGATCAGCAAATACTGTATATAACAGCTGGGAAAAGATATCAGTAAGTGGCTGCAACAGCAACCGCGCCACTCTCCGTGGCTTGACCATTCTTCCCTATCCACTGGCTGCTGCCCTATGGACACTTACCTCCCAGTGCTCTCTGAAAAATGATCTAAATACCATGAAATACCCCAAGATCAGTAGCTACAGGCAAGGTTGAATTTCTCTATTTTTACAGTTTGGGTCAATCTGACCTCCCCAGGACCCTAAGATGTGGAACCAGCTATTCAACCTAAGAGTATAGAGTTTACCAGTAGAGAACTGGAAATAATGTTAGCATCCTTCCTGAAAAAAAAGTTTGAAGCAATTATGACAGAGGTGAGTCTTTTACACTTTTGTCATCGCTGGGCAAGGAATTTCCAGGTACAGAAGTCAAACGAAGACAGCAACAATGATCCAGATTTAATGGGGAGTTTGTCAGGGAGTAGTAACCTGACTAAAGGGTAGAAACAACTGATGATCCTGACTCTTAATTTACAGTTAAACTCTTCCAATAATCCAAGAAATTATACAAAAGGACAAAGGCAATTTGTTTTTTCCTTTCTTTATACACAGCTTAAGTAGCTCCATTCTGTAGATGTTAAAACACAATCCACAGTATGAAAGAATAGTTTTCCTCCTAAAACTTGATCACCAACTTAACACCACAATATAATAACTGATCTTAAGAGCTGCAAAAGAAGCAATCCTATTGTTCAACTTTCAGCAGTTCACTTGGTGAGTGCTCTTGTCGTGAATATTACTACCATGTACTGCAATAAGCCAAAAACACACAGTCTATTTAAACTAGCATTTGTTAAGAATGTGCAATTAATCTGGGCTGTGTTAATACATTTATGCTGGACGGGGAAATCAATTTGAAATTCAAGATCTTAACTGAAAACCAGTAAAATCTGTAACTTGAAAAACCAAACTGAAAGACTGGAAAAAACACAGGTAACCTCTGGAGGTTCTCATCTGTGAGTTCTGAATTACCAATACCACTTTAATATCTATACATAAAAATCTCTACCAGGTAAGAGAATCAAAATCAAGACAGGGCTTGTAGGATATGGCAACCTGGCTGAAATTGATATTCATTAGAGTACTCTTTGCATGAATAGGAGCATTTGGACTCTGTGGTCTTTATCAGAGCCCCAGCTGGTAATGGTTGAAGGTTAATGCCTTACCCCATTCTGTTCAATTTTCTGTCCTAATTAGTCCTCCAAATCTATAGCTGTGAGCACCAAGTGTCTGTGCTCAAAAGAAACTAATTAATGCTAGCAAATTAGATCAAGTCCAAAGATCCAACAGCCAAACTCTTAAATGCTCCTTGTTAATAGGAAGTGTAGCTGTCAATAACTGCTGTTGGTGGCTATAATGAGGCCTCTTTCTTTCATTGAAAGTGATTTCATTTCTCTTTGTCCCTGTAAAAGCTGTTCCATTCCCTAATAAATAAAAAAATAAAAAATAAAAAAACCCTACACAACTAAGTTGCAGTGGTTAAACCAGAAGTCTGAGCCATTTCTTGTCATCAGCTGGGTTGAAATGACATGGAGGGGGAAGGACAGAAATAATCAAAAAGGGCAAGTTCTATCCCTGAACATTTTCTTCAAAGTCCTGAAAACTAGTTAGAACACCTACATTTCTATCACCAAGCAGCACAATATGTCCTCATATTTCTTTTCTGCAAAATCCCCCAAATTAACCTAGGCTAGTTAATGCTTTTATCATTAAAAAAAAGAAAAAGACCACAAGATCTAGAATCTCATTTCTTCAAACTGTAATTTACATATAGCTGTTCTCTCTACCCAGTTTGCTGGGGCAAAGCTCAATATATCATAATCCCTCTAGAGATTGTATTAATTCACATAGTTAAATGTGATGGGAGTAAATGTTCATTGGAAACATATAGTGCTGAATATTTTTTTCAAAATAAAAGCTATTGTGTGCAGACAAGATCATGTAAGAATTCAGCATCTTACTCTTACCAGATACACTAGCCAGAAAAAAAGGACAAGGCGATTCATTACCAGGACTAAATACAGCAGTACACTACCAAAGCATCTAAAATAATTTAACTGACAACTGCATAACACGTACAACATAATGTAATACCAGTAGCTTCATACAGGGTCACAGGGTCACACACAATATGACTATAATGTACGTGAATATTCAGATAATAAATACAGCAACAGAGGACAACAGCTTTTTTCCATTCTCCACCTGCAGTTTTATTGCTGGATTGAAACTATGCTCTCAAATTATACTAACCTTCCCCTTATAAAAATGAAGTTGTAGCTAATAATGCAGCATTCTTTTTTCATCCTCAAAAGAGAAGGCTATTCTGGTCATAAAAATACTTCCATGTCACCTCTCAGGTTTTCCACCAAATTCTGAATAATAGGTACATAAGCACATGTAAACAACTTCTGGTCCCAGCAGCTCAATTAAAAAAAAGGTACCAGGAGCTGTCATGTTAACACATTGATTTTTATCAGTCACTTGATCTTTTTTCTCTCGTCATCACTGTGTTCCCAGATACCCCTAAAAGATGTGAATTTTTAAAAAAAACAGTGGTAAATTTTCACAATGAAGCAAAGTAGATGAGCGAAGTTTAGTTATAAATGGTGATTTTAGTTTTAATTTGCTTCAAGACAATAAGGCTCATCAAAAATTTTAAATGTGAGCTGTCATGTAATTTCCCACTACTATCAGTCTTAGCATCTTCCAGTGTCAACCTCAGAACCACAATGTTAGGTACCAACAGGTTAATTCTCCCCTAGCATTCAGCAAGGGTTTGAATCAATTAACAGAACTTGGCCTGCAATACAAAGGAAAGTGAGCAACATCAAGCAAAATTTGCTAAGTATTTCACACATTTCATTATTTGCATTTCTTATAAGAAAGTATATGTAAAAAGACATTTTTTAAGAAGAAGGAATATCTAAAGATGTGCAGCATCACACGCAGTTCAATCAGAAATTTCTTTGGTTTTATGGACCTTGATATGTCAGGTGTAAGGGTCATGGTCTAGAGCAGGTGGCCCCTACGGGGACAGAGATAATGTCAGTGACAGGACTGTTGAGTAACTGCACATTATCAAAACTCTGGTTGACACTGGTCATGCTCAACTGTAGAGGAGCCTGCAGTAGTGTTGCATCCCATCATCTTCACTAAGTATCAACATGAGCCCTGAGGAGGAGAGGGCTAATGGGAAATCTGGAGAATGGGAGGAGGGTGGTTGCTTGGAAATGTCCTTTTCCAGCCACACTTTCCAAACCATTTTCTAAAGCCTTGCCAAGTATCATGAGTTTTTTTCAGCAGTGCGACTCCAGTTGCTTTAATTACACAGCTCCTACAGAAAATGGAACCAACACAGTTTACTCTACTGAAGGAGATGGAAATATCTTCCTTGTGTCTCCCTCATAACAATTTTTTTAAAATTAATAAATTTGCTTTAAAGAAGGACTTGTCATCTTGGTCAAATGGATGTCTCCCACAATACGCTTCAAAAAATAAATGGCTACATTAACTTCACCATCATTCTAATGGCAGAACCAGGCTGATTTGAACTATCTATCCCTGTATTCAGCTTGAAGAGCATGTAGTTCAATTTCCTACTTGAATCCTTGAACCTTACAAATGAGTCTCAATTACAGAAGACATCTGCAATCCCTCTTGGTGATGTATCCAGATGATGTACCAGTAACAGACAACAAAATTCAGAAGAAAAAAGTTCAGAACTAAAACTCCTTGTCTCTAGAGCAAGATTGTTCTTCTCCCAGCAAAAAGCTGGAAGGTGGGTGGAAATGCTTTACAATGCAACAAATAGACAAAACATATACAAGAAATACAATACAGAATTAATTTCATGACTGACTCAGTCACTCAGTAATTTCTCAGTTCAGGACTTCTTCAGAGTCCGAACCCACAACATATCAAAGTCAGTTAGCTGTTTCTATTTTCCAAACCAGGTAACCCAAAATTAAACCAAACTAAGTTAACAGTCCTTCAAGTTTGTATATTTCTGTTCCCAACAGTTCGTCTCTACCTAAAACTATGAAGTTCATTTTCAGAATTCGCAACCTGGAACAGCAGAGTAAGTGCTCTCAAGAAATTGGACAAACTTTTCTGTAGATGTGATTAAGAGCAACCAAAGCTCTTGCAGGTTTTTTTGTGAGTGTCCCTTGTTTGAGAGCAGAGAGGAGTAATGGAAAGCAAAGTACAGCTAGATGAAAATACAGAAGTTTTGATATGCTAAAGAGAACTGTTCTGATGAAAAATGCTAACTCCAAGTTCCTGAAATGTGTTCCAATTTTGCTTTTACTCATATCTAAATTTTATAACTGGAAATCAAAGCCAAAAACTTGATAATTCCACAGGAAAAAAGCTTAAGAAATTATTTTATAAAAGCAATGGACAAGGCAATAGCTAGTTCCTTTAAGCTGGGTAGGTTTGAAATGCAAAGGATATGGTGATGCAGAAATATATGGATATAATATTATTTCAGGCAAACTCCTGCTACAGTTTGTAAAAAATACAGTGAAAAGACCATTTATGTCAATGTTGTTGGGCTTTTTTGTTTGCTTGGTTTTTGTCTTTTGTAACTCCTATAGCAGCCCACAATTTCACACACATACAATGCATGGATATCAACACAATAAAGCAATTTACATAATGGTCCTTTAAAACTGACTAATGTTTCCCAGAAAGCATTGTCTAACCAATTTAATAAAATCACTAATATATCCATTTTCATTGAAAAAGTGCTTGAAAGTCTTAAACCACACAAAAATTATTCTTAAGAAACATGCAGCACATGCAAGAACCATACTGGAACAATCTGAAAAAAGTTCTAAGTAAATTTAAATAAAATTAATCTAAGTATAATCTAGTAAAATATGACCGGACACAATACTGAATTGTTCTTAAAAATTATCAGATGGACATATTTTCATGGTTATTTCATCCTTAAACCACTCTGGTAGGCTAACAACCAGGCACAGCAACGTGTCACCCACTCAACCGTGTACTAGGACGGTGGGACCACTTTTTGAGTTAACCAAACCTTTATTTTATTTATTTATTTATTTTTGTGACCCTTGGGGTTTCTTTTCCCTGGACAGCTCTGGAACACGTGCTGGACAGGCTGTCATTCCTTGCATTATTAGCTCTGCTAAGCACACAGCTCTAGGTAGTATAGCTGCAGGCTAAGGTAACCGGCTGGATACAGATGGACCCCCGCGCTCACACAGAGCACTATTGAACGGACAGGGGCTCCCCATGGGGACACATGTGAACCCAGCGTGATCAAGCCAATTGTAAAGGCCCACACTAGTGGAATAGCTTTATTTCCTACATTACCGATGCATTTACCACGATTTCTGAAAGGCAAAATGAAACGTACTAATGGGAGTTTCTCAAACAAACTTAACATAAAGCAGAACAATCCTACACTGAGAGCAAGTTAAAGGAGTAGCTTTGCCACTTGGTGACAACAGCTCCATTTCATGCATGTGTGTACACTCTACAGCACACAAACCAAATCACAGGAGCTTTGATTACTTAATTACACAGCTTATAATTGTTTACAGCATAAAAAGCATAGCCTATTTACTCTGATTAACACCTATCCCTGTGTACTAACAAGACAAATTTATTCCAGGAATAATTTCACAATAGATTTAAGAGATGATAAACCTCCTGTTCACAAAACAGCTTAAGCTTCATTTCCTATGGTTTGGTCTCTCCCCTCCATCCAGATAAAAAGGTGCACAACAAAACAGTTGAACTTATGCTACTCCCTTTATATTTTTTAATAAGGGTATCAATGTGGGTTTTTGCTTGCCTGTTTGATCAAAAAACCTTTTTCAGAAATACTCAGTTTCCACTTCTAACTGCCACACAATTTGATCACAGCTGGCTTGCAGGTGACAGAGGAATGAGGGGAAGACAGACGCATCCACAAACCTCATTTTCCTAAAGAAACACAACTGAATTCTATACAGGAGAAAGAAATTACAGTTTTGCCTAATGTCACAGAAAGAGAAAAGCCACAACATTTGGCTTTAAAATTTATGGAGGCAAAACGACAGAGAAGCTGCAAGGTAACAGTCTACAACTCACAGCTCAAGAATCTCCAATATTGGTTGCTGCCACAGAAAATGAAGATGCTGAAACCAAAATCCTCATCTTACACAGGGAAAGTTCAGGGGAGAAAAACACATACACAGTCTCCCTTTGGTTTACCCTCAAACAGTATTCTACAAACAGTAAACTCTTAGAATATTTTTAACTGACATCTTCTTTCAATGACCCACATTACTGCAATTGCTTTTCATTTTTTTCACCCAATAGGTATAGAGTTCAAAGTAAAAATGATTCAACTATTGTTCAAATGAAAAAAAAGGTCTATTAAGTCCTTCTGGCAGCACTGAAAAGTACCTGTCATGTGATGCTACTTTCCTCTAGCAGATATTCCCAACTCTTTTCCCGCTTACTTAATGTCAAAATTACTGTAAGACTACTCTTTTTTATCTTTTGAAGAACCCCTAAAAGCGGTTGCTTAAAAATACACTGGACCATTTTAACTAGACTTGACTTTAAAGTTAGTGATAAATGTCTAGATGCCTCCTTTGAAGCTTCTTAGGTAACAGTGAAACACAAAAAGCCACATCCCATTGGGGAAACAATTGTTCTTTCTGCCATGGTAAAAATCGTGAAATAATACAGGGGAAAAAATGTGGTAACAAACTAAAAGGCACTCCTTTGTCAGTAAATACTGTTGGGAGATGCATAGAAGACAATCCTGAAGATCTGAAGAAACAAGTATTAGAAGAAGTTACACAGTGTGAGAGATTTGCTACACAGCTGGGTGAAAGCATAGTACAGAAGTTGCTAACTTCTCTCAGCTTCAGGTATTTGCATGCCAATAATGAAATGCACAAGGACCTTTTTTTTTTTTTTTTGTGAGCCACTGAAGGAAAGATAAACTGGAGAAGATCTATTCTCAACTGGAAATGGCTTCTTGAATAAGAACTAATTTATTATGGAAAAACTGCGCAAATGTATCCACTGATGGAGCGGCTGCTTTGACTGGAATAAAAAAGGGATTCCAGACTAAGGCTACAGAGACCACTACACCACTGAGAGGTGAACTACTGCAGCAAGGCAGTTGGAGCCAGCAGTGCAAAAAGCGCTACAGGATGACACTGATGTGGTGACTTCACAAAAACAAGCCCTTCAAACAGTAGCACGATTACCAGACTTTGTAGCAGCTTTGCCACAGCTTGTAGCGAGATGGGGAGGGGCCATGAAAACCTCTGGCATCACCCAGAGGTTCGCTGAGTATCTTGTGGCAAAACGCTCAAGGGAGTTGTCAAACCTGACGCGTTTTTCTTTTACAAAAAGACAAGTGTTCCAAATTTTCTGACCTTTTCGGTGATGACAAGTGGTGTGAGTAGTTTGCTGCCTAGCAGGGACTTCCAAAAACTAAACACTCGGTGCGTCTCCTCAAGGTGATGCTTTAACAATGAGTGAGCAAGTAACTGCAAAAGAAACTTGAGCTTTGGAGAGAGCACTTTGAAAACAGGTACTCAGATATGTTCCCCTCATTATGGAACTTTTGGGTTGGTTTTATTGCCAAACACGATGTGAATGTGTCACCTACAAAAACCTCTTCCATCTATACACTTTAAAAGGATAGAAATAAAATTTTCTAACGTGTCAAATTTGCAACACCTTCCAATTAGTTTTGAAGAACATCTGATGGACATGAGGGGAGATGGTCATTTAGTAGTCAAATTTTAAGCAAAACCTTTGTAAAACTTGTGGATGGGATAGAAAAAAAATGGCTTTAGTTTAATAAGTGCAAGCAACAATGTACTTCTTCCACTGGGATCTATGCAACTTCGTGAGGTATCTTTTTCAGGTGTGATACCCATTAAAATCAAGTACTGAAATAAACTGAACTTAGAACCAGACCTTCAAATTCCTGTATCACAGTATCAAACTAAGATTATGAAGCATGTTAAGTTATATAGATCTCAATTAAAAATACTGTTATTAACAGTTAACTTTTCAGAGCAAAAGCGTTTTTGTACCATTCATAAATAGCATAAAAATTATTTTAAAGTACTGTTTATTTCCTCTTTATCTCTTCCTTTTTTAATTTCTATTCTCATGTTTTATAGTGCACATTAACATACTAGTACAGTGGTTCATTCACATAATTTATAAATAGATATACATATATTGGGATTGTGCATTCAGAAATTTTTTACTGATGGGGTGCCTGACCAAATAAGTTTAGAAAGCACCGATCTAGATGACTTGGGTGTCAGAAGTGGTGATACTACTTTAAAGAGTTATTGTCCACTAGTCTTCAGAAGAAAATGAAAACAGAAGTAGACTGCATCACACGATTTAGATGTCTGCCTAATAACACATGTGTGTTTACGTGCACATATCGTTTAAATTCTGGAGCAGAGAAAGGATGCAGTTCAGAATATTGGGAATATTTCAACAAATTTATCATAATGAGAGAAGCCCTAACTGAAGGCTCACATGAGGCAATTCTGTTTACGTAGGTATCAAATATTAGATATAGGAACGCAATAACTCTTGTGTGGCTCTGTCACCACGTAGTCTAGACTGAAAAGTGTAAAGTTTTGTATTAATCATACTAAATTCCACAACACTCAAGAACAAGTCATTTTGGAAAACAGTCCACATCACCAAGCAGCCAAATCCAACACAACAGATTTATATGCTTCAGTACTGGTTTCACAGTGAAGAGATAAGATGCAGATCACACATATTAATTCTCCGACTACATGACTTCAAAAACAAGGATTATATTCAAGGCACAAATAGACATCTGATATCAGAATACAGCTCATCTCCTAATGAATATTTGACTCTTACCTTGCACCTTATCTGAACACAGCTCCTTGGCTCGATCCCTCATTATTTGTGGAATCAAAACATCTTCTTCTACATGTCTCAGCTTAGAATTTTCTGCAAGAGTGAAAAAAAGATAATTTCGAAAAAAAGGTTTGCAATATCTATACATCGGAGAAAGTGAATCTAAAGAAATAACATAGCACTGTTTATATAATACACACTAGTACACTAAAATTGTCATAAACAGCAGTAGAAAGTACCATGAAACGGCCGCAAAGATCGAGAGGACGGAAAGTCCAAAATTTAAATTTGCTCAGATGCAAATATGAGCATTACCCTGAATATTTCTATTCTGCTTTATGTATGCAATGAACAAAAATAAAGGAGAAAATTCTGGCAGCACATTTTAATTTCTGTCTTACTGAATAGAAAATCTGCATACAGACAGCACAAAGGTTAATTACTTTTATTTCAGGATACTAGTATTTTTCTATGCACCGTATCTGTATGTACTTTTATACTCACTAGCACAAAGCTGAGAAACGTGCTAGAACACAACCTAAAATTTTTATTGCTATGTGGAAGACTTCAGTTCTTGAGAACAAAACTAAGTCTTTTCAATGAAGGATCCAGGCGATGTTTCATTGAGAAATCCAATGTAACAGAACAAATGCTGCTGCATGAATTCTGCACTTAAAAGTACAGTTGCAGTTTGCTTTCAGTTATCTGTAGAACTCAGTACTCTTGAACAGTAGTGATTACGAATAAACAAGACAGATCATTTAAAAAAATACTGCATTTCCAAACCCACTTTCTTCAAAACAAAGGGATGAGAATTCATCAAGCACAGCCTTTTACTCCTCAGCTTCTGAGTTAAAACACCTTTAAGGACATTCATTCAGAACACTGTCTAGTTCAGCACAGCTATACCAAATACCTAGTTTTCATCTTCAAACACAGTATTTATTTCAGAACAGCATCAGCTGGGATGCTCATATTATGAAAACCTTACTGTCAGATAGTTATTTTGAGTGACATTTTAAAATTGCTTATTTAAAAAAAAAAAAAAGATGAAAAAAATTAAAAGTGCAATGTATTGAAACTAAGGAAAGAAGCAGATTTTAAGTTCCCTACGGCTTTCAAACACCGCTTTTCAGAGCATTTTTGGCTACTCTACATAAAAAACAACAGATGACACTAGTCATCTTTAAGTCATCATCTTTTAAAGTCTATTAATGCTAAGAGATTACATTATGAGATTACACAGTATTGCACATGTGATATTACTAGTGGAATCCGGCAACAGAACAGAGGATTATGATGAGCAATATACAGAATCTGAACGAAAGACTTACACTTCTCCTCAAGAAAAATATCTTTCTTAGAATTTCTACAGCAGGAAAAAAACCCCAAAGTCTATTCTGTAAATACAACAAAAATACTGAAAACAAACAGCTCATGACTTAAGATTTGCTCCTATATTCTGATTTTCGTGAGATAAAACAATTACAAATATCTTTCATTTTAAGTTTCTGCAGAATATCAGTGCAATTACTGTGCCGAGCATTTGTTACAAACAACGCAAAGCTGACAGAAAACTTGAAACATATGTTTTAAAAAAGGACAGATCAGTTCAGCTGAGTGACATGGCAGGAAATGGCACCACCAAGCTACGTGCCTCAGCTCCACTCACTTCACTCAAAGCAAGCTGGCACTGCAGCCTTCCTGCCCTCTCCCCATCCCTATGATGCTCTTTTCCCGCTGCCCACACAGATGGGCTCGGCAGCCCTGTGGTGAAGGAAAGGGGAAGTTAATTTGGGTTAAAGGTAAATATATTTCTTCTCAGGGAATTTTTCAGCTAGATAAATTCCCTGATCCAGTTCACTATATCACTCCAAAATTACCTGTAAGAGGGAATTGTGTGACTCTAGGGCAAGAAGGAAAACTGAACTGTCATGAGTACCACTGGTGCAAATTATAGCCTAAACTTTCTTCCGCTCCTTCTTTTTTAAACTGAACTTGGTTGTATTGGTGCCTAAAGCAGGCAGAATGACCTATGAATGTGGATTCAGTCATGCAAGTGGGTTGCTATTTGTCACCAAAAGGGAAGTTTTACCAGTCCCCCATTTCCCTCACTCACTCCCATCACATCAGCACTATTATGCACCTAACCACACAGAGAATGACCAGGTCAAAACAGAAAACTAACTCAAATACATGCAAAGAAGTGCTTCTCAGCCGATTTACACCTTGGAGTAATTAGATCTACTTATCTATTTCCAACAATTAGCATCACAGAATAGCCTGAGTTCGAAAGGGCTTAGAAGGATCATCAAGTGCAACTCTTGGCTCTCAGACCACATGGAAATGTAACAGATAGCAAAGCAATGCAGCAAATAGCCAAGAAGTCTTTAAGGCCTGGGAAATGCAGCTCAGCCTCCCCAGATGGCAAAGCTGGCTAGAAGGATCTATGGTTCCCACAACCATAAAGCCCAGAGCAAGGATCAACTATCCTCTACTAACAAAGAGAAGTGGGTAGGAATACAACTGAAAGCTTTCCTGAAAAGGAAATAGGACACAAGACCATCTGAAAAAAACAAACAAGCAAGGAAGCAAGCAAAGCAAAAGAAACCCAAAAAGAGAAGGCCTCCCTTTTAGCCCAGAACAGTCAAAAAGGATTTTCGGGTTTTATCTTAGCTTAACCACCCAATTTTCTGGTTGATTATTCAAAAGGAAAGGGGCCTACGACTCATAGCAAGGAGTAGCTACAGTGGTGTTAACACCAGCTCAACCAGAACCATGACAGAGCTGTGCTCCAGGCAAACTCCCTCATTTTAGTCCCATGTTGTCAAACCTGCAGAGGCTGAAAATGCAGGAAGGAGAGGGCACATCAGGACACTGGGCAGCATCCAGTAGAAAGAATGAGAGCTACAACAGTAATTCAGAGGTAATTATTCAATGGTATAAAAGAAACAAGAATACAGACCATTTACAAACTCATCTACAGCTTTTAGAAAAATGTTCATTGGGAAGTATCAGCTTTAAATTATTTTTTTATTTCACAATTTTTTGTCTTTACAGGATTTTGCTTTTGTATTTTTGAAGTTGGCATCTCTAGCACTTATACAAAATACTAAAGAAAAATAAGGCACAAATATTAACAATAGCAGATACCAGCTAAAACAAATGTGTTCATGGGCAAAGTAACTGCCTTTCTGATACTGATGTACAAGTGCTTGCAAGTCGTCAGTTCAACCTAATCATCTCTGCAGTAATGCATATGGCAAAAACTTTCAAAGAAACAGCACCTCAGAAGCAAGACTTCATCAAAAACCAAGATGTAAACCCATTAATACCTTTTGCCTTTTTTCAACTATACTATAGTTTCTAGAATAAGTATTTTTCCCCTTTTGAAAGTTCGCTATTCTGCACTAAGAAAGATAATTCTTAATCTAATACCAGATTTGCTGCAGAGTAGTCCCTATAGAAGAATCTACATTTCAACAGCCTTATTCCTGTTTTATCTTCAAAACATTATTCCCAGACAAGTAAGAAATATGTTTTCCTAAAGTTTGCCTTCTGCATTTGAAAGCTGATACCTTTGGTCCCCATCTACATCCTCAACACACTTTTCCTGGTCTTCTGGGTAGGTTCTTTGAGATGATCATGGCCTCGGGCCACAAAGTGAACCAATAAGAATATGTTACCTCTCAGCTTCCAGAGGCCAGACAAATGCTAGCAGAAGTTTTCCTTCTCCACCTGTCAGCCCAAAGTCGGGCATGTGTGCTAGAATACTTTAATCCTCTGAGATTACTTTCTAATGAAATTTCCTAGTATCAGGAAACATTACAAGGGAAAAATGGATGAACACAAACTGATTAAGTGAAGGTTATAAAATGCAGTAAAAACTACATATTTTGTAAAAATATACACAGAAGTTAGTCAGAATCAAAACCAAATGCTGCCTTGCATGCGGTACAGCATCTAAGTCACGAGCTCCTTGAAAATGTGAATAAGGCTACATCCAAGGAATCTGTGTAATTAAACTACTGAATATTTCTCAAAGACAGAGATCAGCAGATTCCAGAATGCTCCTCATGGGGACAAGGAACAGGGGAAAGGGTAAAGAACAGTTATAACGGTTATAAACTTGAAGTTGCCAGGGAAAAAAAAAAGATAGATTGGGAGAAAGCTACAGAAAAGGGAATACCTCTGCGAAACAGAAATTTTTTTTCATAAAACCTCAGCCCAGAGTGAAGAACTGAAGAAAGGAAAGAGATTATTAAACTGGGAGATATCCCTATCCAGCAAATTGCTAAGAACACATTTAAGACTTTTTTTTAACAAATAGTATCTGTGGGTTTTGGCAAATCTCAGTGCTTGAAATGGTTCTCTTGTTGCGTACAATATACAGGGCATGAGATTGTAACTGTAGTAGCTTTCTGTGGTTGATCAAAACCTTCAGCTGCAAAAGCTGTTTATCGACATGGAAGGCCAAGGCCCACAGCCATTCAGTTTAATGGGTTTCATTATTTTTGTAAAAATGACCAAAACCCAAAACGTTATTATGCACCAACAGGAACCAGAACATCCCAACCACTAGAACACACCAAAGTCACTCCATATGGAAGCTGGGAAAACATGATGAATACTCTCCTGGCTTCCTAGCCTCTGACCACAAGACCCAGGAAGGCCTTGAGAAAAACAGTGTAGACCTGTGCAGTCAGCAGCAGATCTTTCAGAGGACAAGGAGAGAATGAAATACAAAGCTGCTTTACAGTCCTAATAACGAAAGAGACTGTAGCAGCTTGTCATACTCATTAGAAGACTATTACAAACAGGGGATACCAAGACAAAAGCTTTCCTAGAAGAGCGCCCTGAGGAAAGTTGTATCATCTCCCCTCTTCATTCAACACAATTAGTAAATGTTTTACTCACCCTTTACTTGATATTTCCTGCTGGTAGCTACAGCTCTGCTTTCACCTCTCTCATTACTTCAGGTAGCAGGGACATAGATTACTCAGAAAAGTTGAGAAAAAATTGCAATCTACTCTACCCAGACATTTAAAGAAACCTCACACCTTCTGCATCCAAGAGGAATTGTGTCAAGCGATTCCAGTAACAGTCTCTGAAATACACATTTCTAGTTATACAACCTATAATTTCGATTTTCTTGTTCAAAAAATGATCAAAGTTGTTTACTTATCCATGTTCAAAAAATGCTCAAAATTGTACTTTAAATACTGTAGCTATTTCAGTAAGAATCACAGCATATATTAAGAACAGAGAAAGTTTTAATAACTTCATAATATTTTCACTGGCAACTGTTTCAACTCATGTTTTTCTTGAAATCGGTGTTCTAACACTTTTAAACATCAATTACATTATTTACTAGCAAAAATGCTGTAGAATGTTTAGTTGAGGTTCAAGAATCCAAGCTAAAATATAATACTCAAAATGTATCCATTTCAGAAACAATCACTTTCATTATTTTGGGAGCTTGGTTGAGAAATGTGGAGCCATAAAAGGGATTTTTTCTTTAATACATCTTACTATTTTTTTCTACCAGGTGCTATCAAAACTAAGCACTTCTAAGTAGACAGATTTCTAAGATCTCTTTCTTTTTCAAGCTAAGAAATAAAACTTGCAAAAGTATTAATGAAAACTTCAGCAGTACAAATAGGAGAGTTATTACAGTCAAAGGGAAGAAAACCAAGGAGATACAAGCAAAATGCCCATTCTCTAACCTATACCACATTTAAAAAAGCTGTTTTCCTGGAAGGGAAGGTCTTGTTATAAATCTACTGAAACTTGAGTTTACCAGCCATTCTCTCACTTTTCCCATATGCAGACCTATGCTATACTCAATATTTGAGCTGGCTGGGAGAACAAGTTTATAGCTAAGTTACAAAATTGCATTCATTTGGGGGATTCAGTTACTTTTCATATCACTTGATAAAAACTGTTTCACAGCCATAAATATTCTGTTCCATTCCAAAGTTTTGTTTTAAGACACTCGTCTATGAGCTAATTATAAAAATACCTCTTTTTTTTTACACTTTTATTAATAACAGAAGGAATAGCACAGTGTTCAGTGCATGCTTATTGGCAAACATTCCTTTCATCAATCAGACTATTGGCTCTAGAGGTTACATTTTTTTTAAAAATCAGATTTATTTTAGTGTGCTTGTAACAGTGTTTTGAATAAACAATATAATTAGAGCTTACTACTCCTCCAGGAAAAGAATGCATTCAACTCAAAATTTTCATCTCCATTATTCTGCCTAGCTTATCCCCCCTGTATTAAATAAAAATTACCAATCTTGTGTTAACTCATGTGAATAATTTATGACTATGTGCATCATAAAAACTTATCCAAAAAGTCTGTATCATTGAATATATTATCAACTACTCAAAGCCTCTGTCTGAAAACACTAAGTCACACAACGGAACAAATTCATTTAGAGAGAGAACCCGTTAAAATCATGGCACAAAAAACCCCTTATCTTTCTAAAGTCTTAGAGTCTTTTCCTACAATTCTAATTTGATGTATCAATGAAATTAAATACTTTAAGTATGCAATTCTGTAGCTCTTGAGAGAACTTCTGTGCCTTTACTGACAGGGAATTCATGGGGTCAAAGTGACAATGACTTTAAGCATACTGCTTTGTAACTTCAGTCCCAAAAAACCCACGCAGAATCCTGTTAAAGGTAAAGGATTTTATCAGTCAAAAACATCCAGCATAAACTGACACATGATGGAGCAGGCCCAAACACCTTCATGCACACATGAAATGCTACAAATGAGTTTGGTAATTTCACTTGCACATCGCTGTTTGCATACAAACTAGAGCCTTCAGTACTTGGTTTCTGCTAAGGGTTTTAACGTATAGAAGGACAACATGAAATGACAGAAGTGTTACATCAAGTGAAACTATATGTGATACTGTGAAACCCTGAATTAAAAGCAAAAGAAACTGATCAGTGCAGCTTCTCTACGCAGCAATCGTTTTTTTCTTCTTTAAATGTATACGAATAAATTTATTTGTACTTAAAAAGTTCTAGATTTTGAGATCTAATACTGATATCATTTTAAATTAAGATGGAGTACAGGGATGACAACACCAAGGAAAATTTCCAAAGCTTTAACTTCTCACCATTCTATCATCACCTCAAAGTCAATTTTCACCTTTTTCAGTGGCTGAATTTGTTATCTTACATTTGCTTTGGGGCTCGTATTCCTGCTATATGGCAGTACTGGATTACCAGAATACTGTTTGCGAAAAGTGAACAATGGCTGTATGACAGAAAGTCTGTAATATCTAGAAAGAAAAGAAAAAGCAGACCCAGCAAAGCACACTTTTTTGTTAATTACATGCAGATTGCAAATGCTTATACATCTAGTGAGTAATAAGTAAAAGCCAAGCCGACACAAGGAGATATTTTTACACTGCTGATCACACAGCAAATCCAGTTACAGGGCCTGAAAATTAATTACAGATTAGGACTTAAGTATTTACTGCTGGAAATAATGCAGGTTTATTAAAGTCTAGCCTGTACCATTGTTCAAGTAGGACAGACCTGCCAGTCAGAAAAACTTAGGTTTAGTCTCCAACATCTGGAAAAAGAAGGGATGCAAGAGGAGAGGTTCACAACCTACGGTTTCCCACCATGCCCAATAATGTTAATTAGTTGCTCCAGCACTACATAGTGCTTTTTACTAATTTTCAGAAGTGTATGACAAGATGTACTGAAAAATAAAGTAAATCACAAATAAAAGTTTCATTTAAAAATAAATCCACTCCTTGAACACTTGAATATTTAGCTCTTTAGCCACTCCTTTCAAGATAAAATTTACACCTTTCGTTCCAAAGAATGAACACCACACAGAAATGAAGGGCAAGGCTTTTGAATAACAGGACCAAATACCATTCTTTCTGCATTTTTTTAAATTCCTTTAACTGGAAGACTAAGAGACAATAAGAAACAATGTCAACCTTTGACTTCTGTACCTATGTAGTTAATGAATAATCAGTACATGTAATACAAATTAATAAAAATCTTGGAAACTAACACCACAGATGTGATCAAAACACACCAGTGTTTTCATAAGTTCTAGAACATGAGATGTTCTGACATGAAGACAAGGCTAAAAGCCTTTCGGTTATATTAAAACAAGACTTGCAGATGTTATTCTGGCAATTTATCTAAAAGAAGTCTAATTAAAAGCTGAAAAAGAACAGCTGAAAAGCCACTTTTCCTTATACTTGTATATTTTGCCCTTTAAATCAACATGATTTTATCCCCCATTATTTTATCCTTCCTATCTTTTGAAGTTATCATTTCATTGCTTTCAGTATATTCTTCTAGCTCTGATCTTACAGCCCTTGCCACTTTGAAATATGTTACAACCATTCTGCAAGCCAAATTCTCTCCTTCCACTGAGAAACTGATGTTGTAACTTGTTAGCAACCTAGATTTCCACAAGACAGTAAGAAACAGACATTTTAAGTAGCTTAGGAAAAATATTAGATCAGTCTTCAGCCCCTCTGCTTTTAAGCCCTACATCTAGGAAAGGTACCAAAGCCTGCATTGTGTATCTCAGCCACTGACAATGACTTCACTTTTAT
Organism: Pseudotriccus pelzelni; assembly: GCA_035584735.1. Taxonomy (NCBI): domain Eukaryota; kingdom Metazoa; phylum Chordata; class Aves; order Passeriformes; family Tyrannidae; genus Pseudotriccus; species Pseudotriccus pelzelni. The sequence continues at coordinate 39,088,192 of JAWMRA010000078.1, read as the reverse complement.
TTTTAAACATTTGTGAATCTTCAGCTCGGGATCCAGACATCACCACCTGAAAATGACAGACATAAACAAGTGCACATTAAAAAGAAAATGCGCTTTTATTATAACACATGGCCTCTACTACTAAAAACAGCACCCTACATACTTTTGGAAGTGGTGTGTACAAAAATCAAATTCAATGCTGAGCTGCACCACATTCAGTCTGGAAAAGGATAAAACAAACTAGTGTAACATCTTCCTAAACTGGGAAGAGCTGCTGACTCCCTCAAAGGCAGGAATGCCCTGCAAAGAGACCTATATGAATTAGAGAGCTGGGCAATTACCAACCATGTGAATTTTAAGAGTTTAGCACCTCGACTGGGGCAGCCCTGGATGCATGGACAGACTGGGGAATGAGATGCTGGAGAGCACTGTGGAAAGAGATTTGGGGGTCCTGGTTGATGGCCAGGAATCTGAGTCAGCAGTGCCCCGGCAGCCAGGAGGGCCAACTGTGTCCTGGGGGGCATCAGGCAAAGCATCCTCAGCTGGTCGAGGGAGGGGATTGTCCTGCTGTGCTTTGCACTGATGTGGCCTCACCTTGAATATTGTGCGCAGTTTTGGGCACCACATTACAAGGATATAAAGGTCTTGGAGACCATCCAAAGGAAGGCAATGAAGTTGGTGAAGGACCTAGAGGAGAGGAAGGGCCAAGGGCCTTAAGAGGAGCAGCTGAGGTCACTCAGCTTGTTCAGCCTGGAGGAGACTGAAGGGAGACCTCACTGCAGTTATAACTTCCCCACAAGGAGAAGCGAAGGGGCAGGCACTGATCTCTTCTCTCTGGTGAACAAGCGACAGGACCCAAGGGAATGGCCTGAAGCTGAGTAAGGGGAGGGTTAGGCTGGATATTAGGAAAAGGTTTTTTCCCCAGAGGATGGTTGGGCACTTGAACAGGCATCTCAGAGAAGTGGCCACAGAACCAAGCCTGACAGAGTTCAAGAAGTGTCTGGACAACACTCTCAGGCACATGGGGATGTGCTGAGCAAGGGCAGGAATTGGACTTGATGATCCTTGTGGGTCCATTCCAACACAGGAAAATCTATGATTCTGTGAACATCAAATTTTGTGAACAGATTAATTTACCAATTTATTTACTGACTGTAATCACCTAATGATACAACCACAGTCCCTTCCCGAATTGTGGCTGTCAAAAAACTCCTCCCATACAAGTCATGACATAATTCACAGGTTCTGTACGCTGAAATTCAGAGGAATCCTTGATATTCGCTCCCTCCTGCCTGGCAAAGCCATGAGAGTATTTGTGTCTTTTGCGACCACAAAATGAAGTATCAGTCACAGTAACAATTTAAAGAACTGTGATTCTCCCTCTTTTTTTCTCGTATATGAGCCAAGAAGCAGCTAACGATGACACTAAAACCTACCGCACCAGGGTATCTGGGTTAACACCTTACTAATATGAACAGGGCAGCTCACACCTCTTGCAGTTATTGTTCCAGTTTCTCTACTACCTCACTTAGACATCTCTGCTTTTAGTTCACATTCTGCGGTTTTCAACAGAGCCATAACAGCCAGGGACTGATGGGAGAGGGGGAGGGAAGCAAAAGACACTGGATAACAAGGTAGCAGATTCAGAGAGGTGTCAGCAAGCAATGCCACTGCTCAGCAGATGAATCTCAGTATTGGTATCACACAGCATGTACCCGAAGTACACCCTCAGCAGTCCTACAACAGCTAACATACAACTACAACATGCATTGGGAGGGACAGATAATGTCATTATAGAGACACATAGGGAAGCAGAACACTGAAGAACTTCAGTGTTTGGAGTCAACCTTTTTGCTCTACACTGAAATCACAACAGGTTGAAATTAAGCTAGTGTAATAACTAAGCTTTTTCCAAAGGACGACTGGGAAGTGAAATTACGCTGTAGATGTGAACGTCCACTACTCAAAATGCAGCGGTAAGTTTTATAACATTTTCTTAATTCAGTAACAGATCAACACTTAGAGAACAATATCAAAAAAACCAGAAACAAACTTAGAACTTGACTGCTCTATGAATGCCTTGTTTGCAGGGCCTGGAAAGCCAGGCCCAGGACAGGTTTCTAGCAGAAATCAGGAGCTTGGCCTTGGCCAACACCCTTCAGCTTCTGAAGAAGCAGCCGGAGCCTGCAGAGGCCTGGCACACAGGCAGGACCGCTGCAGTCTGCCACCAGCTACGGGTGACCCAACACCTTGTGCCAGCTGAGCCGGCCCACACCTCACCGTGCTCACTCCCACGGGGAAATGGCCTTTTAAAACACCAAGGTGAAGGCACCCGACTGAGGGGCTTAGGGTGGGTGAGCGAACACTACGCGGGTATAAAGGACACGGGTTTTCATTCACTCCTGCGGACACGTGTCTACAGCCGTGCGGCCAAGACCTCGGCAACTCGAAGCCAAAGGCCACGTAACCTTGGTGTTTTGCCTTTTCCTTCGTTACAGCCAGAGAAGCCACAGCAGCACCCGCGGGGCTGCCCGGCCGCTGGAGGTCACGGCGGCGGCGGGAACGAGGAAGGGAGGGAGCGAAGGGGCGGCGGGGAGGAAGAGGGAGCCGAGAGGGCGGGAGGGCGCCGGGAGCCCGCTGCGGACGGCGGGGACGCCCCGGTCCGCCGGTAACCTCGCGGAGGGCGGGCCGGAGCCCCTCGGAGTGGCCCTTCCCAGCACCCGCGGGCGGGGCGGTGCGGGGCGGTGCGGGGCGGTGCAGCCCAGCCCGCCGCCCTCCCCGGCTGGTGAGCGGGGCCAGCGGAAGGCGATGGGGGGTTTCCCACAGGAAGCCCCGGCGAGGCGGGCGGGGCAGGGGGGAGGAGAGCGGGGGAGTGTGTGAGCGGGGGAGTGTGTATGCGGGGGGACGCTCCGCCGCCCCGCCGTCCTCCCTCCCACCCTCCCACCCCCC
>JAWMRA010000078.1:39023406-39083944 GCA_035584735.1 Pseudotriccus pelzelni | reverse complement strand
GCCCACGCCGCGCGCACCGCCCTCAGCGGGCGGGGCCGTCCCGGAACGGTTCGGGTTGAAAAGGGAGCGCGGGGGGAGCGGCGGGTCCGTCTGTCTGCCAGGCTGGGCTGTCCCGGAGGACGTGGCACAGGATTGCGTCCTTGTACATCTCCAGTGAGGGAGATTCCACAGTCTCTCTGGGCAGTCTGTTCCAGTGCTCGGTCACAGTAATCCTCGTGTTCAGGTGGAGCTTGCTCTGCATCAGTTGCTGCCCTTTGGCTCTTGTCCCGTTGTTTGGTACCACTGAGAAGAGCCTGGCTCCATCCTCTTGACACTCTCAGATACTTATAGGCGTTGATGAGGTGCTCTCTCAGTCATCTCTGCTTGGTGCTTCCTCAGCCTTTCTGCGTGAGAGGCGCTCCAGTTTCCTGGTCATCTTCGTTGCCCTCCGCTGGACCCGCTCCAGGAGCTCCGTGTCTCTCTTGTACCGAGCAGCCCAGAGCTGGGCTCCCTGCAGGTACAGAGAGTTCCACTTCCCTGGGAACCTCGGGGAAGCTTGTGAGCCCCCTGACAGGGGCTGGGTGTCACAGCCTCCAGCTCTTGGCTTCCAGCCCAGGCTTCCAGCCTGAGGCTTCCGCAGAGAGGGCTTGAAGTGGAAAAGGAGAATTTCAGTGGTGGCAGTTTTAACGAGTGACTTGGTCCGTGTCCTTTAAGAAGGGCTTCCCAATCAGTGGGCAAGAGAACCTCTCGCATGCCTCAGTATCTCTGGGACCACAGCTGTGTGGTTGATTTAGGAATCAGGAAATTCGCTGTCCCACCTGGAACTCATATTTAGGAGTCTGCAGTATATTTAACTAACCAGTCTTTAATTGTTCATGGCATGAGGCAATGCTGACCACTTTGGGAAACAAAACATGCAAAAAAAAAAAAAAGGAATTTTCATTAACATTTCAAGTCCAGTTTATTCCCCCAGATTTACGTTATTTTTCCCATCTGAAAATTCAGTCCCTTTATTTGAAAATAGATTGTTTCAGTTCGAGGCCTCACTAAGAGCCAAGTTCTTCTTATTGAAACGTTCACAGAAATTAGTAGAGCGTGATGTAGGGAAAATCTTCCACACGACTGCTTTTGCCCTTACTGATCTAGAGCATTTCAGCTTTACACCATTAAGTGCCTTTATGCTTTGCTTTTCTTTTCTTTTCTTTAAAATCCGCATCTGATCTCTCTCCTTAGAGTAAAATGTGAATGTTACAATTGTTTTCCATAATTTTAAACTATACCACTTCAGTTAATGTTTATACACTGATTAAGAGAATTTTAGTTCAACATGGCTGTGCAAATGCAACATGTCAACCTACTTGTATTTGTTTTATTAAGGGATTTTTGGCCTTTTTGCCACACCTGCACTGAATGTAAGAGCGTTTAAGAAAAGATACCAGCCAGTCTGCAAAGAGTTCTTACATATATCTGCAACAAGAAAATGCAAGAGAACGTGTGAAACAAGGAGGAGCTTTCAGCAAAAAAAGGAGACTGTACACTTACAACAGTAAGTCGAGTTTAAAAAAAGGCATTATTTTAGTGATTTCTGCTTTTCTTAAACTCTTGGCTATTGGTGTTTATATATGCCCTGCAAAATCAGAACTCTGAAGATTTCTTTTATTGATAAAGATCTTTGAATTTATATGTCAGCTCTGTGTGTTCTGTTCATTTAATTACAGGATGCTAGGCTAGACAGAACTTTCTTTAATGAAGGCAACACACACAAAAACAGAAGTCCAAAAACTTTGTAAGTTGGGGCAGCTGTCCTCTCTTCTTCCAGTAGCAATCCTGGAGAGCAGAAACAGGATTTTTCTGCAAGTCTGATTTCCAAGTCTGACCCAAAAAAAAAAAAAGAAGAATGCTAAGAACTGCAAGGGAGTAAGACATACCTTGATGAAATAAGAACAAATACAAAGGAAAAAATTGTGTAGAACAACTTTGGCTAGAACAAGTATGGAGATTCGAGGGTCACATAGGCAGCTATGGGTCTGATAATAGTCTTGTGCTATTTGGGGCTATTAGAAATTATTGGAAATGAGAAAGTATTGGAGAAAGTGTTACCTTGACAGATAAGCAAATGAGACTGACATTATGGAGAGCAGGATTGGCATAAGTAAGACAGAAACTGTCCACAAAGGGCTTTAAATTAAGATAAATAGCTTACGTCTGACTTGGGACTCAGTGCAGTGATCCCAGGAGGTGGCACAGTGGCCGACCCAGTGACACAGGAAAATTATTTTCTTACAGCAGCTCAAATGAATACAAGCAGAACAGTTCTCACGACCAGAAAAAAGGAAGTTACTGTTAGAGATATGAGGTATCAAGAATTCTAGTAGGACAGATAAAAAAGCAAAACACTTTGTAGCATACTTTATATGCATTCCTGATGTTATTAAGTTCATCAACCTATACAGAGAAAAGATAGTTTTTCTTCCATTAATGTGGAAGTACCTGTGGAGTTGAACTATATCCTGTAGGATCATCCAAGGGTATAAAGAGATGGTTTGGTAAAAAAAAAAGTGCAAAGTGGGTCTTCTTTAAACATGAGGTCTAACTTGTATCTTATCCCAGGAGAGAGTTCTGAAATGACATCTGGAGTATGCAATTTGCGTTTAGGCAAATCTTTTTTAATATGAATCTTGCACAAGTTGGGCAGCCCCGTGAAGTTGTGCTGAAATGTGTGGGGCTTTTGCCATGTAGCACTTTGATACAAGTTAGTACTGCATGCTTCATTTAACTGACATACTTACCCAGTAAACTTGCTTAATTGGGACATCTCCGGGGGCACTGATGTGAGACCAGTAGTACTTAATACACACAACTGCTACTTAACGGGACAGTAGCTATTGCTTACTGCCCCTGGTTATTCAGTGCTGCTTATGTCATCTCTGTTACAGTTTCTTGGAACTTGTCTGTACCAGAGAAATGTTCCCTGTAATTAATTCCCTGAGGATAAAATACTAAGTGCACTAGGGAAAGTAGAATGGTGATGGTGCTCTCAATTTATGCACTGATTGTTACAGTGGGGAAGATATGGTAACTTCCCTGATAATCTCGAAGGATGCCCGAGACAATGCTTTTCTTAGAAAATTTTTAAAAAATACATAGTCAGAAGTAGTGTTAGGTAACAGTAATTTCTGTGTTCCAAAGATTCATATTGTCATTTGATTAGTTAATCACCCGTTTTCAAAAGTGTGAACATATTTTCACACTTCAACCAAGACAGTGTTAACAATGAAACTATAGATAGCAATAGAGATTAATTATCTATCCCACGTGTCTCCACACCTAGTTCTTACCAGATAAAGAGCCTATCTACACACAGGTGTGATTTTTTTTTTTTTTAAACAATAGCCTTGGTCAAAGGAGTTCAAAGGCATATTTTCAAATGGCACCTCTTCTACATTTTCGCTGTTGACGTTTTTGATCTTGTTTCATGAAATGTAACTTCCAGTAAAAGGCTGTGATTCATTTCTAAGCTTACCCATGTGAAATACATTCACTCATAAGTGTGAGATGTGGGGGAGCTTTAAATGAGAATATTTAGAATCAAAGAAACATTTCCTTTTCTTAAGAGAGCACACTGTTACGGAAGCCACTGCAAAGTAGTTCAGGGCCTTATTTGCAATTGCCATCTGAGATTGCCACTGACTAGAGACATGTCTTCCAGAAGAGGGAAAAACATGAAGAATGAGTTTGTAGTGTCTTTTCGTTGTGCAAATTGCAGCATTTTGTGTTTACTCCCCCATAAAATTAAACCTATCTGTATGTCTGTTTAAGGATAGGAGGTCTTTACATCAGAATCTGTTACCGTAGAAAGAAGCACTAGACATGTTGAACTACTGCTGTCCTGTCTAAGTAATCTCTAACTCTTCTTGTTCTGGATATTAGTATCTTGCAGGCCTCTGAACCTGCAGCTGTCAAACCTCACATAACTGATGTGAGACTTCTGCAGTATCCTCACAGTGCAGGCACCAGCGCTGTGTGGCCTTGGCCTCTCTCTTTCTCTAGAGGAACCGCAACTGGCACGTTGCTCAGTGGGAAGCTCTGCGGTGGCAGGGCCTATCTCGAGTCTTGGTGAAGTCTCTTACCACTTCACCAAGAATGGCACCTTTCCCTTCATGGGCCTGGCCTGGCCCCTGATGTTTCAGGGGTGTTGGAGCCATCTGATCGGGGTGACTACCGAAATTTGTCGACTTTCTAGCAAGATGTCACTGAAGTAGTATATAGGGAGCTGGCCATTGGCTCAAGTAGAAAAATTACATAAAATAATAATTACGTTTGCCAAGTCACCACTAGATCTGATTGGCAGAGTGTAAAACTCTTCAGTTCCTTTTCTGAAATCTGCACACAACAGCACAGTCTTTCATTGGCTTTTTTCTCCTCAAAATTTCCTTATTTTATCTCAACAGACTCAGATGTACCCCAAAGTTATAAACTGTCAGATGCAGATCATTCAACTGGTACCAAGATTTTCGAATAGTAGTAGTTCAGTAGTGTAAAAGCAAGGAAAGGCTTACCACCAAAACAAAGCAAACTATGAACTTTCATTGTTTGATTTACCTTGCTTACAAGAACAATTACTTTTCAGGCTATGATCAGAGTGCTTTGCTGTCTGAATACGTTCACAACAGTTATAGGGTGACTGTCATTTGCATTGGAGGTTTTATTTAGAAACTTATTTCAGCCACTACCGAAGCTTAGGATTTTTGTTTTCCCTCCTTGCGGTTCCGCATACAGTAACAAGTTTTCCTTCTGTTCGTGATTTTCCTTGAAAAGTTAACCATTCTTTTGCTTCATCCTTTCCCATTTTTTTACCTGCCACACAGAGAAGGGCTAGTCCTTGATGACAAATCTTTAAAAGGAAATGGTTCAGTGTTCAGTGTGGCTTCTAGGTCACTGTAACCACTGTGTGATGCAGTCCTCTAAGTATGTGAGCTGGCACAAGAGCACTCCTGGTGTCTCGTCATTAGTAGTAGCCTTCCTAATTACTCCTTAGTCTGGTTTTTATTTGTTGGGGGGAGAGTTGTGCCAGAGCAGAGAACATCTCTGTGGTGGCAAGCCCTGAAGTTCTAAGGTTCCATTCCATCACATAGACAGGGGTTACAGCTCCATCCTTGGTGTCAGGAGTTGTATTACAAATAAAGAAAATGAAAGAGCAAGCCTTTAATAACTGAAACGCGCTACGTAGTCAGTCCTGTTTGAGTGCTAGTCTTGTTTGTACATACTCATTTTGTGTAGTAAATCCCTGCTTAGAGGCACAAATCCTCTTAACTGCTGGTTGATCCTCTTAAGAATCATTGTCTGTTTCTTTAGTTCTGGAAATGTTTGCTTCTCGATGGGCACACCACCCTGTAATGTAGGATCGTCATTCTGCCTTGAAGTTCAACCACAGTAGTCGCTTCTTTCATCTCTAAACCACAAAAAGCCTCGGAGATAGGGAAACAACAGCACAAAGAGCTTAAGCAGTTTGCCGGACATTGCGAAGGAATGCTTGTGGTAAACTAGAGATCTGAAGATCAAGCTCCTCAATTTATAGTCCACGGAGATTACTGGAGATTGTTACACTACTCATAGTTCAGAAAATTAGGCCTAAGTTCAATCCATACTTCTGCATTTGGATTGCCATCATGGAAAATTTTAAGATCTGAGTCATCAGGGCAGAAGACAAAGCTAGTTATTAACATATCTAGAGAAGGATGCAGAAATGAAAGAGAAAAAAATGTCATTGCTGAATGTGATCCTGATGCTGTCTAAAAAAAATCTTTCTGTCAGCAGACAGCTTCTTTTTGCATGTGTCAGGTTTTCCGTATATAACTTATTGTAAATCCTCGTAGCTCTCCCTACCCAAGTTTACAGTAGGGTGGTTTTATGTAAATATCTACAATTTTATATTTGCAAACCTCCTTAGTTTACATTGTTGAGAAGTCTGTGGTCATTTGTCTCCTCCATAAAATATGAAAAACTCTCTGAGGTACAGGGACTTATTTTCCTTAAAATTTACGATAGTTGAATGTATTCACTGCACCTGTTTCCAATTCAGACTTGACACTTAAAGACTGATAAATAAAATGTGAGTAGAGGAAGATGCTTTTCTACCATGACAGATGTGTTCAAAGCATGGTTTTCTTGTCAAAGCTTTTGCCTTCATTTTAGTTTTTAGGTGCATGGGAGTGATGCAACAATAATAATGCTGAACACTTAGCTTTAAATTAACACTTAACTTTAAATTTAACACTACTCTTCTGAGGAGCGTCAACTGACCAGCACCGATTCTGTGGTTTTACTTACTGAGATATGGATGTTGTCAAGAGCAAGTATTGGCAGTCATAAAAGTCCATAATTTGAACTTCAGTAAGGGAAAAAAGTTTTTTTTTGCTTTTTGTGTTCATCCATTGCATTGAAAATCAACTTCTTGGTTCTTAGTAACTTATCTATGTTGTGCAGTTAAGGATTTGCCTGTTTGTAAGTACAGGAGGCTTATTGAGGAAGCCAGTGAAATTATCATATAATTATCAATATATTTTTGAGTTGAGAAATAAATTCTCATTGTAGCTGCAAAGAAATGTTATTTCTATCCCCATCTCCCTTTATAATCTTTTTTTATGTTGCTGAATGTGGTTGTACAGCTACGGTACTTTCATCTGCTGACATTTATTTCAGTTTTAATAGAGCACTGAATTCAGGGAAGGCAGATCTGATTTGAAAACTCAGCTTTTGACATGTATTTCCCTCCAATATGATTCTGGTGTGTTCCTAATTATTTATCTCACATGGATATTTACATTTACATCCATAAGTAATATGTGCAATAAGTGCAACTCCAGTTCTGATGGCTGGTTGGCAGGGGTGCAGCAAGGTTTAGTTGCTGTTGATGTGGCAAACTATAGTATTGTCTGTAGAATAATGAGACTTATTTTTTTTTATCCCATTGATTCTAGTTGTGTTTAGAAGGCCTTAAGAGCCTGACAGCTTCTATATTCAAATTCTTTGCTGGAAAGCATTTAATTAATTATCTTCTTTGCTTTACATCCAATGTTCAATCTTTATTCACAACTGAAAAGTAGATGAGGACATGTAATGTAATGAAGCTGGATACAGAAATGGATACTCAATGAAAACCCTTGGCAAAGTTGGTAAAACAAATCTTATAAGATCTTAGAAGTATTATACAGTTCTGAAACTTCAGTGATGATGGTTACAGTTTTCATTTAGGGCAAACTGAAACTGGGAGTTGAATACAGATACTACAATTCAGGATTTCATAGCTCATCTCTTTGCTCTCCAATTAAATATGTATTTAAGGTGTATCCTATATTTCTCAATTTTTCCTAGCAAGCTGAACTTTGGGATTGTAGATTTTACTGTTTTTATTATTTACCTGTCTCCAGCATTAATTTAATTACTGTGAATTATTAACATCAGTATCAGGGATTTGGGTCCGTTTTTTTCAGGCATTGTCTGCATATCTGTTCCAAAGATCTCACAGTATAAACAACTGAAAGAAGTAAAAGGCAGAACTGAATAAGGGCAGAGAGCAAGAAGCTATTAGAAATGTCATATTTGATATGAAGACCTCTACTGCATGTCTTATTATCATACATATGTAATATATGTGAAATGTAGTCAAAGTATTATATATATATGTACTTAATTCTCTTTCCTACTTATGCTTTAGAATTAGGAAGGAGCAGAGTATCAAGGAAGACATGATTGAATGGTGATGTGTCAAAAAAAGTGTTAGTAAGGTTTAACTTTCTGTCATATTTTTGCATAACTGGTGCAAAGTGTTATTCAACTCAGAAAAGCAGGGATTTTTTGACGGGTTATTTCAAATTCATTGTTTCTTGGAGATTTTTTTTTTAACCCCACTTTTTATAACACCTTTTATTTAATTTCAGTGACTAATTCACTTTTTAGAGAAAAGAATATTCGGTGCTCTAAACTTTCGGTAAGGTTCATGACATCTCTGAGATTTCCCAGAACTTCTGCAACAAAATTATGGGAGAGCAAATTTGATATTTCTGGTAAGTCAAAGGCTTGGAACAAACAGAAAATGATCCTTTTGAAAATTAACAGTTACTTGAATTAGCATAGATAAGTAGAAAAGCAGAGAAAATAATTAAAATGCCCATCCTGCCAGTCTTTCTGTTTTACTTTGAGTGGGTATTTGTAACAGAATCCACTGCAGTAGATAAATCAACTTTTCTTTCATGAACATTGTGCTCTACAACACAAACATGTAAATCTCCCTCAGTATCGTAATTTGTATTCAGTTAAGTACCAAAAAGTTGATTGCAGTGTGTGATGAATCAATTCCCATGCTAGGATAAGCTGTAGAAAGGAGAAGCTGAAGTTTGAATTTCATCATTTTCTGTTAAGGAACAGCAGATTAGGAGTAACAGCAAGATTTTAACCCCTGCGTTCTAAAGAAACATTGCATTTGGAATGTAAGAATAACTCTTTTTCACTTGGCTGTGTTATACACTCTGCTGGCACCTGCAGACATAAAAGTTCTGTTTGTTCTGAGGGTCCTTTCTCCCTGTTTATCAAGGACACGGACATTTACATAGGTTGGTATTTATTTCCTCAGCTAGGAAATCTGAGCAAAAAGGGGACGGCCAAGTTAGCTGGAGGAATCATAGCACCTTTAGAGAATAAAACTTTCTTTTTTTTTAGTATGTTTTTATTGGGTCCTTAACAAGTGCTTCTTTACAGCTTGTTATGCTTCTTGATTTTTCATTCCAGATATATATACTGTAAATATAGTATCTTAATGTTACATCTTTCCTTCTATAGCTCTTTCAGGCATAGAAAAACATTTGTTACTCTTTCACTCTCTATTACAACGTGACAGCTTTGCCCTTTGTAATGCATAAGGATCACTTTTGGTCAATTTTAGCAGGAGAAGAAGCAGCATGTTGCAAAACTTTATCTACCATCTCTGGCAAATGGTATTCTTGTTAGGGTTCCAATTTCAAACACATTGGTATGCCAGTTATGCTGTCATCCAGTATCCTCCGGTTCATTAATATAATTTAGTTTTCATCACAGTTCATCTCCAAATCTGTCATATTAATTGTCTTCCTTGTCATCCTTTGTTGCCCATGAAAGTTTCTGCTTACTTTTTTAAATGTAAAGTTTTGGTTGGTGAGTGGCACTTGATCTTGTACTAGCATGGACAGATGTACCAATATTAATCAGGCGTGTGGCTGAACTGCAGTTTCTGCAGATGCAATTTTTACAGTTCCTTCATATTCATTGCTTCATGTTTAACCATTTACATGTTAACTTGCCATAAAAAGGAATTCATAACCTGGAATGTCATTAAAAATATTGTGTACAGATTGATGCCATCATTTTGAAGTATTTAAATGCATTTGCACTTTGACAAAAATGATGGCAGCTATTAATTATGTAACCGAAAGCAAATAAGGACCATTGTAATTCACTTTTCATATTCTTTGACTTGACTCAAAATTTTGTTAGTCAAAAAATCAGAAGAAATTGTGAATTTAATTATTTTAAGCTCTGTATGGTTTACACAAGCAGGAATATATTTTAATTTTTTTATAAAAAACACCAGCAGTTTTCTTTACCTTTAGACTTCTAGAATATCGTCATGTTTAATAATGTCTCATGTAGATTTCAGTTCTAGATTTCATTGTGGAAGACAGACTTACTCATATGTAACAGACGTAGAATACAATCCTAATTAGGACATCTGGCATGAATGCAGGCAAAATACCTCTAGGAAGGTTTACCCAGTTGTGGTGGCAATTTAAGCTCCATTCATGTTCTACTTGCCTCTTCAACAAAGATTGAAATTTAAAACATCGTTCCAAAGAAAATATTGTGTTACCTAGCTTTGTATAATTAAAATACCATTTTGAACTGTTTAGCATTAAACTAAAAGGGCTGTCCAGATGATGATTAGGACATCCAGCTATTAAACACATTTGCATTTAATTCTGCCTTATGTAGCCCAAGTTCTCCTTGAGCCAACACTCGGCTAGAACATGGCAACTGCATGAACATGATTCTTTTGTTATTTAAGGGAACATATGTTGTCTATTTGATTGACTTTTTATTCATCGTGCCATGCTCTGCTTTGAATGTAAACAATTCAAAATGTTCACTTCAGCATATTTTTTCCCTCATAATTTCATTCCACTGGTACAGCAAAATCCCCACAGTGTAAGGCCACCTGCAAATTGTGAGTACCGACCAGGTTAGGGCGCTGCTGGCTTCCAGCTGAGGAGCTCTGGTTCCTGGACCGGGGTGACGCTCAGTCTCCAGGGTCTGCTCCAGAAGACACCTCAGGGAGGAGATCTGCTGTGGTGAACCAGCACTAGGAGGGTGAGAAACAGCTGCAGCCAGAGCTGCTGGCCAGCCTGCCTGCTGGAGGGGCAGGGCTAGGGCAGCCCAGGGCCAGGGTGGGGAAAAGCGGCAGAATCTCAGCGGCGTGGGTCTTGCCAGGTTAGGGAATGTGTGACGGAGCAGCTGTTGGATATGCAGTGACAGTTACCACGACCACCATGGCTTTGCTGGCTGACAGCATGTCTCCCAAAGGGGGGTAAAGCATGGGCTACTCTAATCAGATGTTCACTCGGAGAAAAATGAACTTTCTGTCATTCAAGTCCTTGTGGGTACTGCAAAGAGAACAAAAGAATAGTCATTAAAACAAAAAAGATACTGGCTACTGACCTGCCTGTCAATAAGGATTAAAGAAATGTGATGCTACTGCTGGGAAATTATCAAATTTGCTTTAAAAAGCAATGTTAATGTCAAAATTGGTGTTGATTTGTAACAATCGTGCTGGAAACCAGAGATGTTTTTGATTTATTGTAAAGGAAAAATTCTCCACAATAGATACTTGCATTAGCAAGGGAGAAAATCTGCTGCTGAAATAGGGAGGTAACAGAGGGGGGGAAAAAGTAGTTTTTCATTTCAGTTAGAGTTTGGATTTAGTATATTCGTCACAGTTCGCTACAGCAATTAGGCTCTCGAAATTGGCAATAAAGCCTGAGAAAGGATGAACATATTGTCAGAATAGTTGTTTTTCTAAAGAGGTGCACTCACTCTGACTCAGGGAGGAGCTGGAGTCTGCAGTAAAGAGAGAGCTGCAAGCACTAACAGACTTAAAACTCATTGGAGTTAGAGGCTGTGCTACTGTAAAGCAACAATTTTTCTAAAAACGGTTTGCAAGACCCTCAGAAAAAGAAGAAATGCACACACCAGTTCCATTTCTGCATAATTAAATTCATATTCTGTTTCAGAAAAGAGAAAGAGCTTTGAGGTCTCACTTCAGCTTTTACTGTGTTTGATGTACACCAGAAATACCCTCCTAGCTTTTCACACACTACTAGTCAGAAGACTACTGCAGCTCTGTAAGTGCTGTGCTGTTCTGGCTAGGTGGTTTTGCCATAGACTCTTCTTAACATCTTTTCATTCAGTTTCTTTCTTCTCTGTCATTTACTTCAGACCACTTCTGACTTCTGCAGTATAAAAAAAACTCCAACTAGTAGTGTATATAAGCCTGAATCATACAAAGAAGTGGGCTTTTTACTTCTGTCCAGTCCATAGTCATGTCTGAAGCTTCTACGCTTTTCTTGTATATTGGTGGTTAGTAGGAAGGCCATATAGACATTAGGGCCTTTGGGAGAGATCCTTCCTGCTTTTCATTTGAAAGCAGGTCACTGCTCTTATTGATTTCTGGACTACCAGATATTGTAAGTGTCAGTGTCAAGTTTTAGGTCCCCTCTTGTGTTGGTAGTGGTGATGAAGAATTCGATGTTTGGGTCGGATGGGAGCACACCTAGGGCATTCTGCCATTAAAATTACTAGAGAACCAGAAATGCTCCCTTGTTTTCGACTAACAAATCTCAGGATTGCTCAAATCCATTTAGAAAGGTAATTTGTATAATCGTTTTGTATGTTGGTGGGTTTTTTTCTTTTGTTATTTCCAGGAAAAAACCCAACAAAGGACTTTTTTTTCCTTTTACAATTTCACAATAACTAGGCTTATTCCAGGAATGTTAATATTGGTGTTGCCCCTCTTAGATAAAAACCCTGAAATTAAGAGAGAGTGAGTTATTTTCTTGCAAAATTGATGATGAGTAGTGACAAAAATGTCCATGTGAAATACGTAAAACTCTTAAGGTATGTAGGAATTAAATGGTGTTTTATTTAAGATTCGTATAATCTGTATGAAATACAGAAAACTTTAAAGAATGTTGCTAAACTTTTAGCTGGAAATTTATAAATTTCTGTTCAGCTCATATTACAAATGTTAAAAGTAATTTTGACTTACTGAGCTTGGCTTTGAATTAGCTGGGTTTGTACTATAGGAGCGAACTTCCTTCGCTTGTGCCATAGCAGTTTACCTTGGCCCAGAGTTCACTTTTTCCAGTAGAAATGGGATGAAGTTGCCATTCAGGTACTCTGTAAGCCATCTTTATGTGGCTGAATTGATTCTTTCGTTGTGTTAAGGCATCTTTGTGGATTGCTTGGGAAGGAGCTCTGACAACATTGCTGTTTTAGAAAGTCCAACAGCAGGGTAAACTCTGCCTGCGTTTACCCTGCGTTTCCTCCAGAAAAAGCTGTAGGAGGCTGAGAGGTTTTTCTTTGATACAGGAAGAGAGAAACAGAAAAAAAGGAAGAAAAGAATAGTAAGACACTGGCAGAAAATATCTGGCGTCATAAAATCATTAATATATGAACCTTCTAGTTTGAATAAGCAGACAATATTTTCATAGATTTACCATTTCAAATGTTTTCATTGGAATGAGGGTGACTTTTTATATTTATCTCATTATGTCTGGTTTTATTTTTTGACATTAAATGTGTTATATGTGCTAACAGAACTTTGGAAAGTGTACCGAAAATACAGTGACAATGGTGGTTCTGTGAGGCTTGCTTAAATCACCTGGGTTCTGTGCCCTTTGGATAAGATCATTCCATGTCTCTTTTTTTTTTTTGATATTTGCAACACCCGGGTTTTTTTCCTAAAACACTAAATAGCCTCTGTCAAATTCTCGTCTTTAATGGAAAAATAGCACTCTGATTGGCACAACCAATTAGTTATGCAGTAGGGAGCAGAATTTATTGCTGTGCATTTGTTCTTCTGTTGCTGTTCCTTCATATTTTCCGTGGCAGCACATTAAGTAGAAGTTTTATTTAGTGACCCATTTAAAAGAACAATGTACTTGAGTTTGTTGAGGAAATAACTATTGCTTCTAACGTGAAGATTCTGACTGTCCCAAGACGAGTCCCCAACAGTTGGTTGCCTCACACACTAATGCCCAGTGGAAGAAGAATCTGCGCTACAGATAGTTGCCACATCAGAAATAATTCAAAACTGCAAGAGAGGCAAAAATAAAAAATAACTGAAGCTCCAGACAAATTGGCAGGCTGGGTTGTGTAAATAAAATGGCCAGCTAATTGTATTCCCTGGTGAATCCAGTCCAAATGGACCAGACAGGTTGAGTGCATAATAGAACACATGCACCACAGTTTGAAAATCTCTGGGAATACTGAGCTGTCTTGTGCCACCCCTGATGGAGCTGAAATTGTAGTGAACAGAATGCTGGAACCATGTTGTATTATCAGAGGACGTGGAACCACTTATTTGAACTAAACACTTAGTGCTGTCATGCTGGTGTGACAGAAAATGGCACTAAAGCACAGCTGAGTGGCTATTTTTGTCTGGATAAATACTCCAGTTTGTCAAACTCTGTCTTCAGGTCTGCTAAAGCACAAAGGTAGAGTTCAAAATTAGACATTAACAACTTCACGTTATGTTGGCTCAGGAAGAAGTATCGCCTCCTTTCTTTCTTTTTTTTTCTGTATACAATTCCAAAATGGCTAATAAATTAAAGAATTGGGTCTCAGGTTATTCAAAGAGGATACCCTAAGACTATGTTTCATATTGTAGTCCATAAAAGCAAATTTTGTGTAGATTTTCCTCTTTCTTTATCTCAGTCCAGCAGGTTTTGGCATTGCTGGTGATGGATGTAGCTTCCAGTTTAAAAAGCATCTCTTTTAAGAGCTGGGCTTTGCTGTGCCTGTAGCTTCCACTACTACAATTATCCATACTGTGCTGGAGCACAAGTATTTGCTTTTGTGCCTCAAAACTTCCAGTAAAACATAAAAAAGATAGAATTTATCGATACAAAGATTAGAGTCTTACTGGCTGAGCAATCAGGCTTGGGGTATAAGAGGGAGTTCAGGGTTTTCATTATTGAACTAAAAGTCTAAATTTAATAATTTCTTAATAATTCCAGGGGAGATTATTGGTCATTAAACTTGTCTAAAGTTGTGCCTCAGGTAAACCAGGGGAAATTATAAATTAAGAGTTCATTGTTTCTCTGAAGCATTTTCTGCAAATTTGTGAAAATGGACCAGCATCGCAAGACATGTTCATGGCACCTTGTGGCTGGGGAATGCTCTGTGTCAAGCTGAAGAGGATCAGTCTGTTGTGTAGCGTGGGGATGAAGAGCCAATAAAGATCAGGGAGACGGTAGAGGAGAACTTCAGGAATGTTCCAAAGCACCCCCTAAACAGACCTGTCAGGATGTGCAACTGAACAGGCAGCCTCAGTATCTGGGCTGCCCATACAGAAAGATTGTTCTGCTATGCTGCTTTCTGGCACTACTGCTTGAGTGGCGATTTTTTATTTGATCAGTAATCAGAACTGTGATTTTACAGTACATAGAACTTGGAGAAAAGGCTCAATGATACTGTCTTGAGTATGACTAACAGGTGTTCTTGCTAGGCTTGCAAATGAATACTGTTCATGTTGCCTTGAAGTCAGGAGTGCTATACCCCGGGAGAACAATGGGAAAAGATTTAAACAATGGTTTGCCTCTTTGGTCCCCTAAAGGCAGAGCTCTCAGTCTTTCTCTACCCTCTTCCTGCAAATTAAGAGAAAGTTGTTTGGTCAGTGTGTGTTTAGAGAACAAGAAAGGGAAGAACAAAGGAGGCAGGTTCAGCAAGAAATGAAGAGCAGTAAGAGACAAGTTCACCAGGATGTCTCACAGCTCTTGAGATAACTTAAAGGGCTATTGCTGGTCACTTTGCTCAATGAGGAGTAGTTCTCTCTTCTTTTTTTTCTTTCTTTTAATCTGAATTTTTCTTTCCTGAAACTAATACATATCATGTAAATAGTGGTATCCAAGATACCAAACTTCAGAGTTGAATTTTGCTTTAAAATTGCAACTTATTCAAAACCTTTTACCCTTACAATTTCAAAGTATGTGTATAAATACATTAAACTGGTGGAATAAGTGTATGATCTGTAATAGGTTCATTACTCATGTAAATCAAGAGACCTTGACAACAGTGGGGGAAACAATAGTGTATCTGCCAGAACATTTAACTCTTGGAAATATCTAATCTTGCTCCTATCTCAAATCTGTAATTTTTCATTTTTCTACATTGTATTTAGGCACAGTATTCTTTCTTCAATCTTTAACACTTATCCAGGTGAATAAGAACGTTATTTATACTAACATCATAGCAGAAGTTCCATTGTGCTGTGCACAATGTTCTTGTCACAGTGTGAACATTCCCGTAACTTTGAGATGTAGGAAGCCATACAGTTTGAAATTTCTCGTAGTTTGAATATCCTTTGAGTCTAACTTGTTTTTTTTAAAAGCAGAAAAACAAATAAATTCAGTCTGTTTTCTGGAGAAAGAAAAATAAACAAATGTAAAACCACAAACAAAACCTATAACAAAACAACAACAAAAACAACCAACCCAGACAAACAGAAAGAAAAATCAAAAAATCCCCCAAAAAATCCTAGGGAAAAAGATATGTTGTTTTCACTGTCTATTTTTTTGCCTAACTGCTGCTTTGCTGAGAAATTTTGTTGCCTTCATGTTTTCAAGCAGCACTTTGCAATTTTCAGAGATTTTTTGGTGTATAAATCTGCTCAAGTTTGATGGCATTTTAGTTGGTGCATGTACTTTAATTAAATATGCCTTACCATTTTACTTTTCCCTGCACGTTCTATTTCCAAGAAGCAGAAAGGTACTGAAATAAACTGGAGTCTTTCTGCTGGTGGGATATATTCCCCCTGATTATGCACACAGCTCCCTTTGGTACACATCAGAAAACAAAATGCAATTGTTAGAGCAAACCAGAGTACAAGACCCTGATCAATTTAACTGTGATTGGTTCTTATGATCAGGTCAAAAGGGATTGATCTGAGACCATAGCATATGCAAACCTAAAAATACAGATTGTAAAGCACTGATTTCATTGTGGATTTTTTGTTCTGGCTCATAGTTTGAACATCTGAATAATAGCATTCTTTTTCACTGATTCTTATTAAGTAGTTACTTATTTATTTTTAAGGGAACCAACTGATAATATTTTGAGACACTTAACCTGTAAATGTTTATTTAAGTTCTTGTTTTCCCCTTTGAACAGGAAATACATTCCTGTGCTACTGGGCTGCATGTTGTTTCTAGTAACACTGACAGATACTGTGTCAGAATTGCTGTACATTCCTCAGGACAAACCCAAAGCAAGTGTAAACTTCATTGCACGTTGTTCTCTGTACACAGTTTTATCTTGCTTTTCCACAGGCTAGACAGACATTTCCAGATGAATTTGTTGAGATGATTCACTCTTGAATTACATGATGCCAACCTAGAAAATTGACAGGAAGCAATTATTCAGATTCTTCTAAATTTTTAATTTTTAAAGCACATTGTTATGTATTTCTCTACTAGGTAGGGTAAAGCATCTTCCTGGCAATACTGGAATACCCTGAGGATCCCCAAAAGCCTTTTAAAGAATATTTTATTTACTGTGAGGAAGACTTGAGATAACCCTTTTAGGTGTCTACAAGATTTGTAAAGTCTGGTGAGAACAGATTGGCAGTGGAAGCCCTCAGCTCAGACTGTACTGCAAGAGGTTTGCTGTGTATGGTTTCAGGCTACTGGCAACATTTGGAGCATTAAGAGTGCCATTGTAGCATTAGTGTTGATGATATGGGAGCTAGTATGCATGGCTGAGGCCGAGTCCTGTAGATGCTGATCCACCCAGAATGCAGAAGTAAGTTTATTTCTCTCTTTCCTGCTACTCTGTGGTTCCCAACAGTCTTGTTTTACATGCTAAATCCAAAGAAAAACAGGTGCTGGGCAAAGCACAAAGAGTTTGGTTTCGACTTTTTGAACTTGTGGCGAGGCACTTCTTGTTTATTTGCAAATAAAAGGAAATTTGCCTTCATTTTATATCAAGAAACAAATTTTCTTACCAGTGTTCAATCCTTGGCAGCAGGTAGATCTCTGTGAGGAAAAGTGTGGCAAAAGATCTCTGAGTTGGCACAAGAAATGGGATTGCATTTGGGCATGCATATAATTGAGAATGAAAAGGCTTTTAGCTTTAACAGGAGTGAGCTCTGGAACAACTTCTAATATAGTAGTGGAGAGAGCACACTGGGTTGATTGAAAGAGGACATTTCATCAGTTTGTGAACAGGATTACAGGGCCCAGGTACCTTTAGCAGCAGGAGTCTGACATGAGCCATGACTAGCATAGGAAGGCACATTTGAGATCTGTGTGTTACCAGTCATTACACTCTTGATTCTGCCTCATCAGTTTTCTTCCAAATCTTTTGGTTTGGGGATACCAGTTTAGCTGAGCTAACAAAGTGCTAGGCTCACAACATTTGTGATCTTTATATAAATGCATTTTCACAAAGAAACAAGTTCTGTGCAGCAGGATAGGAGCAATTCTACAGTCTGTCAGCACAGAGCAGATTTCTTTCTCTGCTTAGTATGAAGACCTGTAATCAAGGGTGTAGGCTGCTCCTTAAGAATATTTGGCCATGAAAGAAAAGATAATCCTTCTGTTTAAATGACGTTCAGAACCATCAGAGATGCTTCCTCTTCTGTATTTGAAGACAAATTTTATGAAAAATGAGGGGATTAAATAACACCTCTCTTTTGTGAATGAGTAATGAAGTCAAAAGTTGACTGTGCCTAATCAAAATATGGATTCATTCAATTTAATTACAGGATGATAGAAATGTTGTTTGGAAGGAACCTATGGAGGTCACCTGGCCCAGCCTCCAGCTCAAAGTGGGATGCATTTGACAAACATTTGACACTTTCCCACGTGACATCCTTGCCGCTAAACTGGAGAGACGTGGATTTGATAGATGGACCACTCAGTGCATAAAGACTTGGTGGATGCTCACCTTTAAAGTGTTGCTTGAATCAAGTCAGTGGCTTGAAGTTCAAGTGGAGACCAGCAATGAGTAATGTTCTTTTGGGGTCTGTACAGTGCTGCCTGACCTCTTTTTCAGCAACACTGTCAGTGGCATTGAGTGCACCCTCAACCAGTGTGCCAACAACACCAAGCTGTTTGGTGCAGTTGACACACACTGGAGGGAAGGGATGCCATGCAGAAGGACTTTGACAGGCTTATGTGGTGGGCCTGTGCAAACCTCATGGATTTCAGCAAGGCCAGGTGCAAGGTCCTACACCTAGGGCAATCCCAAGCGCAAATATAGGCTGGGCAGAGAATAGATTGAGAGCATAGGTACCGATTTAAATTGAGAAAACTGCCTCTCAGGGTTTTTGTTTCTGTCTGATTTATTCAAAATGTAGGGAGGTGTAATTTCCTGTGTGAAGTGTTCACTTGCCCTTAAAATACCTACTGCCAGACAAAGTAAGTTACCACTAATAGGTTGGTAAGTTACCTACAAACGAAAAGGAAAAAAAAATTAAAATTCTTTGTATTCAACACATTTAATCTGTGCAACATTCTGCTAAATGAAATTTAACTGTGCAAAGTAACTGAAAAGATTTTGAAAAGATTTGTTACATCCAATTATGCTTATTCTGTTAGGATGCAGTTAAAGTAATTTCATTAATTCTATGTTCTCCTCAGCATGTTAGGTTGAGAGTATTAAGTAAAGAAGGAAATATAATTCCCTTCTATAGATCTTTTCACTTGCTCTTAGCTTGAGCAAAAGTCAGTTTCTGATTTTCCCCAGACGTTTTCTATGCCAAACTTCATGCAGGCAAAGCACCACAAGTGTTTGCTTGCACATATTTTGGAAAGTCTGTAATGCTTGTCTGCCTTTCCTGCACATACCGAGGCCATAGCTGGGTTCAGCTAGAGGATCAATTGAAAATGTCAACTCGCAACTCAAAATATGAAAGGAAGCATACAAAATATGAAATCGAAAGTAGAAGTACACTTCCCTTTCCAAACAAAGAAAGTCCTTTACTTGATAAAATACAGCGCATCTAAGTGGCTTAAGCATGCAGTGTGGTAAATTACTAACAGAAACAGATGTAATTCTTTAAACAATGCAGGCCACAAACTAAATCTGATACGAGCATGGATTGCATAATGTATTTGCATTACCTGAGACAATTTTGTAAGTGAGCGGAGACCACAGACAGATATTTGAGTAGTTACAGAGATAAAATCACGGGAGATTTAACCACTTCCAACTTACAGTATGCAAACTGATGAATTGCCTCCCATTTTGCAAGTGTGAACCTACACATATTGATACACAGAGTGTCAGTAGATTGACTGGGTTCATGATATGCAAAATGAGGAAGAGTGATCCTATTTAGATAACAAATAACTTAAACAATTATTAAGGTTGAATAACATATAGTGGTCATTCTCCAGTGATACGTACTGCTTTATTTTTACTAGAATTCTGTCTAGAACTAAAAGAATGAGTGGCAAAAAAGGTGATTGTTCTGACATAGGCAGCAGAACAAGTTGTCAATCATCTTTCCATTCAGTTTTGCAGACTAAAAAAGATTTGTAGTGTGAGTAAAATTCACAGGAGTAGAAATGTTGAACTGAACTGTGTACATGTCAAAATTAGATTAACATGGATAATTCTAAAGTTATACGTATAAACAAGAATTAGATAATCAAGGCTTTACACACGTTGCTTCTTTTATAGTAAATATTAGATAATCTTACATGTGTGGAAATTACTATTAGCTTAGGTGAACTTATTTTAGACCGAACATAAGATCAAGACAGTCAACATAAGGCACGTATTTAGTAATTTTCAAGCGTATGAAAGCTAATCTATTTATTTGGTGGCAGTCAAAGTAAATTTCATGTATGTGTTAAGAGTGATATTATGTAATTCAAAAATATTTTTAAAAAAGAGTGATAGTTTCACAGCTGTAGATTTCCAATAGTAAAAGATGTTCTATACATGTTCTTAATTGAAATCCTGAAAGTATTTTAAGGGAAGAGTTCTATTTTTTAAGGTTCCAAATATGCTTTTTTTTCCAGGTGGTAAATGTTCATTCATTTAGATGTCTAGTCTTGCAAGAACTGTATAACGAGAAGGAAATAAGACAAAAAGAGCAAACAAGACTTAGGGAGCCAAGACCTGATATTCAAAATACAAATGTTCTTTGGTTTTCAAATCAAATTTTCAACAAAGTTGGAATAAAAATCCTTTTCATTTAGTATTAAAGAGAGCCTTTTTTTCCTAGTTTTTGGCTCTTCTGAACCATTCACAAGTGAATTTTGGAACCACTAAAAATTCAGATTTCGGTATTTCCACCAGTGTTGTGTATGCTGAAGTACCTTCTAGAGTTTTAAGTTTTATCAGGATTGCCAATATATATTGGGTATTTTTTCCATTTGAAAGAGAATACAAAAGAAACTAATCTCCCTGCCTATTTGAATAAAGCCTGATACAAGATTTAGCTATGATATGAGTAGTTCTAGACTTTATTTTACAGTAATTCATATGCAGGTTCTATTTTAGTACAGATATATAATTTCAGTGCTTATTTTTCAAATAGTCATACAATTTGCCAATTAACATATATTCTTTCTTATTCCCACACTTGTGTATTAACACTATCAATATATTCCTTCTCAGCAGATGATGGCAAACATATCTTTCATTTTCAAAATACTGTCTGCAAAAGATTCATTTAATTATAACTTAAATAAGCTCTTGGTAATAACAATAACCAGGTGAATAAAACATTCCTATTCTTTAGCTTCAAAATCTTCTTTCAGCTGTCTTACATGTATCATATGAGTCAGATTTAAAAAAAAAAATAGATGTGCAAGTTCTTTGACTCAGGCTATACAGCATATGATTGAAGTAAAGAACATCATCTGCTTTGTTCACCAGGTTTTTTTATTATTATTATTTCTCTCTGGTCTTCTACTTTTCTGCTCCTCAAATAAGGCTAATTACAAAGGAAAAAAGTTGAAACTGGTGGAGAGAGATCCTTTAAAGCCATTCCTTTTGCAGAATGGAACAAAAGAAAGTACCAAGGGCATAGATAGGCCTTGAAAAAAGAAAAGAGAAAAACCATCTAATGAGGATGCTGAGATAAGTGCTTGTGAAGAAAACTGGCAAAAAAGGGCTTTTAGTCTAAAATCCATAAATAAGTGGGCATTAGATGGGTACTAGAACATTTTTAACAAGAGAGGCCACCAAACTGTATCATCCTATGCAAGAGCTACTACCCTAAAAAACTCTTCTTCTTAACAAGATAAGGGTTGTTCTCTTTGAAATATTAATTTGAAAAAGAAATACTTGAAAATTAAGGAGTATTATTCATGTCTGTGAATCCATTATAGAGGAAGACACCATCAAAGCTGCTTTAGATATAATTATGAATGCTGTAGACTTTCTAAAGGTCAAAGATCCCAAACAGTACGAAGAAATTGTTCACAGTATATGATGGCTCAGGCAAGGTTTGACCTCCAATCTCTCTTTGGGTCTTCTAGGCTGTGCTAAAGAAGAAGCATGCACAGCATCAACTAAAAGAGGAGTTTAAGAATCAAATCATGTGCCCATCCTCCAAGCCTATTTCGTAATACTCTTGGGTAATTGGGCACTCAGACGTGCTTGATATCCATAGATGTGCAGGTCAGGTGTTTGAGACTCGGTCTAATTACCAGAGAATGACTGCCAGCTAAGCATTGTCCATGCAGCTCTCAGTACTGCTCTTGTAACACATAAAGGAGAAAAACAAATCTGAAAGGGAGAGAAGATAAAAGGACAGAATAAAATAAACTACAGGACCTGATCCAAAGACTGTAGAAGTTAATGGAAAGTCCCATTAGCTTCGCTGAGGTTTAGATTAATCTCCGTTTTTAATAAGACTGGCAGCTCTTTATCCCATCATGCATTAGATCTCCTGTCGCCCCTGTGTATCAGGAAGCTTGCCTTTAGTACAAGTGGTCTGATTTTTGAATATGTTCTGACAGACTAATGAAATCAGGCAATCATTTGATTTAACTTTGTTTTTTTTTCATAAATTTCTATTATTAAGAAACTTTAGGGGCTTTGAGAAAAGGTTGCAGTACAACAACAGTAGTCCGTGAAATGTAATAATAATATCTTGTAAATCCCATAGCTAAAAATCTGATGTTTACACTTTCTGTGGGGCATTTTGAATAAAAAAGCATTAAAATACTTAGTGCGGATTTATTAACAAAGTGTTTCCTAATCATGTGATACACTACACTGCTCCTTTCTTACCCACTTTTAGTCACACTTCTGGCACATGATCTGTGCCACAGATGGACCAACAAAATACACATGTATGCAGTGATCAGGTGTTTGAACTTCATTGCCAACTAGCAGCTTTTGCTGTGATAGAGGTTTCACCCACAGGTGTCCTACACACATGAGAGTAATTTTTTGGCACTAACTTTTCACAGCAGGTTACCTGTGTGGCTGGTAGCCATTGGCCACTTTTTGTCACTTGCTGCAGCATTTCCCAAAATCTGTGTCAAATATGAGCAAGTACAGCAGGATACTAGCAAATGGTTTGGTAGATGTCCTGCAATAATTCAGTTTTATTTTTTTATAATTTAAAGACTGTTTTACTGAATAGTGAGGCTGAACTAATATGTTGGGTGGTTTCCTTTATATCAGTGATTTTCCTTGTATCAGGGTTTTTCCAGAACCACCACTCATAAAACTTACGTTTTATGAGTTTTTGATAGCACAGATATTATGATAGAAAATATCTTCTGCATAAAGATTAATAAACCAGCAACAACTGCAGAAGAGATGGTAAGAGTATTTCTGTGTTAGATTCAAGCTGGAGAAATAATAAGGTTCTTTGTAGTGAGACAGTCCTTTATTTTGCTTTACATGACGCACTCAGTATGAGTGAAGCATCAGAAATAATTCCATAATTAAATTGTGTTGATACTTGCTTTTAAAGCAAAATTATAATCCTTCTGTTTCACACATTAAAGATTGAGTTCAGTCTCTGAATAACGCTGTGACTCTTCAGAGGACACTTGAATTTTCTTTATCACCTTTTAGGAAAAATAATTATGGATTATAGCAGAGAAAACTTGTATAAATACTCTCTTCTTGACATTTTGCACATTTTTCTCACATATTTGAGTTCAATTAGCTAAATAGCCACAATTCCCACAAACTGTGACTTCGCAGACTCAAACAGTGTCTTTCATGCATTGAGAGGCTTGAAAGAAATGTCTGCCTAGAAGTAATAATAAATGTACAGGTGGAACATGGTGTCAGCGATCAGTGTATTTCTATGCTTGTCACACAGGGAAATTTCAAACTTGCGATGCAGCCCTCCCTTCTCCCCTGTATCGAAATGTCAGCTTGGGTTGGTATAAAATGGTAGTACCCAGCATAAGCAGCCTTTTGGTTTGGTTTCTACCAGGAGGAAAAGTGAGAGCTATAAAAGCTCCTGTGCAGCGAAGGAGCCCAGTGACTGTGCTGCCTTGTTATCGCACTTGCCAATGTCAGCAGTGGTGGAACCTCTCTGACATCTTTCTCTGCTTAAAGTAAACATGAGGAAGCTGGTTCAGGAGTCACTGATAGGTGTTCCTCACTACAGACGTAATTTCCTACTATGTGCATCTGATTGTGTGGCACGAAGTGGCAATCCACACAGAAGATAACTTATCAGAGAGTAAACATTTTATTTTAGGAAGGGAAAAATTTTCATTTAATTAACCATTCATATAGGCGAGCTGGACTATAAATTGTCATCTTTAGCCAGGTCAAAAACAGAGCAAGTTTATCTAGTTCAACACAGAAAAATGGCTTTTTCATTAAAAAAAAAATGGCAAGGAATTGGTTCTGTAACTGGAAATGTACTTCTAAAAATGTAATAGAGCACATCAGATGTGTATATGCAATGAAAAAATTGGTCACAGAAAATGAATACTTTCCCAAAATAGTTCCTATCTGGAAACAAGTGTGGAAAATGTGCCGGATATATGATATTAAAGTGTATGCTGAAGGTGTTGTTTAAACCAGGATGCCTAACTATTTCTTGAATGTGCTCACAAGAGAAATGGTGATGATTCAATGAATGAGTGACAGAAGTGGCCTTCTGTCTGGAAGCGTGGTTTGATTGTAGCTGTAAACTGGTTAATAGAATCCACTTGGGGAAATAGAAGTTCTTTGGAGTAAGGACTAGACTGCAGTCAGTACTGCACTTTGTGCCCTCAATGTAACTCAGATAACAAGCTCACATATTGGATTCCAGATCCCTTAAGTACCCACTGTTGGCTCACATTCCGTCTCTTCAGTGCAAAACCGTTGGCTCCCAGAAAAGAAAGCTTCTGGAAATGCAGACTGGAAATGCAGAGTATATGTGATAGTTGCTCAGACCTCTGTGATTCACTTAAAGATACAGCTCAGTATATCTGTCATAGGCCCTCTGAGGCCTGTCATGCAAGTCTCAGGAGTCTGTCTAGATCTAGACAAATGTAAAAGTGTCCTCCTTGCTGGGACTGCACTTGGGCCTTAGCAAGATTAAAGAGCAAAGAGCTTCTGCATCCCAGAACTCCAGGGGTGTTGGCTTCAAGGCAAGAGAGTCACTTATTCACATCTCAGATTTCATTAGCTCATGAAAGCTTATGCAATTTCCTTGTGTTCGAAGCTCAGTCCTGGCTGAGCCAGTGAAGAACTGACATGCCAGGGAGATTCTCACTCTCAGAGTGCGCTGAGAGAACATAAGATGTGTGAAATGCAGAAGGACCACTGCATGGTTAATCCTGGAAAGGCCTCCCATTGCTGAGTGCAAAAGCAAATGAGCCCAACAGGCCTCTCAGAGTGAGTTGAATGCAATGGGCATCAGTTGTAAGTGAACGTGGGATGACAGTGGGGACACAGTTGGCTTCAGCTGTTTGTCTTTGGGAGCTAAAACCTGGCAACCATAGACATGCCCATAAAATGCTTGAAAAAGATGTAAGATTAGTACTCTTTCTTGATGGTGCAGCTGATTTACAATGGTATGCTGGAACAGATTCATTGTGTCCAGGCATAAAGAAAATCTAAGTATACTGTGTGTTTCAATATTAAAATTGCATTTAGAGATGAGTCTGCTTCATTCTAGTTTTTCTTACTGAAAGGATCTGAACTGTATAGCCTATATAATACTATTAACAACTATCTGGTAGGACACTTGCAAGTTTGATGCCCATCCTAATCTAATGTAAACAAAATGTTTAGATTTAAGTTTCATATTTTAGTTGGTGTTAAAAGACTACAATAAATGCTGCTTAATCTGCATTCAGACTGATGGCTAAAATAGAAATAGGAAAGCAACAATGAGGGGACAAGTCTAAGACTGAGTGGCAAAGTGAAAGAGAGGAAAGTTGTGCAGCTCTCTGTGGGTACTGCAAGGCTTTAGTCATCATTGTGATTAAGTCTCTGCATCTGAAAGAAGTTGTTCGTGATGAGGATTTCAGACCAAGGACTGCTTTACTTCTTTTAACTGACTGTGCGCTAAATCTGCAAATAGTTATGTGAGTAAACATAACTTGTAGAAGCAAACTGTATCCGTGTACACATGCTGTTGGACCAGAGGTACCATATGGATAGATACACAGCTCCTGTAGTAAGTGAAAACAGGAACAGAAACTTGTTTTATGAGTGGCTTTTTGGCTCAAAGACTCCAGGAGGCACAGATCTTATATACAGCACTACATAATGAAAATATATCTTCCAAGTATATAGTGCTGAATTTGTCTACAGAATCTAAAAATATTTACAGAATTTATAGGCCAGATTTTTTTTGAAGTGTTTATGAGCAAGCTTACAAACATTATAGGCTCAAATTCATATGTGTATTTATGTACTATGTAAGCTGCACTTACAGTCGGTAAATCACCATGTCAGTTAAACTAAAATATTTAGCTGAGATTTTATGCTTATGTTTATACAACCAGAGGTTTGACAATATCACCTTGGCATGGGAGATTTTCACTGACCATCCAAATATGGTTACTTTGAAAATAGAACGATTTGCGTCAATGTTACACAATACTGTAGGACAGAAAGTGAAAGAAATTGCCTGTTCAATGGGTCTGAAGAAGTTTCTCTTTTAAAATTTACCATGTATTAATTATGTATGACATCTCAGGGAGTGCGAGTTGTTTGTAGCCCATGGCAATGAGTTACTGAAATGAGACTTTACTGAGATAGAAAAAAAGGTGTCAGCATATCAAATTACACAGATATTGGTAGCCTAGATGTATTTGCTAGTTTGGAAAGCCATGTTTGATATTGTGAAATTAAAGTGCTGCGCACTGGGTTTAGATGGTAGAACCGCATTTCTTTTAAAATAACAATACTGAAGTAGTTTGGTGAAAAGAAATGGAATTTTTATCTTGTGGCAATGCTTCAAAGAGAAACAATAAATAAAATATCTTCTCATAACTTATTGTGGAGCTAATAAAAATGATGATAGAACTATTGAAATGTATTTCAAACCCCCCCTCCAAAAAAAAAAAAAGCTTAGCAACCTCTTCTCATTCAACAAAATAAGGGAAAAACTTATTGAGGATTTATATGCTGTGAATAAATATTTTACTACTTTTCCTCTTTCTTTGGAAGGATATCTTTCTCTAGTAGTGCCCCTAGTTACAAAATTCAAAAGGAACTTCTCCTTCACATAGCAAAAGGAAGGATCCCCAACTTTCTGGGGATCAGTTATTTTTTTAATTTAATAATCCTCTATTTTACAGTGTGTTGGTTGTTACATACTTTATATCTGTATTTGTACAGTATGTTTGGTGTTCTTTTTCTATCTTTTGATGCCATGGAGAGAGAAGCTGTCTTCCTCACAGACAAAGACAAGCTGTTGAAATGGCTGCCAGCAGAACTCTGGTGTTAAAAAAAAAAAAGGCAAAACCCAAAACAAACAAAAAACAACCAAAAATAATCTTGCAAACTGGAAATGGTTGAACCAGTGGGAAATCCTTTGGTCTTCCACCTGACTCATTTGGGTGCCTGTCTCCTGAAATGTGAGGTTCGTGAGTATTAAAACAGCTGATTTACCAATAGACTCTGAAGAAGATTTCCTCCTAGCACCCTTGATATTTTAAGGACATAATGTTTCCCCTCCTCTTTTATGTTGCTGCCATCTCCATTGTACATTGTAGGGGAATCTGGATGGGAATTCCTCAAAGTGTCAGGACCCACTGCTGCAGTACAAGATGATCCAGCCTGAGTAAACATTCTCATCTGTGCTGATACACGTTGTAGTTAAGCATTTGCAGTCCTGCAGCCTGTCTCAAGGTTACATCAGTTAGGTGATTTATGATGCTTAATGGACTTAGCATTCCAGTTTATCAAAAAGTGAAAGTAACAGTATTTATATCAGCAAGCAAGAAATTTAAGGTAGGAATAGCTGCTCCTACAATATATGCAAACTGTGGCTGTCAGCTAGAACATCAATGTCCATGTGCATGCCTTAGTGTTTTCTTTTCACTGCTGCCTCTGTTTGGAGTTCTCTGGTTTGTGCTGTCCATATTGACTATTATTCTAGGAGGCTTTGGAATTTGTAGGAAAACACTAATACATTTCATCCTCATTGACTTATTTTTTAGGTTTTGTAGCCACTTCTAGTTCATAGCTCTCATTTGGTTTTAAATGTAAATTAAAAAGAAAAAAAAGGGTTTATTATTTTAACAGTTTCCAGGGTACTTCACATTTGTTTCATGTAAGTAGTGCGTATTATACTGGTTCAATATTGAGACTACATACTTTATGTGAACTCCCAGTGCTTTTAATTTCAGTGACTTGATAGTATTTTACACCCAGCTCTCCTCTTATATTCTGCAATGCTAATGCACTTCTAGTCAATTATATCTGTACTGAGGTATTCTGTTCTCTTCTGCTGAGTTTTTATCACTGTATCCATGTGCTTTCCATCAGTGTGGTAAGCAGTGTGCAGCTGACTAATGTCTGTCATGTTTGTTCTTGGACCCCAGAGAGGCAAGCAGTGTGTTCAGTAAAGCGGTTTTATTTTTAAAAGGTTGTATTAGGAAGCTCAGAAGTATATACTCTAACCTGAATAGGCAAGAGAGGAGGTTTGTGATGGTCTGTAGTTCTTCAAGAAGTGGTAAAATGAACAAGCACTTCAAAATCTGAATCTTCTGGGCTGAGAAGATAGTCCTGATTGTTTAAAGCTCCACTGAGCCAAGCAGAAAATTTTGGTCAATCATCATCTTCATCTGTGGGCATTGGGTCATTTTTGTATTGAGAATCCTTGTGTCAGCAGATGAATGACCTAGCTTTTGATGTTCAATCACAAACCAGAACCTGGTATACGGTTGCTGGGAAGACATGC
The DNA here is from genome assembly GCA_035584735.1 of Pseudotriccus pelzelni. NCBI lineage: Eukaryota > Metazoa > Chordata > Aves > Passeriformes > Tyrannidae > Pseudotriccus > Pseudotriccus pelzelni. The sequence continues at coordinate 39,055,311 of JAWMRA010000078.1, read as the reverse complement.
TGCAGTATTTTGTGCTGTTTATGCCATGCATGGCTTGTAAGATTGCTGTATTATAGCAGTAGTCTAACAGCCACATGACTAATCCAATTTTGGAGAGCAGATCCTGGTTTAGCAGGATGGAGAAGCTGAAGATACTGTTCGAAGAACTGGTAGGCAAAAGTTAGTATTATTTTGTTAAACTGTATACCAAGCTTATAAATTGTGGCATGCAGGTCATGAATTATATGGTTGTACAGACAGTGGTTACTTTATGGTACAAATGTCAATAAAATGCTTCTCATTTCTTAGTGTATTAACTACAGAAGTATTCCACTTCATCCTTAACCGAATGCCTCGGATGAATGAGAGGAACTGTGGTAATGGAAGTAGCAGTAAGAGCAGCAAACTGGGCAATAGCTACAAAATCTTAACAAAAGGGTATTTTTGAGAGACTTTGGGCACATGCTGAAATTAAATGACAGCAAATGGAATTTAGCTGTTAAAAGTGAAAATCATGGTAAAATATGCTATTTGTTCTTTAAAACAACAGCAAAAAACCTCTTGTCCATCTTTAGCCAATCTGAAACAAAAGAAAATTTGAACGCAATATGAAAGGAAGAGTAACTACACTTTAGGCATTTATGCTGCATTCATCTCTTTCATATGGAACTATTACTGTGTTCCTTATTACATGTAATAAATAAGAAACTAGAGGCTGCTTTTGACGAAAGTTAGGAGAATATCCATGAGAATTGTTTCTTGACAGTGAAAAAGGAAAAATGGCTCTTGCTTACTTAATCTTCCTAGTCCTTTATGTCTACAAGGACATGCATTACTTCACTCCTGTTACCATGTCATCTTCCTCCTCAGTCCCTGTTAATGTCTTCTTCTGGTCTTATCCTGCTGTGACTGAGCATTACAAAGTTTTTCACGCCTCCATGCGTAAGTCCATCAACCAATTAGTTTTCAGAGCACATGATACATATAGATGGCACGGCAGTGGGTTCAGACCTAGGTCAGCATACTCCAAGCTTTCAGTCAATATGAAAAAAGTATAGGTCTACATTATCAGTTGTATCGATTTAGAGAGTGGATTGTTCATTGTTGCTTCTTTTTCAAACTTACCTCCAGCTGTGATCACCGCTGTTATTCTGATTTTTGTCTCAACATTCACCACAGAGTTTCTCACCATGACAAACACTGATTTTAAACAGGCACTTGAAATGTATCAAAGTATGTGTCTCGTATTGACTCTGTATGGAGCTTTGTTGCACATCTTGCATACCCACCTTTCAGAACATTCCAGTAAGGTATCCAGTTTTTTGTATCTAATCACCTGGGTTTTTTTTTAAAAATATGGAGGATAAGTTGAGGACTTCTGTGGTAAGTTTGCCTCAAAAATACATCTTTCTTGTAAACTAATGTAGAACGTAATGAGTAATGTACTTTAGTGGAAGTAAAGAGTCAGGTTTTCAAAGACTAAATTGAAATAATCAGGGATCAATTATTATCCACTGTGTTCAATGTAGGTTGAAACAAATGTGAGTAAAACAGTGAGACATCCTGGATTAGAATGAACCCATCTTGGCATTTTGATGGAGGCAATGAATTATTGTATAAATATACTGAGGATGTGGGAACAAGTGTATTTCATCAGAAAAAAAGAGAAATGTTTTTCTGAAAAATATTATGTCTATTTTTTTTCCTCCATTTCTGCCTGTAACTTTGGAGTTAGGAAATAGCTTTTCTGATGGTCACTTTGTCTTTTATTTTATGGTAAAGAAGGACATGATACCTGCACAACCTCTATAATTTTATTGAGCATGATAAAGCTTAAATCTGTTTGACTGTGATCTATCTCTGTCTCATATTAACTTGGAGTTTTTTGGTATAATTTCTGTTTTGTCATTATAACTGAGAAGTAGGCTTAATAGTTTAAAAAATACATCTTTATATTATTGTAAAGTTAGATATTAAAAATTAGATGGTACTAACTGTAGTTAAAGCAACATGACACTAGAGCAGCTCCATTCAGCCGCAATCTGAATGGAGATGAAGAGAGGTGTCTGCAATTAGAAGGTAGTGCTTAGATGGGGAGTCCTGCCGCTCTGTTCTCTTTCCTCTCATTTCTGCCGTCTCTATTCTTTTTCTGCTCTGAGATAAATAGATTACAAGCCCCCCTGTAATCAATAAAATTGCAATGATTTACAATAATTCTGAAAAAAACCCCAGTAACTGGAATATGCTAATATCAAAGCTACCTAGCATAGGTAAAAATATAGTATTATTTATATTGTTGCTCTATTTTTATCCACATAATAATTGAGCTTTAATGATGACAGTGTCCCATGATCATTTATTTCAGTGGCAACAGCAGTTTAGCTTAAATTTAGAGATCTTTTGGAAATCTGCTTTTTGGTCTCAGTCACATGTGTTTTTATGCAATCAGTCTGTAAAAATCTGTACTGTAAGTATTCTTGTACTGAGATACAGACTTTCTGAATTTAAATTAAAAACTACGGAATTCTTCCTGCAGGTATTAGGTAATTTAATGGAAAATGAAATCCTGAATACCTTTCCTTATCCAGACAACGTCAAAATACCTTTCTAGTCCATACACAGAATTTGTCTGAGTAGAAAGGTGAAGATGTTGTTACACCTCATGAGAATCTCTTGATAAATCAGAATTTAAAAAACCAAAACATCATAATTTGAGAAACCCAAAACATAATTAGGCTCCCACCAATTATTTCAGAATATCCTCAGGCCTCTGACATATCCATGCCTCCACAGCAGCCAATGGTAAAGATGTCTTTAGAGGAAAGAACAAAACAAACCCCACAACGCGTCCACCTCCAAATCCAGGCAGTAACATGTCATAACAAAGACTGGATCAGGGACTGCCTGTCTACACAGAACTAGAAGTGAGCATCCACAGACAGATACACAGTTAAAAAACTCACTTTTGGAGAGATTTTCAACTCCAGTCACATTACCTTTGCTACATACTGAGCTGCTACTGTATTAGTAGCTTCTGTTCAAAGAGAAAGTAGCTGGAAAAAAATACCATTTCCAAATAAATCATCGGCCCTCAGTCAAAAGAGGAGGTTTGCAAATTTTCACATTCTAAAATGTGTCAAAATTAACAGTTTTCCATCTTTTCTAGACAAATAGTCTCTGCTGCTTCTACTCTCTTTGACAGAGGTGGAGCTATTTTAATTCCATATAACACACTAAGTGTACTGTAATACAACACACATGTAAAAAAACTTCTGATACTATGAAAGAAATATAATGTTTTACATATCTTTTTCTACAGGAATGTTGATTATCAGTGACTGCGATAGGGCGAGGTTGGTAAAATATATTTTTTTCTTCAAGTTCAAAAAAAGGGCTACACAAGACAAAAATCTCAATCCCTATGTAGGCATCCCAAAATTATTTGATATTTTAAAAGTAATGATTATTGTGGGCAAAGTAAATGGAAGCTGCTGGGTAACCAGCACTGCTGATTATGAGTCTGCCAGACTGAGTTGTTCAGTATAAAATACAGGCGGTTAGCTTCAGACAGAAATGAAAACTAAAAATAAAATGTTTCTTGTTTTCTCCTTTCTGCCAACTGTGTCCTGTTTTGCCTTAATTCCCAAATCCACTGAACTGAGCAGTTGCTAGCAGTCATCTCTATTCTGCGTGAACATAGGCAATTTGTTCTTTTTGACTAAAAGAGGTGAATTTTGCCCAAAGATCTACAAAAATAAGTGTTGAATTGTGAGCCTGATAGAGTATCGTTGTGGGAAAGATGGTCTAGGGACAGGTCACTAAAGCCTTTTTTCTTTTGCTTTTTACTTCATTTGAACTATTGACCTTGCGAAAACATTCGGCTTTCTGTGAGATTTTTTTTTTTCTTTGAGATGGCTTTTTGTGCCTGAGCTTTGAAACATGTATGATCAGGCCCAGCTTATCTCTGAGGCTGCTGGGTTTTCTAACTCGCCGCACTGGAAAACACACCGATCTTGGGAAATCAAGCTAATGTCTCTCAGCTGTGCAGAAAAAGTGTGAACAGCTCTGTCAAATGAGCTACCCCCATCTCCTTTTTTTCAGGCAGCATCTTATACTGGAGCAGTCACTTCACATTTGCCATTTGAGCAGTTGTGATATAACTGCTGTTTTATTGCCTATAGGAGAGTTTCTGTGAGGAATCAGAAGCTGGTCTTTCAGCTACCCTGGCCAAAAAAGGTTTTAGTCACAGGACTCTATAACTGGTGAACACATAAGGAGTCCTGACAGGATTACAAGAGAATATGAACACACAGCTCTGGCCTAAAGGTTGCTAATTGACCAAATGGTAATACGAGGGGAAGTATTTTCCAGCCTTGAACCTCTTTACCCCCAGATAAGTATATTAAATGCCATCAGTTAACCCCTTGAGTGCAATGACCCAGTGCTGCCAGGGACATTCCTGGTATGATAGACCCTTAGGCATCCTAATCAGTGGTGATGTTTAAAGTACAGTCAGAGGTCCAGAGGAGTTCTAGGTCTGTTCCTTTGTTGGGTAGAAAGACTCCTTTAGACGCGTAAAAGGTTAAACACAAAATTTAAAGTGCACAGCTACAGTGGCTTAAAAACACAGCAGATTTGTTAAAGCAAAAGAGCAGTTAGGAATAAAAATTGAACAACGTGTAGTGAAAAAAAATCTCAGTAATTTTGCTTGGGAATTGAGGTGCAAGTTTTTTCTATTTTGTTTTATTGGATTATTACTGTTTTCTCTAGGTAGTTTGTGAAGAGTGAATGTGCTGAGTTATCTCCAGCTTAGTTCCTTCTCTCACTTTTTCTCACATCATGGACATTACTTAATTTCATCAAAAAATATCAAAGCTATTATGTCAGGTGAATTTATTAGTAGGAAGTTAAACTTCATAAAAAAATTCCAGTCCTACAAGATATGTTTCCTTTTTTTTTTTTTTTTTTTTTCCTGTGGCATCTTTCCTTTTAATTTCCAGGCAGAATATTTCTGTTGTTGAGATGTCTTGTGGTTTTCCTGTGGTAAAAATATGTAATGATCTGTATCAATTTATGTGTGTGGTAAAAGACAGTTCAGACTTCACTTTTGTTGTCTTAAAAGATGTTTAAAGTAAAAATTGTCCATTTTGTAAGCCCTCCTAGTTTAGTAAAGACTAAAATCTTCTTTATACTTCCATCATGCAGTACTTCACCTCTTGTGCAATCTCACTGAAATTAGTGGGGTTACTCATGTAATATGGTACCAGTCAGAAGATATATCTGTGGCAGACTCAGCCATGTGGAAGTTGTGGTTATTTAACAAAGGTTTTGTCTTTACCGGCACAGAGGTATTTATGTATATTTTACAGTGTGATGACTAATTCTGTTGTTTATGATGTATTTCCTACAAATAATGTATATTTGGCCACCAGAAACCATCTCAGTTGCCCTGAGGCACCTCACATAGTTGCATTAATGGATGAAAAATTACATTTGCCATTTCATAATTTGTGTCCTTTTTTTTTTCATGGTTTAGCATCAGCTCTGATAAACTTAGAAATCAGTAACTCATAGGCTATGTTATTGACTCTTGGATATGAAATATGTTACATAGACTTAATCAAATGCAACACTTCCCATCGGAACTATTAAAAGAGCCAATTGCTGATTCTTCAGACCAGAGTGCAGAGCTAGAAGGCAGAAATCCTCCTGAGGTATGCAGTCATGAGACATTGTAGGTTTTGAGTGTTGCCTTTGATCATGAGCTGGTACAGTAACGGATATGGCATTGCCTTTTAAAGAAGAACACTGAAAATTGTGGGGAGGAGAGAGAAATACTCATGCTGTACATTACACAGCAGTGTACATCAGCTCTATAGCACAGGAGGATTTTTAGCTTTTCATTTTAAAAATCCTTCTTTCAAAGCATCAGTCATTCTGCCTTTGATCACATGGCACTGTAGTAACTAAGGCTGGAACAAGCTGTTCCTCAACCAGATTCTGTGCACCCGCACTGTTTCCATCATCCACACTGTATGACTGCAACCTGAGCTGAGGCTTCCTGCAAACATTAGTTGCCAATCTGGCAGGTGATGTTCTAGGAGAGGTTCCTTTGTCATCTGTCACCTGCATTATACATGCTTGGACACAAACTGAAAGGCAGCATGAATCTGAAGTTTTCTCCTGTGTGGACAGTTGACGAGTTTGGACTCAGAGTGTTTGGAGGAACTATAGTGTCGAGTTTTCTGTCTGTGATCTTTTTGATGTGTTACAGCTTCACATACACATTCATAAGAAGTTTTATCCTGACTGGAAATAGTTGAGGAGCAAGGCAGTTGGGAATCCCCACCTGAGTTCTCACCAGCTGCAGGTCAGTTACCACACTCTGTAGATGTGTGCCCATCCCCTATGAAATGCCATGCTGGTACCAAATAAAAACTGGGCATCCCACCTCAACAGAATAATTGTGCTTATGTTTCATCATCTGTTTTGCTTACAAGGACCTATTTTGCAGGTGCAGGTCGATGAGATATGTGGTTACCTGCCATACAGATGTTTTTAGTGGTTGGCGTGGAGACATTCTAATAATGCAAATTAATGATATCATAACATTAATATCCATGTGTGACATCCCTGTTAACTGCAACCTCTTAAAAAGTGCATCTTGTCTTTAGAGTGCTAATAACATGCATATTAGTCCTGTCTTTAAAGTCTATTTTTTGTGATTCGGAAGGAATGACCACTTCAAATGTAACTGGTGCAACTGGTGGGTATTTTCTAGCAGGTGGGTATTTTCTAGGAGGCATAAAATTATTTTCTTTTTGAGATGTCAAGCTTTAAACGAAACCAATTCTAGGTTTGTCTTCCCCGAGCTCCAGAGCTGCACAAGAGTTGTCTTCCCCAGCGTACATGTACTACCAGCATCCTTTTCACGTGGCATCAGAGCAGACCAGTCGGAAGTCATACTTTTTATATTTGTTTTAATTGGTTTTGGTTTCTAAATTATAATAAATTTAATTAGATTGTAGTCACTTGACCCTCAGGGGCTCAACTCTAATTTGCTCTTACTGCCTGATCACTGGTTAACTCGGTCTAGACATGAACCATTCCTGGCAGGGTTCTCTACACATTAGTTTAAGAAGCCATCATTTTTTGTATCCATCACCCTTGCCTTCATTCAATCACACCTCTAAGGTTTCCCCAATTATACAAGAGGTAGAAATTCCCCATATCAAGTTGCCCTTTGCCATGTATGCCATCTTTATCCCATCACCCATCATTCTGGACTCCCTTGTTTCTCCTGGGGGTAGTGCGGTTGGTGCCATTCCATGGGCCTGCAGGATTTATGTCTGTGTACTGTGCCTTGCACTAACTGTAGAGCTCTTTGTCCATCACTCCTTTGCAATTTGTTATCAGAAAGTCATGTCAAGAAATGGGGTAGGTAATCTATAAATTCAGCAAGTTGCCTGAAACAAGGCATCTGTGCGGTGTGATAGACCATGATCTGCAAGACAGAGACTGCAGTGTAAATTCAGCTAGGATTAAATCCTAGAGAATCCGCACAGATGTTATTTAGTAAGACCTATAAAAGAAAAGAAATCTTTAATTACTGCTAAAACACAAACCAAAGACATATCTGATGTATATGTGTAACATGTCTTACTATTCCAAATAAAGTTGTGTGGACGATCAGTAAAGAGTACTATCCCCGGGTTTACTGCAGATTTCATTACATAGAAAGTAGCTGAAGAGATGACCTAAAGTGTGGAAGAGTATTTTGTCTGCTTTTTTTATCCTTGCTTGTTAAGAACAGTGGACTAGAAGGAAATATTTGACTACTGGGTCCAGCCTCTGCAAACCATGGAGATCCCACTGTGTAATCCTTTTAAGTAACTGGCCAAGCACCACGTTGAGAATAACAGTGTTTCTTGCCATTCATCTGGCTCTGAACTGGGCACATTTGATGCATTACAAAGTCTAACTGATACAATGACAAAACCCACCATTTAGTAAGGTGCAAAACTGTTTGGTTCACATTTACTGCTAATGCGTATTTAACCCAAGCAATTAAGAGGGAAGTTTGCTGTGTAATTCTTTTGATGTTTCATCTCTTCAGTTCAGAGTTAAAGCTTAGTAATGAGAAATTACTAGAAAAGCTGGAGTAACAGGTGTAGTTCCAAGGGCCAAAACAAACACTAAAAAAATTAAGAACTCTATACATAATGTGGAAAAATTTGGAAAATACAGAGGAGATTGCAAGAATAAGGGAAAAGAAAATGATTCCCAATCACTTAAGGCATAATATGATGGAACCATCATAGTTTATTTCTTTCTTTGGTTGTTCATAAATCCCTATAACCATAAGAAGAGATGTGCAAACTATTAAAACTGTGTCTTACTTCCATCATTTCTGTTTTATGCTTTTATTTCACACAAGATGAGTTTAATTTTTCTGATGTATTTTATTGCTTCCTATACCAAGCATAATTAGCAAGCATGAAGTGCTTTGTTCTTTTGTTTTCTTTTCTCATTAAGTGAACAGTAAAGAAAAAAAAACATTCCTGTTTCTCCCAGAACAGTCTGATTTCATTGCCTTAATTAGTGTTATTCCTAATTTAAGAGAGTGTCAATGTATTTATTTTCTGATAGACTTTATAATAGATCTTATCACAGTCACTGCCATTCACTGTAATTAATATGTCTGATTGTGTAGTAAGAAGATAACTTTGCTGTTCCACCACTTCAGTCACTGGGAAGCCTTTCTTACTCTTCCTCCTTTCTCTTTTCAGATGTCTCCCCTCACTAATTATAAATCTGCTAGACTCTTAGATTTCACTGCCTCTATCATCGGGCTGTTCCCCATTTCTCTCATTAATTTGCCCAATTTGTTCCTGATTTTCCAGGTTTCAGTAAACACACTTCCAGGCATAAACAACTGAAATCATTGTGAAACATCACATTCTGGTTAGTTTGTATAATCATGAGATTGCAGTAGGTATGTGTCCCTCAGACACATAAAATGAATCAAATTCTCCAGAAAAAATGAAGTGACTCTGGAATCATCATTTGTAGGTATAAGTACGAAATAGTCCACAAGAGGAAATATAAAATAGATTCAAACACTAAAATCTTACCCAGAAACTTTCAGAAGCCTTGTTAGTGGGTCTCATAATGTATAATAGAAGCCAAAAGGCTCCTGGGCTTTTTTCAACTCCTCTCATACAAAATGCAAAAGGTATTTCAAAGCAATAAGATCCCTGAAGATCGGATAGTTTCAAACATGAAACATGATTTTTGTAAATACCATGCCTCTCTACATTACAAGTCTAAAATCCAGAACTCAAGAAGATGGCAATAGGTTTCAGAGACATCTCAGTCCTGTCACTCGAACCTTTCCAGTTCATTCTGCATTTGTTCAGAGCTAAACAATGAACATAAAGCAGGGAGAGGGGGATAAGAGACAGAGATGTTCTAAGTTTCTTAAATACTAAAATGCTATAAACAATAATACTCATATATGCTGCTCCTATTCAATGTTCAACACATGAGGAAGTGTTTAGAAGATACCAGTATCCTACCAAGCTTGAGGAACTCCATAGTTACTTTGGGCTGCTGTTGAAGAATATCTAAAAATGTTATGAATGCTATTCCAAAGCTCTACTTTAACCTTTAATCTTCAGATAAAAACTACTAATTTGTGCAGTGAAATCAGTCTTAGCTCTACAAAGAAGTAGATTGTCATCTAACACTCTTAGTCCAGTTCATTCATCATTCCTTGCTCCCTTCAGAGACAAAAACAAAAAATAAAGAGACTCCAGGAAAAATCTTGAAGAGATGAGGGATTATTTACATCACAAGGCCCTGTCTTATAACCCCTTGCATATATTTTGTTTCTTAAAATTGCAGGGAGACCTACAGGATTATCAACTGCAAGATTCACCAAGGAACAGCATTTGTCAAATACACCTTTTCTGTGACCCTCAATTATTTGAGAAAGGAATGGAGTGCATAGTCTGCATTAGCAATGTATTTCTTTCTCTTCCTTGAGCTTTATCAAGCGTTGTCACGCATTATAGTTTGGTGACAGTGCTAGAAAAAAAAGTGAAGACAGAACTGACCTCTCATAGCATTTTTGTGACCATGGGGCTCACACGAGCAGCTTGGCATCTGCCGGCACATCTTTAGCGAGTTGGCAGCCCCAGCGCCCTTTGCAGGTTGCAATCAAACCTGCCTTCTACAGCAGCCTCTTTCTGGCTGATTAAGTTTAATGTAATTTTAATTAAAAACCACAGTGTCAAAGGGTTTAGCTGCTCGAGAAATGAGCACAGATTGTGGCACAGTGGCAGCAGTCACTTGGAAAATGGAAATGCATCCTGACAATATTGTGTAGGGGCCAGATAAACAAAGCTGCAGCTCCTGTACCTTGCAAAAAGCTGGGACAGACCATCATTGCAAGGAACCTTATTTAAAAATAAAGTATAGAGCAGTTCTGGTTCTTGTCTTTTCATCATTTTAAGATGCATCTCAGCAACTGAATAGAGTAATAATTGTCAAGAATTAATTTTAGTTTTTCTCATTATTTTTACCTTTTTTTTCAGTGGGATGTTTAAATGTTATTTTCAGGTTTCAGTTCTTATTGGTTTTGAAAGCAAAATATTTGCTTCACACAATAGACTAATGCAATTTTTCTCCTTAAGCTATGAAGAAAAAAATCACCACAGATTTTACCAGTGCTGAAAGCAGGTTCCATTTTAGGGAGTTTTTTGCTTTTATCTGTTTCCAGCTTTTCTTGTCCCTCGAAGCAGATCACAAGGAGATTTTAATACTTTACATACTGCAGATATTGAACAACATTTGGAAAATGACCAAAGAAATCACTTCACTGACAAAAGGTTGCATCGTACATACAAGATTTAATTTCAATAGGTCCCAGTATAAATAGAAATATTGTTATTAGTGGCTTCCAAAAGAAACATCTCTGTAATATTTGATTTTCTTAGTTGCCATAGTTTTTTTAGTAAAGAGAATTGAGTTATTAGAGTTATTAAACACCCTGGTCTTGGCAGAAGTTGCTATTTTTAAAACCTGTCCTTTGAATGTGTGTATTTCTGAAACCAAGGCTTGATCCAAAGTCCACTGAGATCAGTGGAAAATCCCCAGTGACTTAGACTTTGGATCAGGTCCGGAGAAGTATCCGTGCAAATAGGTAGGTATTGTGGTAACATTGTTCGGAGGAATTCCTTTCAGCAAGAAGCCTTTTTATTGTTCGTAAATGCTACCAATGCTCCGGGGCCAGAACCCCAGGAGAATTCCACCTAGTGACGTCAATTCTGTAGAGGAGAACTTCCTCTGTCCCCTTTTAGGTTTGTGGGACATTTTCGAACAGATGGAGCCTATATAGGTGGGACGGGTTCCATCTGAACAGAAGGGTCACAAATGCACCAACTGAGAGGATAGACAGAGCTATGGGGGAGAGTTTAAAGGAGTGGACAGGGGGATGGGAAGTCTGTACAGAATCCAGCAGAGAGGAAGAAGCAGCTAAAATAAGCAGATGGGTAGACAAGGGGAAATAATGTTAAGGATTGAAATATGTAACACACTTAAAGAAAAGGTTAAGAGAGAAAATCAGAAGACAGAAGTTCTGTTGCGGTACAGCTAGGAGGCATAGAAAAAGCATTATTCAGCAACACGCGGAAGAGGTCTGACAAACAAAGTCCATTTTTAAAAGTAGTAATATTCCAAGACAAGGGTTGTCCTGACCGTCACGTGGCAGACACAGGTACCAGAATGTAGTAAGCATTGAAACTGCTTTGCTGTGTAGGGGACAACATGATGGAAAGCTCAAAGAAGACCTGAATTAGGCCTCTAAACTAGACTTCACTGACAAGTAAAGCACCTTAACATGAAATACAAGAAGGTATGATGGATATTCTGCCTGTGAAGAAAATAGCAGTGAGGGAGAAAAAGGAAGCAGAAGGAAACCAAAGTAAAATCCTATCACAAAATTTGAAATGCAGACCACCTTGGAAGTAACTAGCCGGGTCATGGACAGAGAAAGATGGCTGTGTATAACCAAATTATATAGGAGAGAGACACTGCATAATTTAAAAAAAAAAAAAAAATAATTGAACTTCAGCAACACAAATAAAGAAATGTTTCACTGACACGAGATGTAGGTAGAAAAAGTTATTTGAATGCAGTTCCATTTACCAATGGTTTTGGATACTGGTTTACAAGGGACTTTCTCCCACCCTTAGGCTATCATCACTATTACTTAAATTACAGTTTAGATGAACATAACCAGCTTTTATTTAGTAGTGGTTATGATGTGATGGTAAGATTAACTTGTTAGTATAATTTTGCCAAGTGCAGCCTTTCTCCCATCAAGCAGCTACAAATATGCCATATTTTGTTTCTAAATAAATGCTTTAGTCCAGAGCATTTATAACTCATAATTACAGGTGATTCTCAATTATCGAAACATCTATTAAGTCCAAAATTATTATCTAGCGTTATAGCAGACCTTAATAAAGCCCCAGAACAGAGCACTGACAAGCATTTAAGGATAGAAAGATATCTTTCATTTTTTGTAGCACATTGCTGTCTACCCAAAAACCTTCTCCTCGTAGTTACTATGTCAGAAATCCTTAGGGTACCAGAACCACTCAGCTTGGCTTCTTAGTTCTCCCTGTGCTTATGAACAAGGTTCTAAGGATATTCCATATGGAAATATGCAAGTGGTGCTTTTATGATCACCAGAGGAAGATGTTTCCCTGCAGCCTTTATATGTTTTCAGGAAAAATCTGAGCATCTGCCTGGAGCCCATTTGAATCATATATGCAGTTTACTTAAACAGCAAAATCTGACTGTGAATGTAAAGGAAAATGCCCCAAGGGTTACATGACACAGTAGCAGGTTACATACAGCACTTCACTGGCATATATATAATCGTTTTATCTATGAATAGAGAATTAGATGTTTATGTATAATTGTACAAATAGCTAGTTATATTTGATGAAGCAATGAACTAATTAATACCTTCGTAATAATACGTAATTTGAAAATTCTGGTGTGTCAGAATATTTGACATTCAAAGCATGCTGAAGAGAAGTGGTACTATTACTTTGTTAAGAATCCCAGGAAGAGAGAGTAATCAATATCCTTCTTTATCTGGTTATGATGGCGAAAAAATATAGGATATAAATATTTATATAGATTCCAAGGGATTGACTGAGTACTCCAGTAAATCTGTGTATTCTATGAAGCCCCTCAAATTCTGTTATAGTTCTGTGTATTTCCAAACTACTGTAGATCTGATATTATGCAATATCGTTTTGGGTATTTACAGCTCTGTTGCATGAGTAAAGCAAATGCAGGTTTAAGTGGGTGACCAGCCCTTATTTACTGAATGTATTTAGCAGCATATCAATTACACAGAATAAGCCTCAGTGAAACCAAGAATTCCCGGTGTTGCAGTTCAGATATTGAGATAGGCTGTAGACACGCATGGCAGGATGCAAAGGGGTACAGCTCTGAGGGGAGTTGCACTTTTTCAAAATTCCCAACAAAGTACTTGATCTGCCTCCTGTGTTCGTACAAGCACGACATTTTATATTTGTAGAAGATGTAACTGTATGAACAATAGTCTACAGAGTATAAATGAGGGGGTTTTTTTAAATGCTGATTGTTGCAGAAAGTATTTGCTGAATTGTTTCAAATTTTCTGTAGACTATGATTTTTTTTTAGATACTCCACTTGCATGGAGATAACATTACAACACTGGAAAAAGTTTAAGTAGTAGACCATTAAAAATCACAAACTTTGACCAAAACACATGACTTCAGAAAAGCTTTTTCATAGAGGTGTCTTAGTTTTTTTGTTTTGGTTGGTTTGTTTGTATGTTTGTTTTGGGGGCTGGGTTTTTTCATTTCCAATATAGCAAAGAATTTAAAATTTGTTTGTAATGTTAAATGAAAAGTTAATTCAATATTTGCTTCGCAGGTACCTCCATAAAAGCAGGTTGATGATAACGATTTTCTCTCGTGTGTGTAAAAATATTTGTACAAGTGAATTCCCTTCTACTGTCAGGGTATCAGTTTTCTTTGCTATGCTGTTTGCTAGGTGGACACTGTATTACTGTGCTCCCATTTAAATTATTTTAGAGGCTTTTCCCATTAGTTGTGCAACTTCCTCTCTGCTTTTCTACAACAAAAACAAAAACTTGGTAGATTGGAAAAGTGTGTACTGTATACTATTTTTTCAGCCCTTCCAAATTAAATTAAATCCACTCAACATAGCAAAAGAACCCTCAGGCATAATTCTACATACTACTTATTTGCAGTATTAAATATTCAGTATTTTTTCTTTTAAAAGCATATTTTTTACAATTGTCATAAACTTCCATGCTAAACCATATTCAGGTTTGCATTTAACCTGTTTTTTTTCCAGGTTGTCAAAACTGAGATTTTCATACTCATCAGTCTTTCTGATATATAAAAAAATGAGTCAATGTGGAAAGGAATTTTTAAGTAGCATCTTTTTCCTGAGCTTACATCCAAGTGTTCTTTTTACATCTTGTAGAAGAGTGAATAAATGGGTAAAATAGTTCAAGGAGTTGCATTAGTCCAATATACTTGTGAACATTCATGATTCTAAGTCATTGACTATTTGTATCAAACAAATTTGAGACAAACAAACAATCTGAGCCAAACAAATATTATGTTGACTGATAGTCACTCCAGTATTCATATTGAAATGAAACATAGGCATTTAGAAAGCTAAAAATCCTCAATTATAAAATTAAGTCAACATAGTGGCAACATAATATTTATTGCTAAGTTTGAGACATACTTGACCTTTATTATATATACTTGACTTCATATTATCTCTCACATATCAAACTAGTGGGACTTTTAGGAGCAATCAGAAATGTGCAGATTATAATCTTTGAAACAAAAGATTACTAAACAAGAATATGGCTCAGATACAATTCCATCTACAGTGATTGCAGAACTTGTGTACAGGTTAGCATGAGCAACTCTACTATCTTTTGCAAGGATGTCAGTAATGAATTTTGAAGGCTTAATGTATATGAGTAGTTCAATAGTACACCATAAAGTACCTGGTGAACTCATAAATTGATGAATTTCATTTTCCAGATTCTAAGGGTGTGAACAGAAGCCATCTTCAATAAAGCTTTTTTAACACTCATGTGGCTACTGTTTTCACCTCTTAGAATTTATTAAGAAACCCTACCACTGGTCTACTGAATCAGAAATCAAATTTTCTCATTAGCTAATTATTCTTTAATTTGATTGTGGATTTAAAACTTTAATAACACCACCTTCCAGCTGCCAGAGCACAGAGCAGGGACCTTGTCAGGCAGAGCCCATCCTACTGCCCCCAGGAGTGGAGCAGGGCAGGCACAGAGGTCATGGCTGGGTCCCACCATGAGTTGAGATTGCCACACAAGTTGATGGTGAGAAGGCAGGTCTGAGACCAAGCTCTGACAGTGAGTGAAGGCCCTGAGCTGAAGACAGTCAGCACCAATAGGTCCTACTAGTGCCCTGAGGTCCCCAACAAGTTGAAGTGCACCCCTACAGATGTAACTCGGAAGTTCATGGTTTCAGATGAGCTGTAATTTAGCAGGCCCCCCTAGGTCCCTGGCAGCCATATGTTCTTCTTGAACAAAGCTGCACTTGCTGCTCAGGCCTCTCACCTGTTTTTCTTGATGCATTACCCCATCAGGGTAAAGACCTTCCTCATTTGCTGTTGTTACTACAAAGCTGGAGATTTATCAGGCAACAGTGGCCATAGAAGACTGCAGGGAGTTGAAGATGTCTGTAGAGCAACACTGGAGGCTTGTAATGAGCCAGGCTGGTGTGATGAATTGTGGAGTCTGGAATCTGTAAAGGACAGGCATGACACACAATGAACAGAGAAGTTTCAGGATACAGTAAAGGAATAGAAATTTCTGATCAAACATGAGCCTGAGCAAGAAATTAATAGTTGTTGCAAGGGATTAAAGCATTCTAAGGGCAGGGAATCACCTACAGACCATGACAAGAAATGAAAAAGCAGTGCTGTTTAGTAAAACCATGGCACACAGGTGCAATCCTGAATGGTGTTTTAATGGCTTAGATATTAATAACTTGTAATGATAATCACCTTACACTCTTCTAGCTGATGAGTACAGAATTAGTATATTTTCATATGTAGACATATTGATATATTAATATGTAACTATTGATTGGCTTGCAAAATGAGCTCTGAATTTTTTTCAGAAAAGAGAAGACTCTGGCATATCATCTACAAAAGATTCTTGACCTGTGACCTGTGGCCTTCTATCCACCTGCTGCAAGGAGTGGAAAATAGTAAGTGTGATCCCACTAAAAAATTAATACGGAGATCTGAATCTTTCTTAGTATTGTCTTACTTTGAAGTTAAGATAAATTTGTTTTCATAATGTAATGTCATAAATATAAACAGATATATTGACACCTTTATAAATACATAAAGCTGAGCTCTCATTTGCAAGTTCTTACCCATTTTAATTTCCTGACCACAAAGAAAGTTGTATAAAGAATAAGTTTGTTTTATTTGGTGAATGTCTTTTTGTCAAATTTTCCTTTTACAGTAAAATAGCAACATTTTAAATTGAAATCTTCTTTATATGTGTAATATAAAATGAACCTCTCTCCGAGGATCTTATATCAGAATTTCAGTCTGCAATGTTGGTTCTTACACTATCCAGTTCAATTCATCCATCTCCTGCCGTGATCTTGATGTGCTCTGAAATTGCACCAAAGTATAGCTGGTCACAAATTTCACACTTACCACTTTGGACAAGTGAAAGGTCAAGAGCTTACAGCGGTTGAGCAGCTCCTTATCGGTACCACAAAGCACAGACAGGCATGACAGTGACTGCAAGTCAGATCAGCTGTAATTTATACTAGCTGCATAAGCCCACACAGATCCATCCCACTACCCCAGACAGCAGAATATGTATGTTGGAACATTGCTCACTTGTCTCACTTCTCATCTGGTCAGTGCAACATTGAAATCAAATATACAAGCACACTTTCATGTGGTGGCACTGTTACTTTCAGAATAAACAAACATTAAGTAGTCCTTTCACTAAAAAGCCTTTCCTTATTTGGAGGGAGCAGTTTAACTTCTAAGATGGAGTTGAGACTTTAAAGCGGCCAACTAACCAGAGGGAAATGAGGAGATGGAACTGGAATGGTCTAATGTCTTGTTCAGAATGCTGATATAAGGAAAATATAAAATGACATATTCAGTACATTCTAAAATCTGAAAAATAGGCATTGCATCTAGTCTACAATGAGAAATTATACTCACAGTTGGTTTGAATAGTGGGATATGGGATGAAGAGAACCTAAAACCTGCTAATTGAGCTCCCTTGAATCATATTATCAAATCTCATTTCAGTGAGCAACACTGGATTTATGGATTTTCCTTTACAGGAATCTAACAGTATAGGACTTCTATTGATTACTTTAATGTTCAGGAGTTAAGGGTGAGTTGTGGATGTCTCCTAGATAGAGAGAAAAAGCAAACATATCACTGATGACTTAAATTTCATTCCTAAATAAACTTAAAACAGGAACTGGACATTAAAAAAAAAACAAAACAAAATGACTTCTAGTTGGTTTTGTCCTGCAAAGGCCTTGGTTACAGCTGCACAATTATTCTTGACCAAGAAAAAATGAGGAACCCTTTGTCCTGAAAAAAAAATTCCACTTTTTTTTATTATTATTATTTAGAACTGGGGTTGTCAATGTTCCAGTTATTAAGCAATTTCTTTCCTGAATTAATTGTTGTGTTTTAAAAGGAATTTAAATATTTGATGTACACAGAATAATAATTTTTAAAAATAATTTCTTTTTGGGTATACTGACACCCAAGTCAAACAACTGGTTTTCTTTCTCACATTGCTTATCCAACACTGCAGTTCGGCACATCAGTTTATTCCTGATTAACAGAATCTGTTTTTTGGATATAAAATATTTAGCTTTGACTATCCTGTTTTCACTATCAGGGGCCTACTAGAATTGTATTATAATGTATTATTCCAGCGAGCAGTTCTGTAGTTACTATTATCAGACACTATAAAATATAAGAAAAAGTTTTAGGAATAGTTTTAAATGGTATGATATACCAGCAAGTGAGTTTTTACATTAGCCAGGCAAAAGGCATTTCAATTATTTTTTGAATACTGATGGATTAGTCTTCCAGATCCAAACCAGCTCTGAGTACAGATAACAATGATAACTTAAACCTTTGATGCCAAGGTCTGGTATAAAAAGGGGTTCGGAGTCAGTTGGAATGATTGGCTTAATATGCACCACAGGAAGTCTGTCCATTGCGTAATAATTCAAAATTCTGTTCAAGTGGAATATATTTATTTTGTCTTGGACAAGAAAATCATATTGAGATTTCTTCAAACATGATGTTGGCATAGACTATGCCACAGTATCTTTGGACTATTGCAATACTAATCAGTAATGATGAATCTTGGCCTTTTATGCCATTGGGCATAGTTAAAGGAATATGGAAGATTAGTTACAATGTACTGCATGCCTAACTGGAATCATTGCTGGAATTAGATATCAATAGAAAAAAAAGTGGAAGCCATCACCAAAAGCAAATCACAATCAGCTGCTCATCTGAGACTGATCTTTGGAACTCAAGGAGAACTGGATTTTTTAAGCATGACTGCCCATCTTTCACATCAAGATAGTGGCATAAGTGTATGTAGGAAAATATTTCCTAAGAGAAAAGGGCAAGGATTCACCTCAGGTTGTTGCTTCACTCAATGTGAACTTAACTAAAATTCAAACTATGAAATAATAAATCTGACATAAATTAAAAGTTTATTCTTTGTTTTCCCAGTGCGTGCAATTACTTAAAGCCGAACTCCAACAAACAAATTGGCAGCTGGCGTTTTAGTCTGAGAGGTGTTACCCGTCTGTCAAATAAATCATTTATTTGATTCGTCTTAAGTATCGAAGTTAAGAGATTTGCAAGATGCAAAGACGTTAAGGTTTTGCTTTCAGAATGTTGGAACATCTTTTCCTTGGAATTTCCTTGGAAGAGTATGCATACTCATTGCTCTGTATTTGTCTCTGCTAAATCAGATGAAGAACTGCAGAATAAAAGTTGTCTTCAGGAATTCCCATATGGTTTTGAAGAACAGCTGCTATAGCACGAGCCAAGTGGCACACACAGCTTTATGTAACACTACCTACATGGTGCTTTCTGTTCCAGGGCTTTCACTTCTTCCCTTCTCTGCGACAAGTACACTGGTCCCATCAGTTAGAATATCCAAAGGAATTTCTTCTTTCATGAAACTGCATTGCTGATGGTTTTTGCAGTACTCCTGATGTCTCATAATATTAAAAGCTTATTTGAAAAGTTTACTGCCAATCATTTTGGCTTCAGCCACAAAATAATTTGAAGACACTATCTGTTCTTCATATGACATTGAAATGGTTGAATACCAACCTAATATTGACAAGGTATCCAAAACCTGCTAAGAGTATTTAATGCTGTCCAGATCACACCATTTGCCTGGGAATGTTTAATTTTTACATGATAGGTGATAAAACTAAAACCAATGACCCAACCTGAGACTTAAAATACCAGAAGATTCTTCTTTGGTAAGATTTGTCAGTGCTCTTTTTCTGTGCATCTTGCTCAGAGTGTTGGATATGCACAGGAGGACATCAGTGGTAGGCTTGCCTTCTAGCACCAGAGGCTTTTCCACACAAAGCAAAGCAAGGACTTCTTCCAGTGCCCTTTCACCAAGGTTCTGTTGAAATTAAAGGCTTAGCTGCTTTGGTTCATGTGAGTCATGCCCAAAGGCCCTGAAAAGTGTTCTGGTACACCACTGTTCTCTAAGGGTCTTCTGCTTATTTGCATGAAGTCGTCTAGTCCTAGCCAGGAATTTTTTTGCTGATGTGGATTATCAGTCAAGAAAAACCTCTCAGGTGATGTTTTTGAAAGCTTCTCTTTTGCTGTAAAATTCCAAGTGCTGCCTCTGCTGTATTCACAGTAATGATATGACTGCATGCTTAGCTCCCAGTACCATGCACTTTCATCAGGGAGCTGCAAGGGCCAGAGGCTCCTGAGGAGCATGGAGCCAGGGGTCAGCAGGGCAGAGTTCTTATCAGCCAGGGGGCCACCCCACGGTAACTGAGCGTGGCAGGCCCAGAGACAGTAGCCAGGCCCAGCTAGGAGCTGAATTCACCAGCCAAGTTCGTGGTGAGGTCTGAGGTCAAGCCAGGAAGTCAATCTGCAGGTCAGAGTCAGGTCCAGCAATTGCCAGGCAGACCCCAGGTCAAGCTGGGAAGTCAGTCCGTAGATGCCAGGATCAGCTGGACACATTGACAGTAAGGGGCATAACTACAGCTGAGCTGAAGACCAGCACTCCTCCAGAGAAGCTTAGGAATGAAACAAAGGCTCAGGGTCTGAAGAGGTCCTGGAACTGTGGATATGGGTAGAGGCTCTAACTGAGGCAGGCCAGGGCCATTTTGGCTATTAGTGCACTCAGGCACCTTGACTAAGTGCTGTGTGCTACCTAAAATTTTGCTGCCTGCTGTGTTTAATACGTCTGTCAAATATTGTTGACCCTTGTGCAAAACCTTAGCTGGTTTTGCTATATTTGTGATGCAGCATGAGCACTTAGCTAGATTCTGTTGGGTGATACTTAAACGGAAGTCAATTTCTGCCACACAGGAAGGATTTTGCTCACAAACAACCCAAAAAGCTGCAGCTAAAATATTCTTACTGTGCATTTCTAAAGAACACCTAGGAATATAATGCTCTGTTCCTCTGTCTAAATGGTCGTTACAGTGGTACAGACTGGAAGGACAAGATGAGAAATAGACATGACCAGACAGAAGCAGTTGTAAGTCTTGCACTCAGACACTAAAGGCAGGATTTAACTGTCTAAACGCAAGTACTTTCTATTTGAGGTGCCCTAGAGTATCCAAAATATCCACACATATGATCTTTGCCAACAGGCTTTAAACCAGGTACGTCAGGGGATGGTGATGACAGCTTGCAGATAAGTGAGGGAGGAGAAGTCGAGGCAGTAAATACATGGGACAGGGTGACAGGAGCAAGAGTGCCCTCAGGAAGGATAAGACAGGTTAAAAGAAGGTTTGCCTCAAGTGTTTGTGCACAAATGCACACAGTCTGGAAAGCAAACAGGAGAAGCTGGAACACTGTGCAGGTGCAGAACTAAGGCATCATAATAACTGAGATGTGGCAGGAGATCTGCATTGTAAGGAGCATACAGGCTCGTTGGTGCAGTGAAGACAAGGAAGAGGAGGGCTAACTGTGTGAGGAAGCAGGATGGATGGATGGATTGAGCTCTTTTGTGGAACATTAGACAGGGTGACCGAGGATTTGTGGGTTGTGATCAGAGGAGAGGCTGGTAAGAGCAACATTGTAGTGTGATTATGTTACAGATCTTGTGGTCAGTATTAGGATATGGATGAAAGTTTCTTAAAGCAACTCAAGGATGTCACCAGCTAACCAACTCTGGTTCTTATGGATTGCCACCCTAGAACTGGAAGATTCTGTTGAAAAGGACCTGAGATTCCTGGAAGGCAGTAGACTAAGGACTCTGGAAGGTTTCAACAGCAATGTAGTCAGTAGGTCTGGCAGTGGACTGGCACATACTGAGAGGTATCAGCAGGAGTGTAGGTAATAGATGAAGCCTCTGCCACTTTGTGAGGCTTCATCTGGAATAACACCAGTTTGGGGCTCCCCAGTACAAGGAAGATGCTGGTAAACTTGAGCAAGTTTAGCAGAGAGCTACCAAGATGTTCAGGAGGCTAAAGCACATGCCTTGTCAGAAAAGTCTGAAAGAACTGACCTTTGGAGAGCAGGATTGTTTAGGGAAAGCGTGGGGCACCTAACAGCAGCTTTCTCGTACCTAAGAGAAGGTTTTTAAGAAGGCAGACACAATTTCTATGCGAAGGATCACAGTGGGAGAATGAGAGCTGTAAATTGAAACAGGGAAGGTTATAGCTTATAAAAAATAAGGAAAGTAAGTTTCACTGTGAGGATAATTAAGCATTGGAACAGGGGCCCAAAGAAACAATGGAATCTCCACCCTTGGAGGTTTTCAAGACCCTCACTGAACAAAGCCCAGAGAACATCATCTGAATGCCATGTTGACCCCCCTTTGAGTAGGGTGTTGGACTGGAAACCTCTCGAGGTTTCTTCCAGCTGGAAGGACATACAGTTCAATTGTATATGGAACATACACAGTGCAGAAACCCAAGGAGACACTAGCTCTTCTGGAATGGTGAATATAGAATATGTGGAAAACCTAAGGGCAAGTCACACAGCTTTAAGAGCTTGTGTTTAGGCAAATGAAAGCCAGCTTGATTTGAAAAGTGGCCAGGTGACACATTTGTCTTCCCATTATAAGTGACATTTATGTAGATTAGTATACAACTACTTCTTTTTCCACCTCTTTTTAGTGTTTTATCGTTTTAGAATTCATTTCAGGAGAATTTATTATTACAGTCTTTTTAACCAGGTGAAAAGACTTTTCTGGCAATTCCTAACAAGTAAAATTTTCTTTCCAAAAATGCAATTCAAGTTAAAGAACACGTTTCAAGGTTGGATCAGCACATTCTTGATTAATTTCAAATCTATACCATAATAGGCACCACTGAAGCTAAAAAGAGAGAGAACCACAAAATAGACTTTCAAGTGTTCAATCAAATAAGTAATAATCCCATGAAAAATGGTTGAGATTTCATGTTCACATACCGGTATATACCAATGAAATAGGTTATTACTTCCAACTGATTTTTGTTATTTATGAAAATATAAGGCAAATAAAATGCAGAGCGGGGATTTTCTAACTTCAACAACCTAAGCAGGTCAGAGCAGATTCAAGTTTTGTTTTCATTATCTATATATTGTGCTCTAGTGTTGCCTATTAAATTCAAGCCAGGCAGAAGAAAAGAACGAATTTGCATATCCATTTCCATTCAGGTTTATGGACTTTTAAATCCATGTTGCTTGTGTCTATAGACTAATGAGTGCACCCTTATAGAGCAGGCTTACTATGTCACTGCATTTGGAATGTGCAGGTTTTTGCTCGGCATATAATATTTTGAGAGCCATTTTTTTCAAGCATAGTGTAATAGGCTTTAACTTTGCTAAGCTTTTCTGCCAGGCCTCCAGTGCCCTGCTGTTCTATTATATTGAACTTGTAAGCAGGACGCTCTGCCAGGCTCACCCAGATTACTGCTGCAATAAGGGCCCTGCTGAGTGACTAGTGTCATGATAAGTGCTAGGGAGGGAGTTCACCATCTTGGCATACTGTTCTCATCTTATTAAATTCAGCTTTGTGGAAGCAGGGAGTCTGCCTCTCGGCCTCACTGGCTCTGGCTCAGTCCAACTGCTACTGTCAGACAATATGAAAATAGGAACCACCACAGCTAATGGCAGGTGCTGCACCACCACAGCTGAGGAAATAAGAGAGCTTTTCCTTTTTTTCCTTTTTTTCTTTTTTTTTTAATAGGCCCTTGACTGGATTGATTTGAAAACATTTAACTTTTTAATATTATAGCCTTCATACCCACAGATACTTGCTGAGCCACTGTTCTCTTTGGACATTTTTATTCTGTCCCCTTTATACAGACTCCTTTGTTCTTGCTTACTTACATTCAGGGAATATAATGTAGCAAACAAGCCCTTGGAACTGGTCTGATGTGATTCAGATTTGGTAAAGGACGGTATTGTAAAGATACAGTCCTGACAAAACTCCCTACTGCATGTTGCCCAAGAAAAATTTCCCAAATTCCAGTCTTGAGTTACTACTGGAGGTGAAGTGAGTTAACTGTTCAAGCCCCACTGAACTCAGTGACACCTGCTTAACTAATTCTCACCTTTCTTTGAAGAATCTAACCTTTGCTTTTGGGTGGAGGATTCAGAATCTTCCCAGTGCTCTAAAATGACCAGCTGTGATCTGAGTAAGCTGTGCTGCTGAATGCAGTGGGAAAAGTGCAACATTCATAGAAAGGAGAGAGAGAACAAGGGAATATGTGTTTGCAAGCCAAATCTATGGAGAGGAAGAAAATGAAAATCAATCACTTTGTAGTATGCACTGTACTAAAGCACAGCTTAGTTCTGAATATCAGTTTCTGAGTGTATTTGACCACTTATTTTTGAGCCGAAGGCTCTTTTGGGCTAAGAATGGAAAGGGCTTGTGGAAGGACAGATAAATTACTTCTGCACTTGCTGGTGTCTGAGTATGTATGGAGTCTTCCTTGACATCATTAAATATATTGTTTCTCACTGTTCAACAGTAAATGTTCAAATAACCCCATTATTGTCACTTCAATGTTTTGTAAATTAGATGTGGTCAACACATTTCGTGTAACCTTTCTGACAGAAATATCGATGTTGTCCAGCTACAGAAATCATCTTATAGCAAAACCAAGTTGGAATCAATAGAAAATCCAGGTTTTCCAGTGCGTTTATGGTAGGAGTTGCTGATTCTGGCAGGTTGCAGTTCAGCAGCACACTTGTTGGCCGTGTCAGTCTTCATAAGAGTGACAGGTTTGATTAGACTCTTTGAGAGAGGCTGATTCAAAAATGCAGGCAAAATAAGATCTTTCTGACAGTTTGCCATATCACATTCACAATCCATTCTGTAGTCATCAAGGGTAAGGAATAAAGAACTGAACATTTTAATGCCCCCCTGAGGAAGCGAGTAAGAAAATTATGTCTCTGGAAAAGTGTGATTTTTTTTTTCTTGAAAAACAAGAGTGGAGAACTATTAGTGACACTGACTACCATGAATATTGTGTGTCAGACCTTTCAAATCCCAGACAATTACCATGCAAGGGAATTCTTGTCAAAATTCGAGGGCAAATGAAAGCATAAAACATATCTATCTGGTCAAGTTCATATGTAATACAAGTCCTATTTGGTTATACCTGTTTTTCGTTTCTATATCACATTCACAAAGATGTAATTTTAAAGGTTTCTAAATGTTCCTTCTAAGTCATATTTTCCTTTCTCTTTTATTCCTTAGTCTTTGTCATTATCCTGATTCACTGTGATGTTACTGAGGAAGGGGGAAATGGTTTTTTTTGCTGCAGTCACTGTGTGATCCACACAGAATCAATTGCAAAGAAAAACATGATTAGTTTAGAAGTTTTAACTTTTTTTCTCTTTTTCTGCTTCTTTCATTATAGACTTAATAAGTTACCTTGAACACTGCAGCTAGTCACTGGAAAACAGTGGAATGGTCGGTGGAAATTGTCCAGGAGAAATGTAACCAAGAGGTAAATAAGGAATGCTAACAATCTGAAGTTTTGCATTATACAAAATTTGGGTTATTTTGTTTTACTTTGAGAATAAACAAAAGTCTCAGGCTTAGATCTTTGCCACTGAATCCAGTCTTGGAATCAATAAATGTGGGATGACTGTGGCATGATGCAGAAAATACTGTATGAGGAATGCGTGGAACGTACTCCAGCTTAGAGATGACACTGATTTCTAGCAACTGTGCCTGAGTACATGCAACAAAGGAGGTGTTTGTTGATGCTAATAAAACAGATTTATTTTTCATTTTCATGCTATAATTTAAGTGATTCAGTGGGGAGTTGCTCCTCTGTCAGATTCTGAGGGACTAAATGACCTCAGAATGTGACCTCTCTTTGTGAGGAGGAACATCAAGTCAGGATTCAGTTGTTTCAGGTTTTTCATAATTTTATTATGAAAGAAGAATGTCTCTGAGATACTCCAACTGAGCAGCAAAATTGTGACAGGACAGCAAAGCTGGAATCACTCTTCTCTGTGGTAAATCTGGACCTTGAAACTTGCTTTCATCTTCAGTGATTTTGCAGCTGAAGGGTCTAGTGTTTTTAAATAGCAGCAATCAGGTGGGCAAGACATTCTGCATGAAGGTGGGCCTATAAAAAAGTATTCACACTTGTCTTCCATTCATCGCATAAAAGTAGCATAGACTGCGTTACCAAGGACAAGTGTACCTTGGCATCACACTTCAGGCATCCTTTTGTCCTGGTGAGCCAACAACCTTTTTGCAAAAGACAGATAGTACAACAGACAGATATACATGAACTGTGCAAGCCCTGATTTGCCTGTACTATGTTGGGAAAAGTTATGAACATAAAAATCTGAAACAATGGGCCAGTCCTGTAATTGTTTTAATAAAATCAAATTATTTGTGTTTGGGTTTATGTTTAATTATGTGCTTATTTATTTCTAACTATATGAAAACAGCATTTTTGGATGTGGCAGTTTGGAGATAAATATACCCTTGCAGTGTTTTCAGCAGGATCACTGAATCTTTATGCTAGCGCACAAGAGGGAAAGAGAATAACAAACTAATTGATTTTCACTGTCCAAGTTGAATGAAATGTGAAAAATAAACAAACAGCACAGATGGCGAAGCAGTTTAAATTTTTAATACGCTTCCAGTGTTAATAATTTCCAGTGTTTATTAACAGCGTGATAGCAACATATATTAAAATATGTTATTTTATTTAAATAAAAAATATTAAGCAGATGAGCAATTCACAATTTTTATCAAAGTCATATTTTTAAAAATATTTTTGGATCATAATCTGTTTAAATTTTCCTGCATGAATATTAAACAATATGTTCAAATGCTAGATCTTTGGCAGGATCTTATTTATCTGTCTACTGCAGATAACATGTCTGAAAACTTCCAGTTCCATATGGTCATTTCTTTTTTTTTAATTAGTTTTGTAAGTCCAGAAATGTAAATGTAGACAAGGAGAACTAGAATTCTCGGTAACTATCTTCACTGTTTTTCAGTATTCTCACAAACAGAACACAAATTTTGGAGAGAATCCCAAATGGCAGGTGCTGACACTAAGTAGAGACAGGAACAGCCTTCTTGTTAACATATTATCTACTCCTCACCTACCACTGCTCTGTTACAAAACTCATTGACAATGAAAGCTAAATGAAGTAACTGAAAACTAATTCAGTACTGTTACAAATATTTCAGATAGCTGCATAAACCTTACTGCAGCTTAAAAGCAAGCCAAGCAAAGAACCTCTGAAATCCTGTCTATGCCTAGCCTTGTTGGATAACATCCAAGCTACTATATTTTCTTTCCAGACCAAATTTAAAGCATTCTTTGCAAAAGGTGGTGTCCTGGAGTGCTGAACTGGGGAAACAGAAAGACAGATGGAGAAAATCAAATGAATCAGGTACTGCTGCTTGCACAAGGAATTGAATGAGGTGGACAAGTAGTTGATATGACCTTATGAATCCATTTTTGTTGTGTAACAGACCCATTAATAAATTTTATAATATCAGAGTATTCTATAAATTAAAGTTGATGTAAATAATCTCATCCCAAGTCACAAGAGACTCCCTCTCCTTAGCCATCATCCCTAATTTATTTCTTTCTGAAGATTAGAAGGAATTACATTATTTTATACAGTGTTGCAAGCAGTTTAAGTAATAATATTTATACATAAACCTTTTCACTGTTCATCCCTTTATTCTGTCAAATCCCAGAGTGTGCCCATTGTTCTAGTCTGAAGAGCCAAAGAGCTCTTTTGCATAATATCAGAGACAGGTATGTGGGTAGTGACTATAAAGGCTATCTTTTTATTTTAGAGGTCCCCAGGAAGGATCATTCTGTCAAAGTCACTGATTGTCCTGTCAGTTCCCAGAGCTTGCTTTTTTATTTCCTACTTTAACTTGAGGATTAAATTGCTACATGGGAGACGTCCAAGGGAGCTAACACCCTAGTTTTTTATTACCCTTTTTGAAGAGTGTAACCCTGTGGTAGATACTGTCAGCCTTGTAAGTTTTGCTGATATGAAACTGTAGTCTTAGATTGGTTTTAGGCAATTTGTAAAGAGAGGGAAGGATGCTCAGCCTGTACCCCCTTAGTGGGCTGGTACATATGGCACTACTGGGATTTTCCAAAATGATTAGTGGCTGAAGGTGTTTTGGCTGGTGGATGCCGCAGCTGAGATACTTTATAATGATCCTGGTGTTTGGAAAACAGCCTTTGAAACTAGACTTTTAACAACAAGCATGAGTCACCCTCAGATGTTTGGCTATATTCTGCCTTTTCCTCCTTGATTTTTGTAGCCCTCACTGTGGACCATCTCTGATGACTATCACAAGGTCCATCCATATTAAATGTTAACGTGGAACGCATGATAGACTCACATCCTTTACGTATCAGCCACAAGAGGGGGATATGGAACACTCACTGAATATTAGGGTTTAGTCCACTTACAGTTGTCAGTGTTATTGATAGCTTCTATAATTTTTACCATCCGGCCACTTTTAGCGCCAGGCGTATTCTTCTGGCGATCACAGCTTGCAACAGTTTATTTTTAGTTAGGAGCAAGCTTTACAAGAGGTTCAGATGGAAATACTCTGTCACCTAAATGTGACCCCCTTTTGCTCTTTAATGGAACGGTTATAGCTGTTTAACAGTTTCAGAGAACTGTGCAGCTATCAACACAGAAAAGGGGATTAATGGAACAACACATTTTTTTTCCAATAAACAAATTCTAATCGATACATAGATTCTAATCACAGGAAATTATTTTTTTTTTGCAGCAGCAGCTGTGCTGTGATGGGCTGTTTTAGGGGCAGAGTGGTACATACTGTAGAAAATTTGTGCATGAGGGCAAAAGGAAGAGACAATTGCTTTTGGGGACTGTGTAGATTAGTACATCATTGCATACTAACAAAGTGCTAATTGCTCCTTTTGACCACGGGCCCAGTTTACAGAGCTTTAGCACAAATGTGCCCTGTGCACTAAATTACAAAACTAACACTGCATTATTTCTCGGTACAGCTTGCAAATTCTTGTAGGGCAGTATGCATTAGCCTTAATTAGATGCAAAGAAAAAGGGTGGCATGGAGATACTCCCTTGCAATTTAGAAAGAACAGCCCTGGTGATAATCACCCAGGTTGCAAATGCTGCATTTGTTTTGTGGCAATAACAGTAAAAGAAAACAGTATTCATCTATTTATATAATTTTGGTATTGTTTTAGTATTGTATATAATATCTACACAAGCAGTTTGTCTCTACTTGGTATGTTAGCTAAAAGAAAAATAGGTGTGAATTATTTTGAATAGGCTATTGGTACTGATTTTAGAGAACTTTTAAAATAGCATCTGTTTAGAATGTTTTCCAATTAATTAATGATGATTTCACAATAACTCGGAAGGTATGACAGAACCACATAGAATAATCACTTTCCTTTATCTTCACTGGAATCACCCTCAGAATGGTAGGTGTTTTTGTTCAGAAAAATAGCATCTCATCTTTCTGCACCTTTTCTAAAAGTCCAGAATTATTTGCTCACAGACTTTTTCCACCTCTCAAACAGAACAGAAAGAAGCATCACGAGTGGACACATGGAGAGTCAGTAGGACCTCACTTGTTTGGAAAGATATAAATCTACAAGTGTCATTCCTATTCTACTGCACATCACTTAAACCTTTTATGCATCAGCTCTTGATTTTGTTGTTCTGCTAGTGGGGAAATTTGAAGATCAGGCTTCTTTCACATATCTTTTTCAGTCCCATTTTTCTTTTCATGCAGGAGTTCTTATAGGTCTGACATTTTCTTTACATAAGCAGCCTGGCACTAAATTAATTTAATTTCCACTATAATTTAGTTCTATCTCTGCAGATTCTTCATGTGGGATTTTAAGAATCTGGTACTAGAGACCCAACCTGAGACTTCAGGCATGTGTTATAGTATTTGAGGGTAGGGCATGTATCAAAGTACTTCATAAGGAAAAGGTATTTGAAAAGGGAAAAGAAAAGCTTAGGGAATAATCCAGTGTTGTGAAAAGAATAAAATATTTCATAGGTCTTCCTTTCACACATGGTTAAAAGAATATAAATACCAAATAACACAAATTCCACTCTCTAGTCTGTCTTATATAATAAACTAGTTCATTAAAAAAAAAAAGAAGTATAAAAATTAACTGAAAAGGACAGATATGTGTCACCATAAGGGCACTCTGTGTCACAAAGCAAGTACGCCTTAGCGCCAGCCAAAACAACCACCCACTCAGAGTACTGAAGGGTAGGCATGCTGTTATGACCCAGATTCAAGTGGTGAGAGTAGGAGTGAGAAAATGAAAGTGTTAATAATACGTGAAGCACAGAGCTAATGGGAGGGGAATTTCTGGGATTCCCCTTTCATTCCTATTCTCTCTTGAAAGAAACTACAGAGTTCCCTCTGGGAAAAAAAAAAACACCTCTTTGGCTTATCACCACATGTTGAATATTTTGACTGAATGATGTGCAGCACAACTGTGTATCTATCCTGACTGGAAATATGTGTGTGAGTACTGAAGAGAGATATAGAGGAATTGAGAGATATAAAAAATCTGAGGACTTGAACTTTTAACTAGTGCTGAAACACTTTTTTAAAATGGAAAAATATTTGTAATTTAACATACTGACATACTTCTTTGTTTTGCTCCAGCTGACATAAGTTTGAAAGACAATAAATCTGTTGCAGCAATCAACACCAAACCCAGCAGTCTGCCCCTCCAAATAGTTTGCACAATGGCATTTTGGAAAGAACGGAGCATATGCTTACCATATTGCTGCAAAAACTCATATTTCTAATTGTTGTTCCTAATTCAATTCATTCTTTTTAGAACAAGCACTCTTATGTTTCTGAAGTGTTTAATATTTAAATTTTATAGAAATGTTAGGAAGCCTTCCAACTTGGATAGGCTTTGTATCATATTAACACTGAATGTGGTTAAAGAAGAGTTAATATTAGCAAATTCAGTTGTTTTACAGTGCTTGCTTTTTCAGTTTTTAATTAAGTTTAATAATTAAGAAAATAAAGCTTGATCAGACTCTAGTAGCTCCTATGTTGAACAACACTCATAGATACAAATTACTTGATCCATTGTAGGTAGGTAGATTCTCTATAACAGACGTAAGGATTGCAGCATCAAGCTCTCTGCAAACTCTGTGCCTCAGGAGGTCCTGTATTCAATACATTTTCACATAATAAGTATAGGATAGTAAAGAAAATCTTGTGGTAGTTCTCCCTTTAACTTGTTCAAACTTAAATAGGTTACAGCGCTACTGCTATTTTTTTTTTCTGTTAATGTTTTCTTCTTTGATGTAAGCAGCTTTTCACTCAGAAAGAATGAGAACCATGGAGTCATAGAATTGTTTAGGTTGGAAAAGACCGATTGTTTAGGTTGGAAGAGATCATGAACTACAACCGTTAACCCAGCACTGCCAAGTCCACCACTAAACCAAGTCTTCAAGTGCTACATCTGCACATCTTTTAAATACACCCAAGGACAGCAAATCCACCACTTCCTGGGCAGCCCATTGCAATGCTTGGCAACTCTTAATCAAAGAAATTTTTCAAAATATCCAGTCTAAACCTCCCCTGGCACAATATGAGGCCATTGACTCTTGCTCTGTCACTTGTTACCTGGAGAAGAGACTGAAGCCCACCTGGCTACAAGCAAAAAAGGTCCCCCCAAGCCTCCTTTTCTCCAGACTAAACTACCCCAGCTCCCTTAGCTTCTCCTCATAAGAATTGTGCTCCAGACCCTTCACCAGCTCTGTTGCCCTTCTCTGGACATGCTCCAGCACCTCAATGTCTTTCTTGCAGTGAGGAGACCAAAACTGAACACAGGATTCGAGGTGTGGCCTCACCAGTGCCATGTACAGAGAGACAATCACTGCCTTAGTCCTGATGGTCACACCCTTTCTGATCCAGGCCAGGATGCCACTGGCCTTCTTGGCCACCTGGGCACGTTGCTGGCTCATGTTCAGCCGGCTGTCAACCAGCACCCCCAGGTCCTTTCCCCCCGGGCAGCTTTCCAGCCACTCTTC